>CM055404.1:97103946-97117636 GCA_029228625.1 Pseudolycoriella hygida | reverse complement strand
CCCACAGACCCTATAAGTTTTGTGTTTGTTTGTTTTCATTTTCTGGAGTTATTAGCAATATAAAATTTTTATGACATTCTTACATGACCTTTCAAAGTATCATACAGAACCTCAATGACAATGCAAAAGTCAGCTCTCTTTTGCTTCAAAACTCTCAGAAAGGACCAAGAAATCGAATGAGCCACCTGGCTTCGATATCAGGAACCACTTGTATTTCACTTTCATATAAGCTGGTTGAACTCTTCGCGAATTGACTCTTAAGCATTCTTGTCCGCTAGGTCGGAGATTTGCGACATTAATACTAAAATGTATGCAAGGGTGTGCAAAGTTAGATTTAGATGAATAAGAAATGGATTTAGTAGTATTTTAGTAGTTACCATAAGCTTACGCAAATCTGGTTTTCTTCCGTACTCACATTTTCCCGCAAAACCGTTTTGCCGAACTACCGTTTGCTGTATACAATCATTACGTCTGTACTACCGTTTTCCCCGTGCTACCGTTTCACCCTTACTACCGTTTCCACCATACAACACTTTTCCCCGTACTACAATTTTCTCCGTACTACCGTTTCCCCGTACAAACGTTATCATCGTGCTACTATTTCCCCGTACAACCGTTTCTTCCATCCTACAATTTTCTCCTCACTTCTGTTTTCCCCGTACTCCATTTCACCGTACTAACATATTCCCCTACTACCATTTCCCCGCACAAACGTTATCACCGTGCTACTATTTCCCCGCACAACCGTTTTCCCCGCACTACCGTTTTCCCCGCACTACCGTTTTCCCCGTAAAATCGTTTCCACCGTACTTCTGTTTCCCGTACAACCGTTTCTCCCGTACTACCGTTTTCTCCTCATTACTGTTTTCCCCGTACTACCATTTTCCCATACAACCGGTTACCCCCTTACTGCTTCTTCCCCCGAGCTGCCCAGCATTTTCACCAATACTGGTGACTTCTACTCACAAAACTCTGACACTTTGCAAAAGAAACCTATCGCCTAACTCCCATACATTCGAAAATAATTTTAAAAGCATAAAAATTGACCCAATGTCCAACTGCCCGACATTTTCGCCAATACTGACTTCTACTCACAAAACTCTGAGACTTTGCCAAAGAAACCAATGGTCAGTCTCTCATACCTTTCCAGATACTTTCAAAAGCATAAAAATTCACCCAATGTCCAACTGGCCGACATTTTCACCAATACTGATGACTTTTACTAATACAACTCTAAGACTTTGCCGAAGAAACCAATGTTCTGGCTCTCATACCTTTCCAGATACTTTCAAAAGCATAAAAATTGACCCAATGCCCAACTGCCCGACATATTCACCAATACTTGTGACTTCTACTCACAAAACTCTGAGAATTTGCCAAAGAAACCAATGGTCTGTCTCTCATACCTTTCCAGATACTTTCAAAAGCATAAAAATTGACCCAATGCCCAACTGCCCGACATTTTGACCAATACTGGTGACTTCTACTCACAAAACTCTGAGACTTTGCCAAAGAAACCAATGGTCAGTCTCTCATACCTTTCCAGATACTTTCAAAAGCATAAAAATTGACCCAATGCCCAACTGCCCGACATTTTGACCAATACTGGTGACTTTTACTAACAAAACTCTGAGACTTTGCCGAAGAAACCAATGATCTGCCTTCCATAACTTCCCAAATACTTTTAAAAGCAAAAAATCCAAGATGGCGTCACTTTGACAGGTGGCAGCCATTTTCTTAGGATTCATAATGATTCTACTCATCAATACCAACAACTTTCCCGAAGAAACCAACTGTCTAGATATTCTATTTCAGAAGATAGCAAAAAATCCAAGATGGCGTCACTTTGACAGCTGCCCGACATTTTCACCAATACTGGTGACTTCTACTCACAAAACTCTGAGAGACTTTGCCAAAGAAACCTATCGCCCAACTCCCATACATTCGAACATAATTTCGCCGAAAGTAGCGCTTTTTTTTGAAGGGGACTGCTTCATTGCGGTCCCGACCCTCTAACAATGGAACTTCTCTCGTTCTCTGCCTCTAGGTTTCCCTTGTGGTTTTCTCTTCCCGTTCGAAGTTAGGGTTGCATTGCTTTTTTGGGTTAAAAAAGGCAATGCAAAACAGTTTAGTTCCTCGGAACTCTTCAAGCAGGTCGGACGTAGATAGATTCGTATGATAATCTTCTTTTGCATTGCCTTTTTTTGATTCATATAAGGCAATGCAAAACGACTTTTTGGTTTAGTTCCTCGGAACTCTTCAAGCAGGTCGGACGTAGATAGATTCACATGGGAATCTTCTTTTGCATTGCCTTTTTTTGAATCATAGAAGGCAATGCAAAAGAATCTACTATTGCATTGCCTTTTCTTTGGCTTTCGCCTTATAAAAGGCAATGCAAAACGATACTTTGCTTCAGTTCCTCGGAACTCTCCAAGCAGGTCGGACGTATGTTGGTTCACACTGGAAATTTGTGACCAACAATTTACAAACAGACAGCAGACAGATAAACAGACAAACAGACAAAGTTTTGACTTTTATAATTAGTAAATATTAGGGTAATAATTGGCTTATTAAAGGCTCGAATGTGATAAACGATTTTATTTTTTACACAATTACAAGATTTTAGTTTATTGTGGATCTTGTCAATTCCACAACTTTGACAGTAGAACCATAGACTTTTTTTGACTAGACGGGAATGTTAGCATGGCGCCAAATTTGAAATGAGAAATGCAGAAGCATTATAATTTGTCGTATTTAATGTTCTTCTGATGTTCTTTAAACTTTAGCAATTTTAGTTTTTTAGCCACATTTTTGAAAATTCTCAAATTTCTCAATATTTTGAAATTTATATAAATATATATATGAATATATAAATAAAATTTGAAATGCGAAATGCAGAAGCATAACAATTTGTCGCAGTTTGTGTTCTTCTAACATTCCTCAAACTTTAATAATTTCAGTTTTTCAGCCAAATTTTTGAAAGTTCTCAAATTTCTAAATTTTTGTGAAATTTATTAAATTTACAAAAAATTTCAAATTTCTGAAGAGTTTTCAAATTCATGGAGATCGGAATTTTGGAAAATAATGAAAATTATCAATTATCAATTATTATAATGTTAGTACAAGGTAAGGATTTCTGGATTTTCAAAGCACCCTTAGGTCGTGACTCCAAAATAGCCATTTCTACTACAATAGTACACCGATTTCGTGTGGAATTATGTCCTCTAATGAAATTTTGGTACTATTTTCAAAATGGCCACGTTGGAATCAACATAAAACCGCCTTTTTAAAAATCATAGTTGGCCAGAAATTGATCAATCAAAAGTACTAGCCTTCACAAAAATTGAAAAATTTGAGGACTTTCAAAATTTGGCTGAAAAACTAAAATTGTTTAAGTTTAAGGAAAAAAGAACATAAATTGCGACGAATTGTTATGCTTCTGCATTTTGCATTTCAAATTTTATTTTGTAAATTTAATAAATTTCAAAATATTGAGAGAGAATTTTCAAAAATTTGGCTAAAAAACTAAAATTGCTAAAGTTTAAGGAACATTAGAAGAACATAAAATACGACAAATATTATGCTTCTGCATTTCTCATTTCAAATTTGGCGCCATGCTAACATTCCCGTCTAGTCAAAAAAAGTCTATGGTTCTACTGTCAAAGTTGTGGAATTGACATTAATTAAAATCTTGTAATTGTGTAACAAAATAAAAACGTTTAACCGTATGTGTTGGTGTGTTAAATTTGTAGTATAAAGTGTTAAATTATAGCAAGTACATTAAATGTACTTTTTTTGTACTGAGATTAAAAGTTTTGGAAGATATGCTAGTAAATGAAAATTAAACAAACTCCACAGAGTGTTATTTAAATTTATTTGATTGAAAACACTGTAGCGGTTGATCATTTACAAAAAGGTTTTATATCCCTGCACACGTTGATGTTGCATTCAAATTATTGTATCACCTTCATTGTTCAATTGTTATTTGAAATTGATTTTATGCGAAACAATAAAAAATCTATTCCCCGTTAGCTTTTTTCTTTGAACACATTTTTCTTTTTTTTCTTTTAAAATTCGTTAATTTTTTTTAATGTTACCCAACCAAAAGTAGCCGTGATATCCATTCACGGACTAAAAATATTCATTCTGAAAAAAAAGATGAGCATTTTTTGAAGCACATAATCTAAAAATGTATTTGTAATCTAGTTCAATAATTTCGAGCTTTAATGGTACAAAAATGTTCCATTTATTTACATCGAAAATGTACTACATCGCAAGCACATTTTTGGTACAATGTGATAGGAATAGTGTACACCTTATCACGCACACAAAATGTGCGAAAAATGTACTTGTGATCTAGTGCAATAATTTCGAGTTTTAATAGCACAAAAAATGTGCCTTTTATTTACATCGAAAAATGTACTACATCACAAGCACATTTTTGGTACATTAAATGTGATAGGAATAGTGTACATCTTATCACGCACATAAAATGTGCGAAAAATGTACTTGTGATCTAGTGCAATAATTTCGAGTTTTATGATAGCACAAAAACTGTGCCTTTTATTTACATCGGAAAATGTACTACATCGCAAGCACATTTTTGGTACATTTTATGTACATATTCTCAACAACATTAAATTTCGCACATTTAATGTATATTCAGTGGGCAACCACATTAAAAAAGGGGATCTGTGTTATCTGCGTTATTGATAAGAAAATGTTCTTATGCAATAATGGGATCTCTTGCACTTTTTAACTTCTCTAGGATCTCTAGGCGGATTGCTCCCCACAAAGCAAGGATGGCGAAGGTTGATGGTACTCAAAATGGTTGTCTCACTAGTACTACAACCCTAGCAAAAGCCAATATGATTGCCCAAAATTTTTCGAAGTTTTCGTTACTTCACTGTATAATTTAATTTCTGCGTTTGGAAGTCACGGTGGGTACCTTAATATAAACGTAAAGCTCATAGCAAATTTTAGGAAGTTGTGTAACTTACAAGCGTGTAAAAATATTTGAACGCAAACATATGAAGGGAACCGTACGTATCAGAATAGATGCGGCAAACAGAGTTGATGTTACGAAAAGACTCGAACGTATTTAAGTAAATATTGGCCTAACTCTTAAATGTGTGAAATTACGTCCAAATTAAATTGTATTGGAAATTGCCGATAGGGCAATATTGAAAAACCCGTTAGAAGAAACGGTGTAAGACAACCTTCCCTAAAGCACAGAATTGACCCCACAAAAATGTTCTCCTCAATTTTCTCTACAACATAGCAAAACACCATTTTTTGGACTAGGACCAACCTAGGGCCGTAAGTGCCCCAGCTAAGTCCAAGGACTCAAATTCAAAAACATTTCTTCAAAAAATTGTCGGCTATGCCCAAGTCTATCAAACAAAAATTATGAAAAGCGGAAAAGATTTACTGGAGTTATGTACAAAAGACCAAAAACCACTTAAACGGCCCTAGCTCGGCAGTCCGTGTGCCGACAATGCTAAGATTTAATCTCATAAAAGATTTTTTGATTACCTTTCAGGGAAAAATAAGTTTTTGAAAATCGGTTGAGTTTTACTCGAGTACGTTCTTCGAACGAGTCTAAAAAGGTCACACCCGGTATGGTGTTCAGTTTTCACGCTAATATCTAGAATCGAATTCATCACAAGTCAAAATCAAAGGCCAATTGCCTGAAATTGGACGTAACGCAGTTTTCGCCGTACCACTATTCATTCAACATCAAACTTGCCGCGCGGAAGACATCAAAAGAATGCGGGATAGGAAGACAGCTTCATTAAAAATCTTATGACTGTAAGAATTATGGAATAAATCCGTTTGTCGCTTTATGTGACTTTGTTACATTTCTTTGCTCATTAATGCAAAAACTGCCGCCTTTGAAAAACGCTAAAATTTTTTACTGCGCCAGTGATTCTACAGATCATCAAAACTATGGCTAATTCATACAAATAACTTCGCGTATGTCAGAACAGCAGCCCTTTAGCGGTTTCATTGGTTGAATTCAAATATTTGCGTGAAATTAAAATAAGAGTTCGTAAAATTCAATTTTACGCAAAAGTAGAAATGTAGTGCGCGCAAGATTCGTAAACACAAATTTTACGCGAGTTCGTGAAATTAAATTCTTTCCATCCACACATTTTTAATTTTACGCACCGTGTGAAACATCAGTTTTCACATACATTTTACAAAGTTACGTGAGCTTTGGATGAACTTTGCATGAGCTGAGCAGTACGTTCGAAGGAATGAGTAACTGTTAGAAGCCCACAAACCCTGTAAGTCTGTTGATGGTCCTCATTTCTGCTTCTATAGTTGTGTGCAATGCACACTGTGCATGCCATCAGAATGAACATAAGCAATATAGCGCATCCTTATAAATGATTATCCTGAAATAATATACTTACCAATATGAACATAAAGATGACACTATGCTTCAAACAAGAAATATTCATCCCTCACTAGTCATTGATCGGATAAGTAAACAAATAGAACAGTTTGTATTCATACCGAGTGGCAAATTTACAAAAACAAGGTATAATTGACCATATAACACTAATTAAGTAGTTAATCCGATCACTTAGTCAAGCGACGGTGATTGTTGTGCGCTCCACGTTTGATCGAGTAATTAGTAAAAACTCTCCTCTTAATATCCTCCTAAAAGTTGACCCTTGAAATCTCACGTTCAAGCTGTACTGGTTACAGTGCACAGGCACCAACTCGTTGATGTCAAGTCAATACAAGAAGTCAAGTCATTTTATAGATATTATATCGTTTTTTAATTTTTCACTTGTTATAGGATTCGAACATCGACAAATTTACATTACATGGCCGAATTGAGTTATAAATCGCTTTTGGATGAATAAGCGCCCTCATGTGTTAAAGCGAGGTTGCAATACTAACCGGAACCGAATTATAGTCCGCAACAGCGCGAACAAAAAACGAACTTCAAGGGCGATAATCACCCTCTATGGAACGGCCTTTAGCCAGGTCGTACAATTCAATTGGTTGCGAGGGCACTCGAAATTGAATCGGATTTCAAGGAGATCGATTTATCGAAGCAGGAACATTTGACACCTGAATTCTTAAAGAAAACGTTTTCTAAATAACAGTTTTTTCATAAAAATGTAAAAAAATGTATATTTCAGGATGAAACTGCAACACACCATTCCGACTTTGGATGACAATGGCGTGTAATTGACGCCAGTCAAGCCATATGCACGTATTTGTGTGAAAAATATGGAAAAAACGATCAACTTTATCCAAAGGCTTCATTTCAACAGTAGATTTTTGTTTAAAAGACTTCATTTTATGTACTAGCCGATATTCTTTAAAGTGAAATTAAAATACTTCGCAAGATGTTTCGTTGTTTTTGAGGCGCTTTCCTAGAAAATGAAGCTATCTTTGCGGAAATGACTTGACGGTTGCCGATTTCGCTTCTGCTTCAAACTATTGCTTCTAACAACCAGTAGATGCAGTATCTAAGTGAATATTGCCTTAACTCTTAAGTATATAAAATTACGTCCATATTTAATTGAACTGGAAATTTCCGAATGGGCAATATTGAAAAACACGTGCGAAGCAACGGCGCTAAAAACCTCTCCAAATCATTTAAATATTTAGAGCCGGTGAGGAGAGGCCTCTGACCTTGCTTCCAAACGTTTTAGTCTTTTTTCTTTACCAAACTGCACAAAAAACTAATCATTTAAGAAATATTCACGAAAAACACCAAATATCAAGTAGGGTCGCGTAGCGTGAGTTTGGCGCACACTAAGGAGACAACAGCCCGAACCACTAAACACATTTTCACTAATTTGATTTTAGTGATTTTCTGTTTACCACGGCGTTTATAACCAGTCGAATTTCGACCCGGGAGTAGGGGGGGGGAGCACCGATCATGGTCCTTAGATGACGAATCAGCATTAAAAAAATGTCCGTTCGTCCGGGATTGAACCTGGGCACTGTCGACACAAGGGCCACCAAGCTAGGGCCGTTTCAGTAATTTTTGGTCTTTTGTACATAACTCGAGTAAATCTTTTCTGATTTTCAAAAAATTTTTTTGTTTGAAAGACTTGGGCATAGTCGACAATTTATGGAAGAAACTTTTTTGAATTTGAGTCTTTGGACTTAGCTAGGACAATAAAATCGAGTCTCTGCTAGGGCTCTATATGTATTTTGTTCTTAACTCAAGTAAATCTTTTCCGATTTTCATAATTTTTTTTTTGTTTGAAGGACCTGAGCATAGCCGACAATTTATGGAAGAAATTTTTTTGAATTTGAGTCTTTGGACTTAGCTGGGGCACTAAAAAACGAGTCTCTGCTAGGGCTCTATGTGTTTTTTGTACATAACTTGAGTAATTTTTTTCCGATTTTAAATTTTTTTTTTTTGTTTGAAAGATCTAGGCATGATCGACAGTTCATAAAAGAAACTTTTGCCTGTGCTTAGGGCTCAAGTGAGCCATGTCGGTCCTAAAACAATTTTTTTTTTTTGCTATGTTGCAGAGGAAAATGAGGGAAACCTTTTTTGTTATGGAATTGTGTTTCCGAGGCCTCTACTTAGAGTTCAAGGTCGGTACTAAGTTCGACCCTAGCCCAAAAAATGGTTTTTTCTATGTTCTAGAGAAAATTGAGTAGAACATTTTTCTATATTTGGGGGTCAATTTTGTGCTTTTCTTCGAACGTGTTTTTCAATATTGCCCTATCGGCAATTTCCAATACAACTTAACGTGGACGCAATTTCATACACTAAAGAGTTAAGGCAATATTTACTTAAATACGTTCGAGTCTCTTCGTAACATCAACTCTGCCGTATCTATTCTGATACGTACGAGTCCCTTCAATTGTTTTCCATTATCTTTCAGGAATTTTTTTTTTTGAAAATCGGATAAGATTTACCCGATTTATGTAGAAAAATCACGTTGGGCCCTGAGATTCAATTTTAGACCTCTGGCTGAGTCCAAAACCTCAAAACTAAAAAAGTTTCTTCAGGCATGCCCAAACCTTTCAAACAATTTTTTTTTCAAAAATCGGAAAAGACCATGATCGACATTCACTGCCGCAGCAAATGCAAAAATATGTGCCATCGCCAATCGCCACCAATTAATCCAAAAATTTTTCCCTGGACTTACGAGAAAAAGTCACTTACTGAGCAAAATTCAGTGTTTTCTGGGTAAAAATCACATGCTTTGGCTGTATATGTAAACGATTGCGATTGCAGCGATTCAAAACCTAATGTGGCAACACATGGGACTCTTCACTTCATCTTCTAATTTTTTTTGGAAACAGATGTCTGTTTCCTCGGACCCCACCTTCCCCCCCCCCCCCCCGTCACATTCTGTCTGTTTTCTCGGAAAACCCCCTCCCCCCTAAAAGCAGACGTCATTTATGAACAGTTCCTAACCACCTTACGGTTCACTTTGGGCTCGAAATGGGACGAATATATTGTTTTCTAGATTCAGGCTATTTTTCAGTTATAGGCTATTGAAGATGTCGGGTCTTTAAACTGGTTTCAGGTAAATAAGTTCCAGCTCGACAGTTGTGAATACTTTGGGTATGATATGGAATAAAATGTTAGGAGCTTCGAAATGCTATTCGATACATAGCTCCAATTCACTTGCATTGAAAAAAAAATTGAGCTAAAGGTTCCTTCTTGCGAAGATCGATCGATGCGCCGAGGCTCATGCAAATCGGTGCAGGTCGTTGGGAAAAAATAGGCGCTGGAAAAACGAAAGAAATTGTATGTACGGAAACTTGAAATAGAAATTTTTGTCGCCAAAAGCGTGCGTACTCATGTGCTGAAAATGTAAGATTATTTTGGATCAGTTTCTTTAATATAAATATAAATAAAATCCGACTTTTTGTGCGTGCGTACTTTGTGAATGGCCCCTTAGTAAAAAAGCGAAAAATTTGAAAAAGGTGTACGAAAACGATTTAGATGACGATTTTAGGGAGGAGTGTATATACTTCAAATATTTTAACGTGTACGCATTAGGTACGTTGAGTATACGCTGCAGGTTCTGTAATAAGCTCTGCTTATTAATTAAAACAATATTATTCTGATTGAATAATCTAATAAAAATAATATTTATTGTCTAAGTCTCTGATAATATGTTAACAGATTGAAGGTTGATGATCAACTGCTGTAACGTCGCTTGTACATAACGACGACTAACGACTAACGACTAGTATGAAGTTGTTGACAGTTTACATTAATTATTACACGCTCTTTTTTTTTTTTTTTAAATCATTTACTCTACGCGTGGACCGCTAATCATCATAACCATATCTTTTTGGTGGTCTAACCACTCGACCACTCTTAGTTGTTTTAAAAGTCCCCACAGGCACAGCTGGGGAAACATCTCTATCTAAATTTGCTTCTGAATCACTACCACTTGCTGTCAAATATGTATCATCAGATGAAGAATCATCTAAAGGTGCAGATGGCAATGATTCATCCACATTAACAACAATTGGCTTAAGATTCTCATCATTTTCCGCATTAACAATGTTCTGGGGTGGTACTATATTAATTTCAGGCAAATCCTGACTAGAATTACATTCAATATTTTCATCAAATAACAAATCACTAGCATTGACATCAGAATTTTTTGTTTTAGCTATAAATCGCCGATTACGTCTAAAGTGATTATCAGAGGTATCACGTATTACATAAGAACGATCATTAACTATTCCAACTATAGTTCCATAGTACCATTCATTAGCATTCTTTTTAAAAATAACTAAATCTCCAATTTTCAATCTGGGTAATGATTTTGCATTTCGATTATAGTAATATCTTTGCTTTTCCCTTTTTTTATTTAATTTTTCACGAATGATTTCCTCTTTAAAACTATTTCTATTCAATAAAGAATCAGACACTGGTAATTTCGTCTTAAGCAATCTTCCAAAAAATAACTCCGATGGTGACAATTGCATACTTGCAACTGGAGTAGTATTATATTCCAAAATTCTATATTGATACGATTTAAAATCTCCTGTCTCATAGGATCGTTTCAAGATATTCTTGGCAATAGCAACACCCTTTTCAGCTAAACCATTACTTTGTGGATAACGTGGACTCGAAAATCTCAATTTGATATTAAAATTTAACGCATAATTTGCAAATTCACGGGACGCAAATGGTATATTGTCAGATTTTATAATGGTTGGAAAACCAATTAAAACAAATACACGATTTATTTGTTCAATAATATGACCCGACGTTTTGTTATTAAGAAAAATTGAAATAAGAAAACCCGAATAGGAATCAAATATCGCAATCAAATCACGCCCTGCATATTCAAATAAATCCATTGCTACTATATGAAATGGATATTTTGGCATTTCCTCTTGAATTAATGTTTCCTTCTGATGATTTCTATGAAATTTCTCACAAACATTGCAAGATTGAACCATTTCTTTTATTTGGGCATTCATCCCTGGCCAATAATACAACTTCCTCGCACGCGCCAAAGTTTTTTCAATACCCAAGTGTGGGTCATGTAACCATTTTTTAAGAATACCTTGCAGTTTAGCCGGCACAACAAGTCTATGGTCAAAGAACAACAAACCATGTTCCACGTGAAGTGCCGATTGCAATTTATGAAAATGTTGACTCAAACTATCCAGCTGACGAAAACTCGGCCAGCCCTCCTCAACATATTTGCAGATTTGCATATAATTTTCATCTTCCTTTAGAATTCGCTGATAATATTTAAGATTTTCTTCTGAAACACAAACTGATTTAATAACTGAATGAATAACCCCCGAGAGTCCTTTCAATTCATCACTCTCCGGTAATTGCGCACGTGACAAACAATCAGCAATAAACATTTCCTTTCCAGGTTTATAAATCACTTTCATCAGTGGATATTTTAATAAAAACATGAACATACGTTGCAAGCGCATCGTAACATCATCAATGTCACGTTTAACCAACGTTTCTAAAGGCTTATGATCACTTTTAACTGTAAATTCACGGCCATAAAGTAGAAAATGAAAACGTTGACATGCAAAAACAACAGCTAAGAGTTCTTTTTCAATTTGAGCCCACTTCTTTTCAGTCTTTGTCAGTGTTCTAGAGGCAAATGCTATTGGGTGCCCATTCTGCATTAACACGCAACCCAATCCATCCTTTGATGCATCAGTTTCTACAATAATTGGTAATTCAGGATCAAAAACAGCTAACACCGGTTCAGATGCAACAACATTCAGTAAATTCCTAAATTCTTGTTCATGTTTTTCATTCCATTGAAAATGAACATCCAACCTCGTTAAGTACCGCAATTCTGCCGACATTTTGGATAAATTCGGAATAAATTTAGCTAAAAATTTCAATAATCCAAGAAAACGTGCAACCCCCTTTTTGTCCTTCGGCTTTTCCATTTGAAGAATTGCTTCACAATATTTTCTACCCACTTTAATTTGATTATTGGAAATAATATTTCCCATGAATGTAACAGATTCTTTCCTGTATTGAATTTTATCTAAATTAAATTTAACATTATTTACTCTTGCACGATCCATAACTTTTTTAAAAATCTCATCATGTTCTATAAAACTTTTTGCATATATCAAAATATCATCAAAATAAATGAATAACCCTAAAATATCTCCAAAAAGCTGTATCATAACACGCTGAAACATTTCCGGAGCACAGTTAAGACCAAAAGGTAAACGTTCAAATTTAAACCTTCCAAAAGGAGTCATGAAGGTTGTTAAATCTGAGGATGATTTGTCAAGCGACATATGCCAAAAACCGCTAGCTAAGTCAATTACAGAAAAAACTGTTGAGTATGCTAAACAAGACATGAGATCTTGAATCGTTGGAATTAAGAAATGCTCTCGCTTGATGCAATTATTAAGCGGCTTCGGATCCAGACATATACGCAGTTTACCATTCGACTTTTCATGAATCTGCAAATTATGTACCCAATCAGTTGGGTAATCAACACGTGATATGATTCCGCCTTGCAACATTTTATCAAGTTCAATTTTCAACGGACTAAGTAGCGCATGCGGTATGCGCTTTCTATAATGTACGACTGGCTTTGAGTTTTCTTTCAAATAAATTTTATATTCACCCGGGAATTTACCACATCCAGTAAAAACATCCTTGTATTGCTCAAGAAATGACTCAGTTGAATGTGGCAAAGAAATTACGCCAATGTCAGCACGTTTAACAATTCCCAATTCAACACAAGTGTATAGGCCCAGTATCGGTTCAAATTCATTACTAACAACTAAAAAAAATATATCTTTTTCAAGATTTGTCATTATATCAAAACATTTCAATTTAATAGTACCGAAAATTTTAACTTTATTACGACTATAATCGAATACGGGAAAATCATTTTGCTGATGAAATAATTTGACTCCAAAATTTTTAGTGAACTTCAATGGAATACAATTAACATCAGCCCCAGTATCAATTTTAAAACTAATGACTTCATTTCCTATCCTATATGATTTGGTCCAATTTTTTCGATTTAATCCAAACGAATTTATTCTAAAATCACATTTATCACAAAGAGCATTGTCAATACTGTCACAACAACTAGACAATTTACCTGTTATATCACTCCACAACAGGGTACCAACTGTTTGCTTGTTGAGATTGATTTTGCCATTGCTTGATTGGGTTTGATGTGGCTTTTTGTCCATTTGACGGCACATAACA
>CM055404.1:97036913-97093790 GCA_029228625.1 Pseudolycoriella hygida | reverse complement strand
CCCGTATTCCTATTCCCCCGTATTCCTATTCCCCCGTATTCCACTTCCCCCGTATTCCACTTCCACCGTATTTCACTTCCCCCGTGTTCCACTTCCGCCGGATTCCTATTCCCCCGTATTCCTATTCTAACGTATTCCACTTCCCCCGTATTCCTACTTACTTACTTAACCGGCACTACAACCCATTGAAGGTCTTGGCCTTCTGCAACATGCTTCTCCAACCGGAGCTATCCGCAGCTAACGTCTCCCAACTGGATACTCCCACAGTTTTTAAGTCGGCAAGAGCTGGGTCATACCATCTGGATTTTGGACGCCCTGCAACTCTCTTGCCCTCCGCTCTGGTTTTAAGGATTTTTTCGGAATACGATGATCTTCCATTCGTTGTACATGACCGAGCCAACGCAGTCGGTTTATTTTGGTAGTTCTGACTATGTCCGGCTCTCCATAAAGCTGACTAAGCTCATGATTGAATCGTCTGCGCCATCGGTTCTGCCTTTGATAGAATACTGGTCCAAATATTGTCCGCAGTGCTTTTCTTTCGAACATGTTGAATCCCGAACAAAGAGTATTTTCACTCCGAATATGTTAATTAAATGAAAATGGTCAAGTGACCCTAGACTTAAGTATAAATACAAACGTTAAACGGGCAACATGCCCTAAATAAAGTATTTCATTCTCCTGAGTGTTGGGGAGAATATCCTCCAGTGAATTAAAAAGGTGACTAACGGAAGGTCACATAAAATTTGAATTAATCCTACAGCTGGTAGTTGTAGGCTCTGGATTCAACAGAACGTGGACGTTGGACGTTGGACTTTAAGATTTTCAGAAGGCCGCAATAACTCAGTTGTCCAGAATTACTCGTCTCTGAATTTCGTCCGCGATGTCGTTATTAGTGCTCAGCTCCGATCCAAGGTATACCAATTTGTTGACCATTTTGAATGTGTGTGTGTCGATCGTTACGGTTTCCTCCTGGTGTTGATTCGAAGGCGGGATGATCATATTTTTTCGTCATTAACTTTCAACCCAAGGTCGGTACCTTTCCTCTCCAAGGCCATAAACTTGACTTTAAAAACATTCATTTTTCGTCCAAGTATGTCCAGGTCGTCTGCGAAACCTAGCAACTGACTGGACTTGGTGAAAATGGTACAGCCGGAATATATGTCCATGGTGCGCACAGCTGCTTCAAGGGTCAGGTTAAAAAGCAGCGCCGCGAGAGGATCTCCCTGACGTAGGCCTTCCTCTATGTCGAAAATCTCTGACAGTTGATTACGGATCCTTACTCGGCTATTAGCTCCGTTCAGTGTTAACTTGGTTAGCGAGATCAGTTTGTTGGGGATTCCAAATTCCTCCATTACTCTCCATAGCTTACTTCTTCTAACACTGTCATAGGCTGCCTTAAAATTAACGAACAAATGGTGTGTTTCAATGTTGTACTCTTTGCACTTCTCCAAGATCTGTCTGATTTAAACAGCTGGTCCGATGTTGAACGACCCACACGAAAACCACCTTGGTATTCACCTACAGAGTTTTCCATGTATGGATGAAGGCGCTGGTAAAGAATATTTGCAAATATCTTGTAAACAATATTCAGCAGAGCAATTCCTCGAAAATTGCCACACTTCATTTTATCACCTTTTTGTATATGGGACAAAGTATGCTGCTCTTCCACTCTTCCGGTAACTCCTCGACATTCCACATACGCATGATGACCTCGCGCATCTCCATACATAGCGCGCTGCCGTCGTTCTTGAAAAGTTCGCCGGTTAGATTGTCTGTTCCCGGGTCTTTGAAATTTCTTCGTTTCGGTTGAGCGGTGTGTTCGGATTAAGCAGTTCCTTGAAGTACTCAGCCCATCTCGCAATGCACATTTCCTCATCTGCATTCTTGTCCTTACACAGCAAAGGTTGTTGACTGTAACCATTTTTGGGTTCGTTTACTTTCCGATAGAAGTTCCGAGTTCCTTCCTATTGCCAAACTTTTCAATTTCGATCAAAACATTCCTATCCTGCAGCCGTTTTTTGTTGCGGAACAGCTTTCGAGCGAAATTTCTCTTCGAACGGTACTCTGCCTGGCCTGCTCGAGTGTACCGACTCAGAGTTTTTAGTCGAGCTGCGTTTTTGTTCTCCAGAGCTCGCTGGCTTTCATCGTCGAACCAGTTATTTCCTATATTTCCAGTTCTCGTTCCCAATGTCTCTGCTGCGGCGCTCTCTACGTTCCGTGCTGTGTTGTTTACTGACCATTTCAATAATTTTTCTCTCCAAACTATCCGTATTTGTGTTTAATGTCTTCTTTCTGCAGTTTTTCAACGTCCCACTTTTTCATTGCCTGTTGTCGGTTGTGTTGGACCGATATGCTAGACCTAACAACCACTTTAAGCAAGTAGTGGTCAGAATCAACATTTGGCCCTCTACAGCTCCTGACATCCAACACATTTGAACAGTGACGCCCATTGGTTTGTCTATCAGGTGAATCCCATGTCGCTTTGTGGATGTTTTTATGTTCGAAATACGTACTGCTCACAACAATGTTTTTTGATGCTGCGAAATGAACTACCCACGTACCGTTGTCGTTAGAGTTTTCATGGAGGCTGTATTTACCAATTGTGGGACGATAGAAGACTTCGCCACCTATCTTGGCATTCAGATCTCCAAGCAGAATCTTAATGTCACGTTTCGGCGCTCCATCATATATCTCCACCAGTTTCTCGTAAAATAGCTCCTTCGCTTCGTTGTCTTTTTCCTCCGTTGATGCGTAGGCGTTAATAAGAGTATAGTTGAAAAATTTTCCTCTTATCCGTAGAGAGCACAATCGCTCGTCAACAGGATTGAAGCCAATCACCGCGTTTCTAGCTGTGCCGAAAACCATGAAACCTGTTCCATACTCTCTTGGACTGTCATTACTTTTCCCACTGTAGTAGAACTTTTAGTCTCCACTGATCATGATGTCCTTTCCAGGCCATCCCGTTTCTTGCACTGCCGTGATATCAATTTTTGCCGCTCTTAGCGCACTTGTGAGAGATTCAATCCTCCTGGCCGCAACAAAGATCTTACATTCCATGTTCCCAGTTGTAAATCGTTATACTTTTTCCGTTGCTTGAGTCGTTGCCGTTTATCCTGTCCGATCCGAGGCTGTGTTGTTGAGTTCATAACCGGTATCCATTTTTTCCGGTTTTTGGAGGTTACCCAAACGCCCAATCTACTTCCGTTTCCCCGATGACCCGTTGGCAAGTCATCAGGTAGCACTCTTAAGTTTAGCACAAAACTCCGAAGAGAATTGAGGTCCCGGGGACTACGAGGTGGACGTAAAAAGAGCACTTGATAGTTAGACAGTTGCACGCCTGGCACATGACACGGACTACCACACTCCGCTCATATGTAATCAGGCGGCACCCTATCTAACTACCCAATCCCCCTTATTCCATTTCCACCGTATTTCACTTCACCCGTATTCCACTTCCACCGTATTTCACTTCCCCTGTATTCTACTTCCCCCGTATTCCATTTCCTCCGTATGCAGGGGGGTTAAGGAAATGCCAATTTTAGCGTTACGTAATTTATGAACGGCCCCTAAGATATTTGAAAATATCTTCATCCATACATGGAAAACTCTGCAGGTGATTACCAAGGTGGTTTTCGTGTAGGTCGTTCAACATCGGACCAGCTGTTTAATATCAGACATATCTTGGAGAAGTGCAAGGAGTACAACATTGAGACACACCATTTGTTCGGTGACTTCAAGGCAGCCTATGACAGCGTTAGAAGAAGTAAGCTATGGAGAGTCATGGTGGAGTTTGGAGCCGAGTAAGGATCCGCAATCAACTGTCAGAGACTTTCGATATTGAGGAAGGCCTACGTCAAGGAGATTCTCTTGCAACGCGGATTTTCAATTTGACCCTCGAAGCAGCTGTACAAACCATGGACATAGACTCCAGCGGCACCATTTTCACCAAGTCCAGCCAGTTGCTTGGTTTGGCAGATGACCTGAACATAATAGGACGAAATATGGATGTACCAAAGGAAAGGTACCGACCTTCGGTTGAAAATGAATGACGCAAAAACGTATGTCTGTATCTGTTTTTGGGGATCAGATGTCTCTCTGTTCAACAAAGATTCGACATATGTCGGTTTTACGATCGTGTTAGGTAGGCTGTCTGGAGGTTCAAGATCTGTACTATTGGTAGTGGTTGATGATGTAGGTGTTACAACGGAAATGTTGTCGTTCGTAGTGATTAATGGTTCATCTCTTTCAGAGATTCTTAACACTGTTTCTGATTGCGCATCTCTATATCGTCAAATGTCATGTCAATGCAACGTTCGTCGGAGTTTGAATAATTATCGATCGGTGCTATGTCAAAATGGTCGATAATGGCAGTGATTTTCTATCAGGCGAGTTTGTGATATTTGTTATATTTATCGATCCATCATTCGGGTGTATATTTATATGTTACACTCCGCTACGCGTTAGATTCTTTAGCTTAACATTGACACACTCGAAACCATCATTAGCACAAGTCTTTAATACCATATTGACTATTTAGCCATTTGTCAATCGACCGATCTTGTTCAAGCTTATCGGCTGTAGCCTTCTTCCAAGCGAGCTCATTTTGATGATTAACTTTCGCCGCTTCGTGGGCTTTGGCCGGTGCCAGGAAATCATCACAGATTTTGAAAAGGTCATCATTGCAGATCGATCTTAGGAACATTCTACGTTTTGCCGCTTGAGCATTAACTTTTGTAATTTCCTTTCCCAGACCGTCAATTTCATGAGATATAACTTTGTTTTTTACCTGTTTTATTTATGCGTATGGTGACCAATTACAAAAAAAAAAAACTTTCGAAACTATTACAAAACTAGTAACACAGACGAAACGTCAGATAAATTAATCTTCTAGACTAACACAAGATGTAAAAACAATATATATATATAAAATTTATATTATTATATTATATTATTTATTTATTATTATTTATTTATTATTTATTTTTATATTATTTATTTATAATTTATTTATTATATTATATTAATCAATCACAGAGGTGAACAGACGTGTTTGGTCGTTGCTCCTCTAATTGAAAGTTAAAGCCTGGCTCTGAATGAGCTTCAAATTAGTAATCTTGGGTGACATCGATGACGCTAATTAGTGCCAAGTATTAAGATATGTTTCAATCATCCTGCACTCTGGAGTGTTAAGTGTTTCAATCGAGAAAATTTAAAATAAGACCACCATAACGGACAGGTAAAACCAACGATAACGGGACACTACAACGCGAACGACTTTGCCTGGTCGGGATCTGTGCTAACGTAAACAGATGAGTTTATGCAAACTGGTCTCTGCATGAACGGTCGCATGATTGAAAACTTTTACATGTCACTGTTACACATCACTATCACAATTTCATTTTGAAAGAGGAATCGGCATTGAATTCATCGGACAGTCGTGTCGAAATTACAAATTTGCGGTGGTGCAGTTGATTTTTCTGTTGCCTTCCAATTCGTTTATGCCGTTTTAGCACACTGACAGCACACTGGTTGTCACAAACGCAAAAACAACAAGCACTAGTGTTGACGGAAATTGATTTTTGGAAACCAGCGTTGCCATCATTTAATTTTTTTGCGAACTAAGAACATGCAAACATGGACTCAGAGGATACAGAAACGGATGGTAAAACGAATGTGTACCCGCTCTGTAAGAGAGGGTTTGAGACGATGGCAGGATTGAAACAACATATTACGAAAAAACATTCAGATAAAGAGATCAAGAAGGCTATTGAAGATAACTCGCGCCCATTTGTGTCAGATCCCACACCTTGCGGCAACTACATACAAATTATACGAAACGACGACAGTTCCGGTAAAATCTACCAGCAATTCACCATCGTCGAGAATGCCGGAGCGGGCGAATGTCTGTTCTTGTCAGTTTTGAATTTCTTAAACAACAACATTGACCGTTTCAATAATATTCCGAAAACTGCTACCGAACTACGTCGCCGAACTGTGAGTTACATTCTATCTATGAGCAGCGACGGCTCCCATCTCAACTTCGACAGATTTCGAGACAGCATTATCATCAATTTACGAAATCATATTCCTGGAATGACGAATACGTTAGAACTTAACGGATCAGATGAGGCGCTCCAAACCGCATATTTCAACTACATGTCTTCTTATGGTGTATTTGCTACTGCAACCGAACTTTGCGCAATGTCGGAATTATTTGGCTTTGAGTTCTATGTGATCCAGAGAACTAGCGGCTCGGATTTTTCATGCTACGACTACGGATCGGAATTTAACGAAAATGACAACACGATGCACCTTCTTTTCACCGGTAGTGCGGAAGGAGGACACTTCCGTTTGATCATTCCATCCAACACTCCATCAAGCACAGCAATTCCAACAGGCACATATAAACTAGTCGACGATCATACATCCTCAAGAATGACATCGATTATGCTGTTAGCGGAATTTACAGAGTTGCCGCCCGGATCGACTCCTGACGACCATAACTCATCAATCCCTGATTCACAATCACTGCAGGACACAGATTTGGAAAACTTTTTAAAAGACCTATCCCGATGCCGAAGGTTTATTAAAGTCATCAAACGAATTCCTCGAGCGGCCAGAATATCAGCAGCGTTTAAATTGGCCAGGTACTTAGACGCTTGTGTGTCACATCCAGACATTGACACCAATTGGCGAAACTTGTTAACATTCGCGTACACAGCCTTGAAGGTTCCAACAAGAACGAAGAAACTCTCGCTGACAACGCTGGTCAAAAAGAACATCGAATCCGGTGATTTGATCATTCCAAAGCCCAATGGAAAAGTTGTCCCGATTTCGATCTCCAGAAGGGTGGAACACAAAATATCAGATGGGGATGTGAAAGGGGCCGTCAAACTACTTTCATCGACAGACACGATAGCTCCCTTTAATGAACAGACGTTGGAAGCCCTTAAGGAAAAACACCCACCACCAGTTGAAGAAACGACACTGCCACAGCCACCGGATAATAAAATTCAACCTTTAATAGTTTCGGAAAAAGAGGTATACAAAATGATAGGAAAATTCCCAAATGGTTCCTCGGCTGGAATAGATGGCATCCTACCCCAACACCTTAAAGACCTCACATCGCCAATCACAGGAGAAGCTGGACTCATGCTATTGAGAGCAATCACGAAGTTTTCGAATTTTATGCTGGCCGGGAAAATCCCATCAACATTATGTGCAATCACTTATGGAGCATCTCTTTGCGCCCTAAACTAGAAGGAAGGCGGGATACGTCCAATCGCAGTCGGCAATACTTTCCGACGTCTAACTGCCAAGTTGGCTTGTGGTTCTACACGGAGTGAATCATCGAAAAGGTTCGCGCCCCGCCAGGTCGGTTTCGGAGTACAGGGTGGCTGTGAGGCATCTGTACATGCGACCAGAACTTTCATTAAGAAACATAGTCACAGTAAATATGTCGTCCTTAAGATAGACTTCAGGAATGCATTCAACGAGGTTCAAAGGGCGAAGTTCCTAAATGAGATCAAAGTCAACCACCCATCGATATACCCGTTCCTCTGGCAATGTTATTCTACGACATCATTTTTATTCTATGGTGATAACATAATTTTGTCGCAGAACGGAGCCCAACAGGGAGATCCGTGTGGGCCTCTTCTTTTTTGCCTGGCAATTCAATCTGTGATAATGTCGCTAATCTCAGAATTTGTGATATTTTACCTGGATGATGGAACTGTCGCCGGCGATCCCGACACCGTTCTTCGCGATTTCGCATTTGTAATCGAAGAATGCAAAAAAGTCGGCCTGGAAATTAACCCAATGAAGTGTGAATTGTATTTTTGTTCACAAATCGACCCGGATACGGTTCGCCGTTTCGATGATATGTCACCAGGCATCATCATCGTCAACAATCTAACCCTGCTTGGAGCACCAATAACCAGCCAGTCCTTCGATATAGTGTTCAAGAAAAAGGTCCTCGAGCTCAGAACATTTTTCAATCGCCTAACAGAACTGGACAACTACCACATCGCGTACTACATCTTGAGAAACTGTTTGTCAATCCCAAAGTTGGTCTTTCTGCTTCGAACAACACCATCTTGGCAAGTAGCCGAAGTTATACAAGAAATCGACGACAGCATTCGAACAACGGTCGAAACATTAACGAACACACACTTGGACAACGACACGTACACTTCGTCATCATTGCCAGTTCGACTGGGAGGTCTTGGCTTAAGGAGAATTCAGGACATTGCATTACCTGCATTTTTATCATCAGTAAACAGACTTTTTCCATTAATGAGTATCATGTTACAATCACCCACGCTCGATATTATGGACATAGCTGATTACGCAGATGGTTTAACCGCTTGGAATTGCATAAATCCTCATTCCAACCAACCAGCCACGCCGTCATCACAAAAAGATTGGGATGCAATAAACGTACAAAGGTTGATGCAGTGCCTGCAAAATGACGATGACTTGACCGCCGATAAATCCAGAAGGTTGGCAATCTGCGAACCCGAATCCGGGACATGGCTACATGCACTACCATCCAGAGCAATCGGTACGCTTTTAGACAACAACGTTTTTCGAATAAGCGTCGGACTGAGACTTGGAAGTGACATTTGCAAACCTCACACCTGTGTTTGTGGAGCTCTCGTGGATAGAAAAGGTCGACATGGCTTACATTGCCGTTACAGTGCTGGTCGGTGGTCTAGACACGCGGAGTTGAACCAAATAATCCAAAGAGCTCTAGCGTCAGCAGACGTACCTGCTAAATTGGAGCCAGTGGGTCTAATTCGCACCGATGGAAAGAGAGTGGATGGGATGAGCTTAGTTCCGTGGTCAAAAGGAAAAACTCTCATATGGGACGCCACATGCGCTGACACCTTTGCACCTAGCATCTTGAGACTCACCTGTAAAGAAGCTGGACAAGCAGCATTGAACATGGTTAGAGTAAAAGAACACAAATACGCGCAATTACTCAGCCAAAACTATCATTTCGTTCCGTTTGCGGTTGAGACTATGGGCCCTTGGAGCAAAAATGCCAAAGATTTTATCAATCAACTATCTAAACAAATTTCGTTGAAGACACATGAACCGAGGTCAAAGTCCTTTTTAAACCAAAGAATCAGTATGGCGATACAGAGAGGCAACGCTGCATCAGTCATGGGTACATTTCAAGAGTCTGAGAAAATGGAGGAGATTTTTATTTATAAATTCGTGATTTTTTTTTTATAATCTCTCTTGTTTGTAAATTTGTCAATATGTATGTACGAATGCTGAAATAAACTCAATATCAAAAAAAAAAAAAAATTATAGGCAATTTTATATATTTTTTTTTATTGCACTTCATAAGTTCAAGTCCAAATTTTCTAGCCACATAACAGAGCCTGTCGTCACTGAATGTATCTCGGATATTCCACCTGAGAATCGTCTTATGGGGCATTCGTTTATTATGTGTCTTATTGTTTGAATAGATGAATGATCGCAATCACATAATGGGGAATCCTTGTATTTCCAAAGAAACATTTTTTCTCCACAGCACCCGTGCCCGGTTCTCAATCGATTCATTGTTTTCCATAGCTTTCGGGGTAGGAAAGAACCGGGAACCATTTCTGTTGGATCACGAATGATAGATTTATTTTCGAAATCCGGGCTGTCTGCCCATTCTTGTCGCCATCGATCCTCGATCGAATAATTATCGTTTCGGATAGCTGAATCCTTCCATATCGGATGTCTGGATATGAGTTGCTTAGGAGGAGGATTCATCAAATCGTGTACGATCGCCATTCTGTCAACGTTTTGTTGGCTCGTGCACTGAGACCAGATTTTCTGAGCTGCTTTCTCTCGTCTCAGTGTAGGTGGAGCGATGTTTGACAGTACCGGTAGCCATGGTAGTGGCGTCGATTGAACAGCTCCCGAGATGATTCTCATAGTTTCGTTCAATTGGCAGTCGATTTTGTCTACGTGAGCGCACTTGTACCACACCGGTGCCGCATATTCAGCCGTTGAGTATATTAGTGCCAATGCCGTAGTTCGTAATGTATGAGCATTCGCTCCCCAATCCGCGCCAGCAATTTTTCTCAGTAGATTATTGCGGGTCTTCAGCTTTTGACTAATCTTTTCTGAATTTTGCAGGTATGTTAACGATCGATCCAAGGTCTCTCCCAAATATTTTGGATTTTTGTTAGATGGGATCGTTTCATTTCTCACACGTATGTTAATTTGAGCGTTTGCCATTTGGTTGTTAAGGTGAAAAGCACAATTTTCGGTTTTCTCCGTATTCAAACATAGATGCCAATCCGTGTAATATTTGTCCATTGTCGTCATATCGTATAGGTTAAAATCGTTTCGGCATCTATGAGATCGACAGTTTGCATTGCTAATGCCAAATCGTCAGCAAATGGAAATTTTCTTGCCATCCTTTCCGGCATATCGTTGATATAAACGTTAAAATAGTTAGGGCTGCCAACACCATCTTGAGCGAAACCGTCACTGAATTTTCTGTATTGACTGCTCGACTCACCAACAAAAACTCTGTAGAAGCGGTTGCTGAGCATGCTGTTCACCAAATTGCCATTTTTTTTTGCTGGGAACTGCTTTGAGAAATTTGACCATAAAGCCTAGTCTCCAGACGGTGTCATATGCAGTTGACAGATCCACGAACACTAGAGACGTTTTCAATTGCTTTTCAAAACCGGCCTCGATGAATGATGTTAAGGACAAAATTTGTTCCGTACAGCTACGATTTTCACGAAAACCAGTAAACTCCGGCGGCAATGATTCGCCTATTAGATGTTTAATCCTCCCAATGATGAGTTTTTACAACAACTTGTACGCGACACTGAGAAGGGCAATCGGTCGGTATGACTCAGGCTTATCTGGATCCTTTACGTGTTTTAGTATTGCAACGATGTTGGCTCTCACAACCTGTTGTCATACGGTTAACTTGAGATAAACAATTTTGTAGAAAGATTATAAACTTGAGTACTCGTACTGAGCCTAAAGGTATTCCGATATGGAAATTATGAGTTTTTTACTCGAGCAGACACTGTTTCGTCGCATAAGTAGCTCTATTCCCATCAGGTGAGATAAATATAATAATTCTGAGTTAAATTTAACAAACTGCATCGAACGCATTCATAGTTAAATTTATCGTGATAAATGTCATAATATATTCTTGCCTCAGGGGTAGAATATTGATGAATTTAACCCGATTAAATGTTTGAAAATTTGGCGTTTTTCGACAATGAATAGTTGTAATACAAAATTAAGTTGACGATTCGAAAGAAATTAATGTTTTTATGTTATTGTGATGATTTTTTTTCAGGAGTCTATTACATTAAAACAACAAAAACCTCTTAAAAGGTAGAGTGTGATGCAGTCCGTAAGTCCGCTTCCAAAATTAATGATATCGCTTGAGGTGACGCTATCGCTGATAATACGCAGACTTTTGTTTGAATGGAATCTTGTGTTCAGAGCTTTAATTTTCTAAAAAAATTACAGCGCTTTTTTAAAACAAATTTACGTTGTGTTAAAAACAATTGCGTCACAGATGCCGGACCCACCAGCGGAATAATTTTTCAATACTTTCAGTTTTTTCACGCAAAAATTTAAATTTATCTTAAACAATCTACGCAATAAGAAAACAAAAGTCAAATTTTTGCAGCGCAAAAACTGATAGCGCAGAAAAACTATTTTGTCGTTGGCCGGCATTTGTGACACAACGTAAAAAAATCTCCGAAAAAAAAAATTTCTTAGAAAAAAAATAGTCTTCGAAAAAAAATTTCTACGAAAAAAATTGTTCTCCAACACCTTCGGCTACCATTGTAACACTTCGCGTCACCTTCGGCTACCTTCGGAATACTTTGTGGCACCTTCGCCTGCCTTCGGAACACTTTGTGTCACCTTCGGCTACCTTGGGAACACTTCGTGTCACCTTCGGCTGCCTTCAGAACACTTCGTGTCACCTTCGGCTGCCTTCGGAACACTTCGTGTCACCTTCGGCTGCCTTCGGAACACTTCGTGTCACCTTCGGTTGCCTACGGAACACTTCGTGTCACCTTCGGCTGCCTTCGGAACACTTTGTGTTACCTTTTGCTGCCTTCGAAACACTTCGTGTCACCTTCGGCTGCCTTCGGAACACTTCATGTAACTTTCGGCTACCTTCGAAACACTTCATGTCACCTTCGGAACGCTCCATAAACGAAAATCCAAGATGGCGCCGCTATGACAGCTGGCAGCCATTTTCTTATGACCCCAAAAAACTCTCCTGATGAAACTCTATAACTTTCTGGAAGAAACCATCTCTCTAAGTAGTGTCATTCCGGAGCTAAAATTCGAAAACCGAAAAAGCATAAACGAAAATTCCAGATGGTGCTGCTATGACAGCTGGCAGCCATTTTCTTATGATCTCACAAAATTCTCCTGATGAAACTCTATAACTTTCTAGAAGAAACCATCTCTCTAGGTAGTGTCATTCCGGAGCTAAAATTCGAAAACCGAAAAAGCATAAACGAAAATCCAAAATGGCGCCGCTGGCAATCATTTTTTTAAGATACAAAAAAATTCTCCTGATCAAACTCTATGACTTTCCCGAAGAAACCAACTCTCTAAGTATTGTCATTCCGAAGCTAAAATTCGAAAACCAAAAAAAAAGGCGACCTGAATTATCCCCCGGACAGAAAAAAAGTGGAATTATCACCCGGGGAATTATCGCCCAGGAATTAACGCCCGGGTGAATGGGAAATATCACCCGGGAAATTATCACCCAGGAATTTTCGCCCGGGTGGATGGGAAATATCACCCGAAGAATTATCACACAGGAATTATCGCCCGGGTGGATGGGAAATTTTACCCGGGGAATTATCACCCAGGAATTATCGCCCGGGTTGATGGGAAATATCATCCGGAGAATTATCACCCAGGAATTATCGGCCGGGTGGATGGAAAGTTTAACCCAAGGAATTATTGGGTGACGGGTATTGGTGACAGGAATTAACGCCCGGGAATTATCGCCCGGGAATTACGCCCGAAAAAATTGGAATTAACGCCCGGGGAATTATCGCCCAGACAAATGTGACAACAATTTAGAACGGGTAAATTTGTATAAGGAAAATTCACAATTTGTATAAGCAAAATTTCCTTTCGTCATTGAAGCGGGTAAATTTGTACAAGTAAAATATATATATATATATATATATATATATATATATATATATATATATATAATTCCCCGGGCGTTAATTCCCGTCACATACAAAAAAATTCTCCTGATCAAACTCTATGACTTTCCCGAAGAAACCAATTCTCTAAGTATTGTCATTCCGAAGCTAAAATTCGAAAACCAAAAAAAAGGTAATATATTGCTTGGGAAAATTCAAGATGGCGCCGGTTTGATTGCTGGCAGCCATTTTCTTAAGATCCCAAAAAATTCTCCTCAAAATTGTCCCCTTTTCCTCATGCCACGGCTTTTCCAGAATTTTCCCGGAAAAGCGGCATATGCAATTTTTCATTTGGGACCGAGACTGACGTTCCCTGAAAATTTTAGGAAGATTGGCTGTCTAGTTCTCGAGATCGAAAATTATGAATAGATAGATAGATAAATAGATAGATAGATAGAACATAGAAACCGACAGATCAGAAAAAAAAGTTTTCATAATGATGATATTAATAGAAAAATCGACTCTCCATACAAAAATGTCATTTTCAAACCTCGATATCTCAGCCAATTTTCAACCGATTTTGATGAGTCTGGACTCGTTGCAAAGCTGCTGCGAGTTTTTTTTAAATAATTGGAAGGGGAAGGAAGGCGGGGAAAAAACTCAAAAGTTCGCGTATATATGGCTCTTTGCCCCAAAGCTTTTTGTATGGAGTTTTTTGGGCTTGTGGACGTTTTGTTGGGGTGTGGGGACGGCGTCACGCATTCCGCTACCTCTCCGGGCATGATTGCGTAAAGTCAAATAAACAAAAAAAAATTGAAGATGAAAATCCAATAGAATTTTTTCGATCTCCCATCAAATTAAAAATTAAATTTTATTTTCTGTCAGATTTATCAGGATGAATTTAACTTTTCAGAAACTAAATTTATCACACCTGATGGGAACAGAGCTAATATATTTATCACATTTATCACGATAAATTTAATTATGATTTGTTAAATTTCACTCGGAATTATATTTATCACACCTGATAAGAATAGAGCCAATACATTTTTTAAACAATATTAAAGCGAATACCATTTACTCGTGAATGAAGTTCTGAACACTTATTCCTTAAAATTTATAAATTGTAAAACAGACTAAGAAAACATTAAACATTTAGGAAAAATCTTGTTTTTTCATTCATTTCCCGCATTTGTGTCGCAATTTTTTGAACACAACTTTATTTTGTTTTACAAAAAACATTTTTTTGAACAATAAAACTTTGAAGACAAGCTAACATTCTATTTAAACAAATTTTTACGTATTGTTAGCGAAAGCGTCATCTCAAACGACTTACGGACTGCGTAACGCTTAACCTTTTCAAAGGTTTTTGTGCTTCCCTGATTTGTGAGGTTCAAGTCATAAATAATTTTTCTGCTAGTTTGCTCTTTCAACTTCTCAAATTTGCCTTTGTGGATTATTGTGAAAGCGTACATAAACGAGTAGGTGCGTCTTGCATCTACGGCGCATTGCTTTGAATTCAAATTGTTTTTGTTTATCAAGGCTGAAAACGTCTCCTGAATTGATATCAATTGTTTTGGAGGAAGCAAGAAGGACTCGCGTCACATTTCACCGTTTTGACTAATTTTTTGTCAAATAAGGATACCTTCAGGATCCTCCGTGGAGCTCAGTTTCAGTATCTAATTTTCGCTCAAGTAACTTAAATAAACAGAAGCATTAATGATCACATGAAGTAATTTATTTATGAAGACACAACCAAATCACCTTCTCACAAACAACGCAACTTAAACAATAACAATTACTTCAATTAGAAATGATTACGTTTATGATGCGCGTGATGAAATGCTGCGAGTTCGCACAATTCGATTATTTAAGATGTCTTCAAACGAATGAATTATCAAGTAATAAGACTTCGTAGTTTTGTATACATTTTATTTATTTTTAGTAAAACATCATAAAATATTCACTTGACGTCACTTCGGAAGATTCTTTTTTAGCCAATCTGTACATTCCTCAACACTAATTTTGCCATCCTGGTTAGCGTCCGCTTCTATAACAAAATCATCATAAGAAATATTTCTAATTTTCGGATCATGTGCTTTAATCGTCTCCATGCCAATCTCAAATTCCTCTTTCGAAATCCATCCATCGTTGTTGCGATCAAATGTCTTTATGTATTCGTTCATTAGTAGAAAGGTATCATGCTCAGTTCCAATGTATTTCATAATTTGATCAACGTCGATTCGTCCACCCAATACCTTGTCGATATATTCAATGTACTTGTGATAAGTCGGCAACGGTTTAATGAACTTAATCGTCTGAAGATAATCTATTAGGTCCACGGTAGAAATTGATTCTTGGTATGAGGGCTGGGTGCGAAATACTTTCCTGAATTTTTCGATTTCTTCTTGTGTATAGCCACTGCTCGAACTGAAGTTCTTGGATGCTGCAGATAGAATTTTGAATTGTGACGCCACCGTTGGTGCATTTAATTTCCGAATGACTGAGTTAATAAACAACATCTTGAGTGCTTGAAAGTATGAATTAAACTGGTTGTTTGAGCAGAAAATCGATGGTTTTTATTTCCAACTTAATTATTTTAAATATTTAAATTAACTTGCCCCATCAAGGCAATAACATTTACGTGAGTTGCAACCTTTTTTTTTGTTGTTGTTAAAGGATGTTACAAAAAAAACAAAACAAATTTATTGCAGTGTGAACTATAGTTTGAAAGTGGAGACGCAAGTCCGTCAGTATCAACGATTTTTCAACATGTGATTACATATTTTAATTGCCAAGACCGCGCGATTGAATTGAAAGAAAAAGAGTCAAACCTTCATTTATTCGTTTTATAAGAGACAATACAGAAGAAAAATACTTTATAATTAATCTTGAGGACCAAAGCATCAATATCAATAAGTCCTTGTATAGAGAAGGAAAAGATCTCAGCTTCCTGCAGTTCAATATTGTCTTTTAGAGCTTGCCTATTGAATCACTAATTCCCAAGTAGACCTCGTATCAGCTCAAAATGTCGTGTCAGCTTATAATCGGACTTACAATTACGGAAAACAAGAAAGGCTTCATTTAAATGTTCCAATATTAAAACAAACCCTACAAAAAAAAAATGTTTGTTCCTTTTATATATTTCGTTCCAAAAAATTAAATAACCAATCTTCCAATAAAAAATAAAACGTTCCAAATCTTAATGTACAGAATTCCAAAAATAAATCACTTTGGTACAATACTGGACATTATTTTTTCCAATGAAAATATCGTAGTTTCCAACGAAATCTCACACTATTCAACTAACTTTTTTAATTGAACTGTTTGGATAGAAAAATCATAACCCCACGGTAGTAAAGTGGCCATGACGCAAGTCTTAGCGCCGTTTTCATTTGTTTTTCAATCACAGGCCTTGTCGGTGTCGGATGAGATATTATCCAAATTCTACATCTCAATTGTCAACAACCGAATTCAGTCGCTGTTAGGAAGTTATCCCAGCGACTGTACACCCGAAACATCCGGCGCTAAAGAACATCAGAAAGCGATTCATTGAGGGTCAGCACCCCTTCTCTCATTATGACTACTCACGATAGCAACAATTTAGTGCAGAGGGTTTCGGTGAAGGTTCCTCCGTTTTGGACCGAAGCACCAGAGATCTGGTTTGCGCAAGTCGATGCACAATTTCATAATGGAGGAATTACAACGGATGAGTCCAAATATAACACGGTGGTCGGCGTCATTGACTCCAAAGTGCTTAACCACGTTAGAGAAGCAGTGCTTAATCCCCCGACTGACACGAAATGCGATAACCTGAGGCAAGTCCTGCTTAAAGAGTTTGCGGATTCAGACTACACGAAAATGAAAAACCTTTTTTCGGAACTTTCTCTCGGGAATAATAAACCATCGTTTCTACTTAATAAAATGCGTCAATTAGCAGGTGCAAACGTGGGAGATGATGCTTTGAAAACGCTTTGGATGAACCAGCTTCCAGTTCACGCTCAGGCAATTCTCGCCACTAGCACCGCTACACTAGCTGAATTATCAACGATAGCAGATAAAATCCTGGAAGTATCGACACAGAACTTGATTCAGGAAGTCGAAGTTAAACAACAAAACTCAACGAAGTCGTCGATTGAGATCAAACTGGGGTCCTTGGAAAAGCAAATAAACAAACTTGTAAGCTCAATAAATTTTTTCAAAAACCAAAATGGTAGATCGCGTTCCAGATCAAAATCGCTCTTTCCGATGGAGGTTCGTGATAGCTGACGTCAGACAACCGATTCTTGGTCTAGACTTCCTCAGCCATTACAAATTATTGGTGGACCCAGCAAATAATTGTTTAATTGACTCCATTACTAACCTTAAAAGCATCGGAAAACTCAATAAGCTCGATTCATCATGTATGGGACTTAAAATGTAGGACGAAAACGACCGCTTCCAACGAATTTTGGCGGAATTTCCAGAAATAACGAGAATTAATGCAACGCACGGATTTTTTAACGTGAACGTTTCTCATTTCATTGAAACTACGGGTCCACCAGCATTCAGCCGTCCACGAAGACTTAATCCCGAAAAGCTTAGAGACGCTAAAGCAAAGTTTGAGCTTATGGTACGTCAAGACATTTGTCGACCATCTAAAAGTCATTGGTCGAGCGCTCTGCTTATATGAAAAGAAAAAAAGATAATAATTGGCGATTGTGTGGCGATTACCGCAGGCTAAATGCAAAGACCCTGCCTGACCGGTACCCAATCCCATTCATACAAGACCTGTCGTACAATTTGGCTGGCAAGTCGATCTTTAGTGTCATAGATTTAAAATCGGCTTGTCATCAAATCCCTGTACATCCACCCGATATACCGAAAACAGCCATAACCACCCTTTCGGATTATTCGAATTTCCGTATATGACTTTCGGACTACGCTATGCAGCGCAAACTTTCCAACGATACATGACAGAAGTGATGCAAGGTCTGGAATTCGTTTTTTGCTACATCGACGATATTATAATTTCATCTACGGCAGCGGAAGAACATGAGCATCATTTAAGGCAAGTTTTCGAACGATTGAAACGTTATGGACTGACTATCGTTCCTTCAAAGTGTCAGTTTGGTCAAGAGGAGGTAAAATTTTTGGGTCATTTAATTAATAAATACGGAACTAAACCCTTGCCGGACAAGGTACAGGCTATTAAAGAATTTCGGTTACCCGAAACTGTAAAAGCTCTGAGACGTTTCCTCGCGATGATAAGATTTTACGGACGTTTCATTCCCATGGTTGCACGAAGTCACCGACTTCTTCATCAAATGTGCCCTGGCAACAAAAAGAACCACGCAACAAAACTTGAGCGGTCTGACGAATTAATGCGAGCGAGCTTTCGAAATTTGTAGAAACGAGCTAACTCAATGCACACTCCTCGCTCAGCCACAACGACAAGCTCCTCTAGTTTTAACTCTTACCGTGGATGCGTCTAACTTCGCGATTGGCGCAGTGGTGCAGCAAATGGTCGACAAAGGGCTCCAACCACTTGGTTTTTTTTCGAAGAAATTAACTATCAGGGAAGCAATTGGCGACACTTACAACAGGGAACTTCTGGCAATTTACCGAGCCGTCAGACATTTCCAATTTATGCTGGAAGGGCGCGAGTTTGTTATATATACCGATCACAAGCCATTGATCAATGCTTTCAAGCAAAAGCCCGAAAAAGTCTGTGAGACAGTTCTTCGACGTCTAAGCTACATCAGCCAGTTCTCAACAGATATACGTCACATTTCCGGCAAACATAACGACGTGGCCGACTGCCTTTCCCGAATCAATAGTATAGCTAGCAAAGACGAACTCGATTTGGCTAAAGTTTTATTAAAAAAAATCAAGGTAAATCAATTGAACTTAAAATTTTTACTCTGCCTACAGTCAACGAACCGATCTACTGTGATGTCTCGGGCAATAAAGTAAGGCCTTTCGTTACGAAAAACTACAGAGGGGAAATTATTTCGACACTCCACAACCTATCCCATGCTGGCATCCAGGCAACAACAAATTTGGTCACCGATAGATACGTATGGCCTGGTGTGAAAAGGGAAGTCAATAACTTCGTTCGAAAATGCTTTCAATGCCAACTTACTAAAACCCATCGACATAATAACAGTTAAAAAACCTGAACGCCTATGTTTCTAACAGGTTTCATTTCTATTTTTATAAAACACTGACTCATCTAACATAACTTAGCTTTTCAGTTTCTTCTCAAAGGTTATGTCATGATTTAGTTCAATGTAAAATTTGTATTTAACGTAAACGTTCATTATAATTTTCCCCCCGGAAAAATTCTGAAGGGGGTGTAATGCGGCAGTTCACTCGATACGTGTTATCGAATTCACCACCCGCAATCGTATAGTTCATGTTCATCTTAGTTAATTCTACTCTAGTCGTTGAACGTGTCGGTCATTTTTATATAATATTCGAACATCGTATTCAATAAAAAAAATTTAATTATAAATCGGTTTCGCGTTTCATTTCCAACAATCCCTCAAAGGCCCAGCAACTTGTAGAAGAAACTTTTATGATTGTGCCCTTGGACTTAGCCAGGGCACTAAAACCGAGTCTCTGCTAAGTCCCTACATGTTTAGACACGTACGCATCAGAACAGATGTGCCATACAGAATAGATGTTGCAAAAAGATTCGAACGTATCTAAGTAAATGTCGCCTTAACTCTTAATAGCCAATCTGCGAATTCTTCGAACAGTTTGTATGAAACTGAAATACAACACCCCACCGATTTTTGTGATTATTGGCCCATTGATTCCTTGAACCAATCCGAGAAATCCGTAGAACAACATTTTTCTGTTAGCGACCATACATGAGCTGTACAGCTGTAATAAAAATGGTCTACCAACGGGTGGCGAAAAACAATTTTGTTTAATATTTTCGCAAAGATAAATCGCTTTGATCTGAAACTTATATTCTACGTAGACCTCATTGATACAAAAAGTATGGATGCCTATTTGCTTGGAAGGTGGGCCTGGAACAGTTTATAGTCGAAAAAATGGAACTTTTGAAAGCGATTTAAAAAAAACTCCAGCGCTGGTCCAAAGGCTAATAGGTGTGGTTGTTTAGGCCATGGTCCCTAGTATCTAAAACGATGCTAAGTAATCTCACAAGTTCTCAAGTTCTCACACTAATGCCTTTCATTTTTTTAAGCAGAATTTGGACACCATTATTTTGATTTTTACATGGCCGAAAAAGTCAAATATGATACATGTTCAATCTCGCACAGATTGATTATTTTAATGCAACGGAAAAGTATTGGAAACTGAAATTTTACACACGGTCAGATGTTCAATCTCGCACAGATTGAAGATTTTAATGTAAAATGTGTTATTTCGGAAATATAACATATGTTTTGCATATTTGCACTAAGTTGCAAATATTAACTAAATTCTCAGAACAACAGTAAACAGTAAATCGTAACAACTAAACAACATGATTTCAATGTAACAGTATAGTTCATGAATCGCATTACTTCAGTGTTGTGTTTAAGAGTTACGTTCATCGCATCATATTTCAGTGTCATGTGTACTATTTGCATTTATTAAAATAATAGTTTATTAAGCACAAATGATCTCTACAACAAAAATGTTTTTTGCTATGTTGCAGAGCAAATTGAGGGAAACATTTTTGTCTATGGAAGTATGTATCCGAGGCCTCTATTTAAGGCCCTAGGTCAGTACTAAGGTCGGCCCTAGCCCAAAAAATAGTTTTTTTTTTTCTATGTTGTAGACAAAATTGAGGAACATTTTTCTCTATTTGGAGGTCAATTTTGTGCGTTCGGAGAATTTTTTTACACCGTTACTTCGTACGGGTTTTTCAAAATTGCCCAACGGGCAATTTCCAATACAGTCTAATGTGAACGGAATATTTACTTAAATACGTTCCAGTCTTTTCGTAACATCAACTCTGTTTGCCGCATCTATTCTGATACGTACGTGTCCCTTCTATGTTTCATTAGGAAACCACCTGCCGAAAAATTTTAATAATTACACATCGTGATCCCAAAACTTCAAAGATTCTTTTAATTTAATTTTTATTTTGTAACGTGACGACGGCATTCTACCGCACGTTCCATGAATCTATATTAATAAATTACGAATAACGAACCACATAAATATACAGCACATTCAAAAAAATCGCGCGTGGAAGCATTACTCACACTATCAGCGACCTCTCGTAGCATTAAATCACAGCGAATTGTAACGGAAACATAATACTATTTCCCCTGTTTCTTTGTTTGTTTCCCCTTTGTTGTTGAGCGGAACTCGATAACCGCCAAAATCTTCGGAAACGAAGACATAATGCATTCATTCTTCATTCTTAGTTTGCACTCGAAAGAGTGAAGTCGATTCTTAATTTAAATTATAAAGAATTAAGCGATAAATTATTGGTCAAAATTCATTAGGAAGTAATATAACTATTATTGCAAAGAACATTTGGTTATAAGAAGTTAATTAATTGGGTTCAATCGAGTGAACGATTGAACGTCAATTCAGCATTGTAAAGTTGTGGTCGAATAAAGTAAAAATTACATGAGAACAATAATCATCCAGAGTCATATCATTCAATTCCTCATCACGTATTCGAGCCCTGCTCCATTGGAAAATAAAGAGAGAAATTCTTCACCACAATTCATAACTGGATCGTACGCGTAGCTTCAGTACGTTCCCTAAATCGCCGCAAGGAGAATATCCACCTGATAGGAATATTCGAGATGAAACATCATATCACAAATTGGCGCTATCGAAACCTAGCATAGAAGCCACTGAAACGCAAATCATCATATAAGCATAAGGTCATCCATCAAAACGTATTTAGATAAGTGAACACTCAAAGTTGTAAGTAATCTATCCTTCTTTGATCTCAAATCGCAAATAGAAAATCATAAGATGCGTCATCGTAAAGCATTCCGATAAATTGCAATGGTGCCCGGAAACCTTGAAGAATAACGCGATAATATCTATTTTACAATATAATATCTTGTTGCTTCGAGAATACATAATTACTTGTGAACCGATCTCGTTCTCCTGTCGAGCCAGGGAGGAACAAGGAGATAAGGTTGCAATTTTTTAATTTTACCTTAAATGTTATTATTTAACTTAAGGAATTTTTAAACGTTAAATACAAAAATTAAAAAAAAAAAAAATTTTTTAAGGCAGACCTTAGGACCGATCTACGGCCATAAGGAAATGCCTCGGACACATACTTCCACAGACAAGGAATCAACAAAGTCAGTTAGGACTTATCCAATTTAAGTAAGCAAACATGTTGGGCTCTAGTAGAAACTCAGTTTTAGGATCCTGTTGGAGACGCTTCCAAATAACGCGCGTTCGAAAAAGGTTGCTGTCAGGATATCTGATTATTTATCGGTTTTACGTTGTCACCTATGATCTGAACGATAATTTTTAAAGATTGCATTTATAAAAAGGAGATTGCTTTTTGAAAATTAAATTTGAATTAATTGAATGAATCCTCAACAAATTAGTTTAAATTTGGTATAGTAAATAATAATTAGTGTGTGCTAACGTGTGTGAACAAAACAATTGAAGGATCGAAGCTAAAATTAGCAAAGTCGAGGTAAAGCATATGGTCAACTGATTCTTAGACCTTAGTCTACAAGAAAAATTATTTTATTTTGGTTAAACTCGTTCGATGAAAATAGTTTCCCGTCATTCATAAAGATGGAATTGGGGACCTCCATCTAAAGTAAGAATTCACTTATTTTTCCATAACTAACTTTTTCATATCATTGCACTTGTGTCCGCTAGCAATTGCTAAGTTACACAAACATTAAATTGTCCGGCTGTGGACTAAATGTAAGAAAGAATTGTCACTTACATATAAGAGTATTTTCTAAGTTTTGTATTCATTTAGGTAATTTGAAGCGCATTACAAGCAAGTTGTTGATAAAGCTAAGGATGTGTACAAAACTAGCGCCTTATTTCTTGCTATCGCTGTCAAATCATTGAGTATCTTCTGCCAGCAGTTCGCAACAATCTTCAAATTGATCTGGAATTTACGTAATGGCAGAGGCAAGGAATCCGTTTAGTCGTTCTACTCGCACAGCAAGGTCGCCTCCCAATCGAAATGAGTCACACATTTTGGATCCGTCACAACAAAGCTGCAAGTTGCGTTCAAATTTGGATAGTGAGGAACAAATGGTTCAATGTGATGGTTGTAACGAATGGCTTCATTTTGTGTGTGCTGAAGTGACGAGTGACATCATTTCTTCAAAGGAACTCTTCTGCGCTAATTGCACCCTGAAACCGAAACCTAAAGAAAATCAGTCGAAAGTCGATAACAATTCAAAAAATGGCTCGCGCTCAAACAATTCACGTAAAAGTCAGAGTGGTGATTCGCTTGGGAAAAGCAGTTCGTCTTCGAAGGCGCGACGTTAACAGTTAGTGCTCGATCGAATTGAAGAGGAACGCAAGTTGAAAGAGGCCCGTGACAAGGAGTATCTGGACAAAAATACGAGGCGTTGGAAAGCTTTAATGACGGCACCAGTGATTCTGATTCAGAAGAACACGAAAATGTTGAAGAGTCCGCAACAAAGAACACTCAAGAATGGGCAAACAGAACCGAGGCAGCTCGAAATGTGGAGGTCGTCGATGATTTAGTGGATTTGTCCATTGAGGTGGACCCCGATGAACTCCAGCGACTTAATAAATTGAGTGAAACTGCATTACTGCATATAACGTCAGCCCCAGAAAATCGCCCCAGCAGAATATTCAGTTCCAAAATCAAATGGCTCATTCAATGTATATTGTCGACCAACATTCGCCATTAGAATCCTGGCAATCGTCAAGACGTGGCCTAACCGTGGCTGACAGTTTCGAGCTAGAATTGCCCATAAATGATGCGTTGAATGATCAACGTGCGAGGTCGATTTCGACAACCGTCAAAGTTGGACCACCAACATCGAAAAGCCAAGCCGTATACACAAATTCGATGTACAGTGACAACCAAATTCGACTGCAAATCGTCAGCACGTCGATGTACACGTTTCAAGTTCAACGGCGACGTCGACACTTAGGGTAACGTCAGCACTACCCGCACTTCAGTTACCAACGTCCACCAGCTCTGAGTATAGAGCAAATTTTGCGAGGAGCAGTGTGATTCCATCAGTAGGAACATACGCTGCTAATCCAAAAAATTTACCAATGTCAGCACAGTATGGTCAGCGATCACCAACTACACAGTTTAGAGAATCTACTCATTTCACGGATAGCAATCTGTATCGTGGGGTTACAGTTCAACAAACTACACAGTTAGCCGGTCAAAATTATACGAGTGCTAATCGGCTCGTGGGCGTTAGTACGAATGTCTACTCAACGATTCCGTCCTATTCCATAAGTATGCCTCACGTTCCCAGTGGCGCTTATTATCGACCAACGAGTGTACATCTAGCTGACCAGCTATGTAGCGCACATCAACATGGTCATCAACAGCAAGTTTCAACGAATTACGTATCACAACAGCCATATAGTTTTCAAACAAACTATAACACGAGCACTCAGCCAGTCTCGTTAAACTATAGCCAGTCCGGCTCGTTCGATTTTCGTCACTTCGACAAAGGCAACGGGCAACCTGTTTCAACGACGAACGTCGTCCCGGTCAGTGCGCAATCCTTCGGGCTAAACAATTTCCACAACCTCAACCGTTTCACGGAGCCATCACAACCGCCGCGCCGCCACCGTTTGCCCAACTATCTGGATTCGCTCAGACTACTACTCCTGGAACAACCGTAGCGACAAGAGAAGCATCCTGCCTGCACTCACTCAAAGTCAAATAGCAGCTCGGCACCTAGTACCAAGGAAGTTGCGATTATTTTTCGGTGACATTGAAAAATTTCCGTGCTTGTTGAGAGCCTACGAAACTAGCACCACCCTGTGTGGCTTTAGCAACGGTGAAAATCTTACAAGACTTAACGAAAGTTTGACAGGAAGTGCTTACGAATTTGTGGAGCAACAGCTGCTTTATCCAGATGATGTGCCGCAGGTCAATGAAACGCTGAAAGTAATTTTTGGACGACCAGAATACGTAATAGACAAACTGTTGGAAAAAATTTCGAAGCAACCACCTCCACAAGCCGAAGATCTTTCATCATTAGTCAAGTATTCGATGAACGTTCAGAATATTTGCGGAACTATCGAAGCGGCAAATGCAACGGAGCATTTGAACAATCCCTCTCTAATGAAAGCATTGGTCGACAAGCTTCATCCATCCATTCAATTGAACTGGGCCTTCCACAAGCAAAATGTTCCCGAAGTCAATTTATACACCTTGGGAACGTGGTTGCGTGAGTTAACGAAATTGGCGTGCTCAGTGGCTGGACCTCCGAAGGTAAAAAACCTGAAAAGTTTGAAAAAGTTACGGACTACGTGAAAGTTCAAGTCGAAAGCTCATCCATTTCAAAGAAGGACAATGGTGGACTGACTGCAAAAGACAAGAAAAATTGTAAAATTTGTAAGCAAAAATCCTGTCATTCAGTCAAAGATTGCTCAAAGTTCCAAAGCCTGAATTCAAAGGATCAATGGTCAGCTGAGAGAAAACACAGAATTTGCATTCGCTGCCTTGGCGATCACAGAATCAAAAGCTGCCGGTCTAAACAAAAGTGCAATGTAGGAGAATGCCAAAGGGCTCACAATGCCTTTCTTCATGAAAGTGAAATCAAGGACAACAAAAGCAACTCCCAGGTTGATCCCGCTGTCAAAGTCAATTGTTCGCATACGTCGGTGAGCAAAAAGGTTGATATTTGGTGACGTGACATTTCGAGGTGTTATTAACGCCCGCACTCCGGGCGCTAATAACGCCCGGGGTGTTATTAACACCCGCACTCCGGGCGCTAATAACGCCCGGGGTGTTATTAACACCCGCACTCCGGGCGCTAATAACGCCCGGGGTGTTAATAACGCCCGGGGCGTTATTAACGCCCGCACGCCGGGTGTTAATAACGCCCAGCTATATAATTCCGTACATGGTCACTATTGAGCTTCAAGAATAAATTGGAAGTTATTTAAATTCAGAAGCTCAGGACATTTCTACGTACACATCTCGTTTTGTATTGTTTTTATTCATCCCTTTTGCTCAAATTTTTAAATTTCAAAATCGTAGTGCTCAATGACTTTCATAAAGCTTTCGTGTAATTTTTTGATTTCTTATTGACAACTTTTTTAAAAATAAAAGAGCAGAGAAAAAAATTCTTCCATCTAGTGGCATTCTTTCTGTATGATTCTCTTAATCAATCCCTTCCAGTGACGTTCTGTACTTTCCCCTTATTCAACTCTTTCTAGTGACATTCTGTATAAGGAAAATGTTCCTCTTACTAAACTCCTTCTAGTGACATTCTGTATAAGGAAGATTTTCCTCTAGTCGACTCCTTCTAGTGACATTCTGTATAAGGAAAATGTTCCTCTTACTCAACTCCTTCTAGTGACATTCTGTATAAGGAAGATTTTCCTGTAGTCAACTCCTTCTAGTTACATTCTGTATAAGGAAAATTTTCCCCCTAGTCAACTCTTTCTAGTGACATTCTGTATAAGTAAAGTGCGGCCAAGGTTTATTTTCCACTTTTTGGAAAGACACCAACAGTCACCATTTTCTAGTTGAAATTTTCGGCCTTTGAAACAGCATATGTTTTTTTTAAAGCTGTTAGAAATCATTATACAAATTTCATCTATATATTTCACGTTGTGCACCTCTAAAAGGATAAGGCTGTAACTATCAACATTTTTAAAAAACTTATTACACAAAAAGTGAGAAAATAAACCTTCACCGCATTTTAAAATTTTCCTCTATTCAACTTCTTCTATTGACGTTCTGTATAAGGAAAATTTTCCACTTAGTCAACTTCTTCTAGTTACGTGCTCTATAAGTAAAGTTATTTATTAAAGTGTCATTTTGTAGCGTTTATCCAATTATTCAGCGTATTTGCGTCCGGAGTGCGGGCGTTAAAAACACCCCGGGCGTTATTAGCGCCCGGAGTGCGGGCGTTAATAACATCTTGGGCGTTATTAGCGCCCGGAGTGCGGGCGTTAATAACACCTTGGGCGTTATTAGCGCCCATAGTGCGGGCGTTAATAACACCCCGGGCATTATTAGCGCCCGGAGTGCGGGGGTTAATAACACCCCGGGCGTTATTAGCGCCCAGAGTGCGGGCGTTATTAGCCCCGGGCGTTATTTGCGGCGGAGAAATGTCCTGCCACCTTGATATTTTCCGAATAATTCCGATGCTCCTGTCCCATAGTGAAACCGTCATGCAAACATTCGCCTACCTCGACGACGGTTCAAATGTTACGATGATGGAAGACGACTTAGCAGTCGAACTGGGACTTGAAATGTCGCTTCTAGAAAAGCTATGCGTTAAATGATCATTTGGCAAGATTCGAAGAGACGCAATCGAATCGCATAGGGTTCAAGTGGTGATTTCCGGCGTATACGAAAACGCGGCCCAATATACGTTACACGATGTTCGAACAGTCAGCGACTTGGCATTACCATCTCAAACGCTAAGTCAAGAATGGCTGGATTCATATAAACATTTCAAAGGCATCCCAATCGCAGTGTATTTCAACGCCAAGCCGCGCATGCTGATTGGCCTTCAATACTCCAAGTTAATGGTGTCGCGTCGGACAATAGAAGTAGACTGGACAGAACCAATAGCATGCAAGACAAGGCTCGGATGGGTGGTGCAGGGCCCGGATGGTGGTGATCGAAGCAAAGTTACAGTTGACAGCAATTTTAGTTTGAACATCTGTGAGTGCCAAGGAGGAGACAACGAACTTCACCAGCTAATCAAGGATTTTTTCTGTTGGGATAGTTTTGGAGTCTCAACATCACAAAAAATACTCGAATCCAACGAAAATCAACGTGCGAGGAAATTGCTAGAGACAACAACGAAAAAAATCGATGGGCGGTATGAGACCGGTCTGTTATGGCGCTTCGATAATGTCAAATTTCCTGACACTTATAAAATGGCGCTGAAACGTTTACAGTGTCTAGAACGGAAAATGGAAGAAAATCTAGAGATCGCAAAGAAAATGTGCGACTACATTCAGGACTTTGTAGCGAAGAGATATGTCCGAACATTGGCAAAACACGAACTACAAAAAGTTCCGTTGTTCCCCGTATTCAATCCCAAGAAACCGAACAAATTTTGAGTGGTATGGGACGCAGCTGCAAAAGTCGACCAGACTTTGTTGAACTCCTTGTTGCTCACTGGTCCAGACTTGCTCAAACCGTAACCGGACGTCCTACGAAAATTCAGGGAAAATGCAGTGGCAGTTACTGGCGACATGAAGGAAATGTTCCATCAAGTCCGCGTTATCGATTCTGACGTTCACGCACAACGTTTTTTGTGGCGAGATGGAAACTCAAAAGTTGAACCGGATGTGTATGTTATGGAGGTATTGACATTTGGTGGGAAAAATTCACCTTGTTGGGCCCAATACGTCAAAAATTAAAATGCGTTGGAATATTAGTCAATTTCCACGAGCTGTCGAAGCGATAACAGAAAATCACTACCAGGACGATATGTTGGAAAGTTTTGGCACAGTCGAAGAGGCAGTTCGTCATACCAAAGAAGTGAAGCTCATACACAGCTGGGCAATTCCACGGTCCGCCTAGTTTCCACGCGTGAAATTCTCAGTAGTTAGAAAATGATAGTCATAGAAAAATTACTAACATCTAGTTGAAGGATCAATCCTTCTGATACACAATTTTCTATGAATATCTCTTCGTAACTACTGAGCATTTCAAGCGTGGAAACGGAGTTTTCGTGGAATGGCCCAGCTACGGTGGTTTCGAAATGAGGGGCTTCAAGTCTAATTCATTCGACGTCTTGAAGGAACTTGGCGAGAAATTGGAGGACCATCAAATGAATCTGGATATTTCCATCGAGCAGGCTACCGAACGAGTTCTAGGTATGTTCTGGCATACGTCGACTGACGCCTCCGCATTTTCGCTCAAGTTCATAAGGTTAACGGAAGAGGCATTTAAAGGCAAAGTACGGCCTACGAAGCGCAGAGTTTTGAGAGCGATAATGTCAATATTTGATCCTCTGGGGCTTATTGCACACTATCTGGTCTATGGAAAAATTTTATTGCAACAAATCTGGCGTGAAGGAACGAATTGGGACGAAAAACTGTCAGACTCATCGAACAAACTTTGGCTGGAATGGATAGAAAACCTCCCAGAAATTGAAAATATCAAAATTCCTAGATGGTATTTGCCGAAAATGATGCCGGAAAACACAAAAGTGCAACTTCATGTTTTCGTCGGCGCGAGTATAGAAGCGTGTGCGGCTGCCGTTTATTATCGTATTAAGGACGAGGATGGAGTCGACTGTTTTTTAATTGGGGCCAAAACAAAGGTAGCGCCAAACAAGTCGTTATCGGTACCAAGACTTGAGCTGCAAGCGGCTGTATTGGGCGTACGATTGGCTGGCAACATCGGTAAGTGTCAGAGAATTCAAGTTATCGAACGATTTTTCTGGTCAGATTCTCAGACGGCACGCGGCTGGATACATTCTGAGGCACGGAAATTTCATCAATACGTTGCGTTTCGAATGGGCGAAGTTTTGGAAAATTCATCGACGAGTGAATTGGGTAGACACCAAAAATAACGTGGCCGATGATGCGACGAAATGGAAAAACAAACCAGATTTGTCGTCATCAGCAAGATTGTTCAAGGCTCCGTCGTTTCTTTATCAGCCACAAAACACTTGGCCCGCCGCTAAAGATCGGGCAGATTTTGTAACGACTGAAGAGATGCGTGCAGTTTATTTATTGTCGCACATTGAAGTACCGAAAAATAACGTAATGGCGCCAGAAATTTTTTTAAAATGGAACCGACTCAGGCGCTCAATGGCCTATGTGTTACGCTTCATCGATAATTTCAGATCAAAGAGGAAAGACAGACAAATCGGCCTACTCTCGCGGGAAGAGCATCGTCGAGCTCAAAACATTTTATTCAAACAAGCGCAACGAGCCGAGTTTATGGAAGAAATTTTGACCATACGTGCGAATGAGTCGTTGCCAGTTGGTGAAAGAAGACAGCTACGAGTACGTTGCGAAATTGGTCACCGTATTTGGATGAAGAAGGACTGCTACGGATAAAGGGAAGAAATGATGCAGCACTGGCCATTTTATTCAAGACAAAACGACCAATTATTCTTCCTCGCCACCATCAAATAACAAAGCTCGTCATCATCAAAAATTTCACCACATCAACCACCAAACTACCCTCAACGAAATCAACCTAACGTTTGCGATACAGGCGTTGAGAGTGGTTCTGAAGAATGTCATCAAAAGCTCATGCCAGCGATGGAAAAACGACAAAGCAAAGCCCATAGTTCCCGAAATGGCTGAGCTTCCTCCAGCGAGATTGACCACGTTCACGAAACCATTCACTTATACGGGCGTGGATTATTTTGGTCGTGCTTAACCACAAGAGCCGTGTACATTGAGGTGCCGCATTCGTTGGACACATCGCCAAGTATACTTTGCGTCCGAAATTTTTTGAATCGGCACGGTCAACTGGTGACATTCTACAGCGACAACGCCACAAAGTTTTTGGCAGCCGATGCGGAGCTGCGAAAGGAGTTCGAAAATTTGAAGCAATCACGCATGCAAGAAGAATTTACTAACGATCAAACTCAATGGAAATTTAATCCTCCTACGGCTACGCACATGGGCGGCGCCTGGGAACGTTTGATCCGAAGAGTCAAGTCGGTTTTGTCAAAGACGATACCATCCCGTACACCAACGGATGAAATGTTGAGAAATTTCTTGATTGAGGCGGAGAACATAGTGAACTCGAAACCGCATACGTACGTACAATTGGATCATATCGACGACGAAGTCCGCACTCCAAATCATTTTGTGAGACTGTCTTCAAATGGAATAAAATGCCCCGGCCAATTCAATTCGAAAAATTTGCTCACGGACGATTGGAAGGCAGTCCAAGAAATGACGAACCAATTTTGGAAAAGATTTGTCATTGAATACCTTCCCACTCTCACACGAAGAACCAAGTGGTTCAAAGATGTCAAGCCGCTCGAAGTGGGGGACCTGGTTGTCGTCGTGGATGAAGAAGGCGATCGTAATGACTGGCGTAAAGGGGTCATTGAAGAAGTCGTTACGGGAAAGGGCGGGCAAGTCCATCGAGCACTAGTGAGACTTATCCGCGGGGAAAAAAGAAAGTTGACGGACGTTGACGTGGAAGACATTCGACACCAGTCGTTATGGAGGCTTGCAGCTAAGTTAGCGGTTCTGGATGTAAAAGGTAATAAGTTAAGCAGCTCCCCTGTAGCTGTTAACGGGGAGGGGAATGTTGGAGACGCTTTCAAATAACGCGCGTTCGAAAAAGGTTGCTGTCACGGATATCTGATTATTTATCAGTTTTACGTTGTCACCTCTGATCTGAACGATAATTTTTAAAGATTGCTATTATAAAAAGGAGATTGTTTTTTGAAAGTTAAATTTGAATTAATTGAATTAATCCTCAACAAATTAGTTTAAATAATTAGTGTGTGAACAAAACAATTGAAGGATCGAAGCTAAAATTAGCAAAGTCGAGGTAAAGCATATGGTCAACCGATTCTTAGACCTTAGTCTACAAGAAAAATTAATTTATTTTAGTTAAACTCGTTCGATGAAAATAGTTTCCCGTCATTCATAAAGATAGAATTGGGGACCTTCATCTAAAGTAAGAATTCACTTATTTTTCCATAACTAACTTTTTCATATCATTGCACTTGTGTCCGCTAGCAATTGCTAAGTTACACAAACATTAAATTGTCCGGCAGTGGACTAAATGTAAGAAAGAATTGTCACTTACATATAATGGTATTTTCTAAGTTTTGTATTCATTTAGGTAATTTGAAGCGCATTACAAGCAAGTTGTCAATAAAGCTAAGAATCTGTACAAAACTAGCGCCTTATTTCTTGCTATCGCTGTCAAATCATTGAGTATCTTCTGCCAGGCAGTTGCAGTTGCAGATCCTGACTGAGTCCAAGAGTTTCCAATCAAAAAATGTTCTTCCATAAAACGGGATACAGTCCGAGACCTTTCGATCAAAAAAAAAAATTGAAAATCGGAGGAGATTTACTCGAATTATGTACAGAAAACATGTAGAGCGCTAGCAGAGCCTCTTTCTTTGTGCCCTAGCTATATCCTAGGGCCCAATCTCAAAAACGTTTCTCCTACAAACTGTTGGGCTTTCAAAGACCTGTGGACTAAAAAAACAATAATGAAAATCGGAAAAGATTTACTCGATTTATGTACAAAAAACATGTGTGGCCCATAGACTCGTTTTTAGTGCCCCAGCTAAGTCCAAGGACTCAAATAAAAAAAAAATTCTTCCATAAATTGTCGGCCATGCTCAGATCTTTCTAACGAAAAAAAAATTATGAAAATCGGAAAAGATTTACTCAAGGTATGTACAAAATCACGTATGGCCCTAGCATAGACTCGGTTTTAGTGCCTCAGCTAAGTCCAAGGACTCAAATCCGAAAACGTTTCTTCCATAAATTGTCGGCCATGCCCAGATCTTTCAAACAAAAGAAAATTTATGAAAATCGGAAATGATTTAGTCGAGTTATGTACAAAAAACACGTATGGCCCTAGCATAGACTCGGTTTTAGTGCCCTAACTAAGTCCAAGGACTCAAATTAAAAAAGGACTCTTCCACAAATTGTAGGTCATGCCCAGATCTTTCAAACGAACAAAAAATTTTTGGAAATCGGAAAAGATTCACTCGAGTTATGTACAAAAGACGAAAAACCACTTAAACGGCCCCAGCTCGGCGGCCCTTGGGCCGACAATGCCCAGATTCAATCCCAGAAAAGAAATTTCGTTTACTTTTCAGGTTTTTGAAAATCGTTTGAGTTTTACTCAAGTTATCGCGGTGACGGACGGACGGACGGACATTTTTTTTATTGCTCATTTATCATCTAAGGACCATGATTGATGCTCCCCCCTATTCCCCGGTTACAAACGTCGTGGTAAAAGCATAAAACCGCTTTTCGAAAAACTTCGTTCTTCGTACGGGTCTAAACATGACGTTCCAAATGACACGAATGTTCAATAGTCGATAGCTGGTGGTTACATATATAACTATACTTACCTGGTAATATTTTTATTTCAACGGCTATGTTATTTGGCAGATAAACGCCAATCGACTGATGAACTAATTTGTACGTATCACAGTTACAGAATATTTGATAGTTGGGCGTTGTTTTTTAGGTAACAACATTTGTATTGTAACAGAAATATGTACTGGTAGTCAGGGGCCGTTCATAAATTACGTAACGCAAAAATTTTTCAGACCCCCTCTGTAACGCTAAAAGAGTCAAATTTGACCCATTTTTGTTGAAACTGAAACGCTTGCCACATACACCCCTCCCCGTTCTTGCGTTACGTAATTTATGAACGGCCACTCAGAAGAAGATCGATTAATGAAATTTTTTGTTCGTGGCTCAAATATTTAACACAATAAACATAACAAAAGAAATATTTTCAGAGGGGTTCGAGGCAAGGTGAAGTCCAGAATTTCGTGTATGTATACCCATAAAAAAAGTTTCTTGAACAGAAACTTGAGGATCTCTTGAGAACTCTTGAGGATACTACTGGACCCGTGCGCTGATTGATTTTGAAACCGTCCAGTTGACCTTATACTCACTTACAATGACCAATAAATTTGTTCCTCAATATAATACCGTGAGATCTAGATGTCTCAAAACGAATGAATTAGTAAGTCATCTTATAAAAGTGATTAGTGGACTTCATAGTTTTATCTAAACTGTATTTCTTTTTTTTTATATTTCAAACATCAAAAAACAATCACTTGAAATCACTTCGGAAGATTCTTTGTTAGCCAATCTGTACATTCTTCAACACTTATTTTGCCATCCTTGTTAGTGTCCGCTTCTATAACAAAATCATCATAAGAAATATTCCTAATTTTCGGATCATGTGCTTTAATCGTTTCCATGCCAATCTCAAATTCCTCTTTCGAAATCCATCCATCGTTGTTGCGATCAAAGGTCTTTATGTATTCATTCATTAGTAGAAAGGTATCATGCTCAGTTCCAAGATATTTCATAGCTTGTTCAATCTCGATACGTCCACCCAATACCTTGTCGATGTATTCAATGTACTTCTGATAAGTCTCAATTGGTTTGATGAACTTAATTGTCTGAACAAAATCTTTAATGTCTGCCGTAGAAATGGTTTCCCTATATGAGGGCTGGGTGCGGAATACTTTTCTGAATTTCTCGATTTCATCTTGTGTATATCCAGTGCTCGAACTGAAGTTCTTGGATGCTGCAGATAGAATTTTGAATTGTGACGCCACCGTTGGTGGATTTAATTTCCGAACGACTGAGTTAATAAACAACATCTCGAGTGCTTGAAAGTATGAATTCAACTGGTTGTTTGAACAAAAAATCCACGGTTTATATTTCCAACTTAATTATTTCATATATTCAAATCAATAAGCATCTTATTAGACACGTACGAAGTACAAAGGTGCTATACGTTTACTACAAACAATTTTATTGTAACATTCAAATTCCTCATTTCGGTGTCAAATGAAAGCATTTGATCTCACAAAACTGGGAAATAAATTTTGTGGGAATAGGTACAGGGGTCTGGGCACTGGGACCAATGGAATGGACGAAATTGAGATTTTTGGCCATATACGAAAACAGTTTTTCGTCTATATTTCCTTAACTATACAATATGGAGATTTACTGTCAAAGGCAAAGTTGTAGAGAATTAAACTTAAGCGAACACGTGTTTCAGGATTTTGGGGAGATATGGTGCAATCCTGCTATATGGCCACTTCCATAATTGGGCAGGATGACCCAGATCTCCAGAACTATGAGAGTTAGAAACTTGCTTCCAAGGACAAAGTTGTAGACAATAAAATTTTAGATAAATCGTGTTTCTGGGTTTTAGGGAAAAACGACTTAGTCCTTAGATATAAGCTTTTCTAGATTTTAATGGTCTGATACGTACTTCGGTAGGGCCTTTGACATTACCTTGGGTAATTTCTATGGATCTTTGAAATTCTTTCAGTTATAAAAGAACAGACTACGTTGGATTGTTTGCTTATTTGTATATTCAGGTAGGCTCGAGTTACTTTGCCACATCTATTCTGTTTGTCACATCTATTCTGATATGTACGGGTCTTTGGTTATGTTTAGTACTTATTATTATTTTATATCCACTTGATTTTCAACTTTTGTTGTTGTTGTTGTTGTTAAAGGATTTGGTAAAAAACAAAAATAAAATAAAAATATATTATGTAAACGATAGTTTGAATTTGAAAACTGAGACGCAAATGCGTTATCATCGAATAAATTAATTTGTAGATGAAATAAAGTGATAATAAAATCGTCATCTGAATTGACTGCTTTGGAAAATGTCAACTTTCGAATAAGCAGTTGTAAGCTTACACGAGAGTAGTTAAATATTGGTTCTCGAATATAAAACCCAGCGCCCAGTTTGAAAAGCCGTACTTGGACAGCGATCCATCCGCAAAACTAAAACTTTTGAATGCTTTCGGGATTAGCCTCTTGTGAAATAGTAGGTCAGCGGCGGGGCGACTGATAGATTTGCAGGTCGGCTCATAAGGTTCACAGCAGGGCCTATTTTCGCGAATTTGGATTCGTGAAATTCGTGAAAATTCTCGAAATTCGCGAAAATTCTTGAAATTCGCGAAAATTCGTGAAATTCGCGAAAATTCGTGAAATTCGCGAAAATTCGTGAAATTCGCGAAAATTCGTGAAATTCGCGGAAAATGTCAAATTAATCAAGAATAACTAAAACTAGCTTATTTATTTGTTTTTACGATACAAAGGACCAAAGTTCGTCCAAAGGAGGGTCTATTGCGTTTACGACGACTTTTGTAACCACTATCCAGATTATCGTTTTGTGGTTCAAGTAAACCAAATCTGCAAAGAAAAACTGGACCGATTTTTAAAATTTTTTTTTCCCCGAAAGGTAATCGAAAAAGTGATTATGTGATTGAATTTGGTCATTTTTGGCTGAAGAGCAGCCTATCTAGGGCCGCTCTGGTGCCGTTGGGTCTTTTGTACATAACTCGAGTATTTAAATCTTTTTCGATTTTATATCTCTTTTTAAAGCTTAACAATTTATTCAAGAAAAATTTTTTAGTTTTCTACCCTTGCACATAAGTTAGCACCTTAAAAATTAAAAGTTATGAGTACCGGTTCCATCGGCAAAGTCCTTTTGTTTCATGAGTAGAGGAGGCCGGTATTTGTGAAATACGTTCGGCAGTTGGAAAAGCGATCAAATTTCAGGGTTTTATGAGGGAAGTTATGGGAGATAGAGCACCAGTTTCTTCTGCAAAGTCTTAGAGTTTTGTTAGTTGGACCTACCGGACTTTGTCGAACAGTTGGAAAAGAGATGAACTTTTAGGGTTTTAGGTATATCTTCGGTTCTACGAGAGACTTGATTCAAAGTAGCAGTAACACGGTTTCGTGGTACCTCAGATGTGAATTATCAGAATAATTATAGAGTGGTTCTTCAGACGGGCTTTTGAATATTGCCATTTCGGCAATTTCGAACCCATACGAACACTTGCAACGGGGATTCATTTCACTGCAAAGTGAAAAACATAATTTACAAAATTTGTTTAATACGAAACTACGCTGACAATGTGTTGTATAAATCAATGTAAGTCGAGTGATTTATTACCGATCAGCACGGATGCGGCAGAAGCCCAGTCGAACCGTCGGAGTCGTAACCACCCTCTGCTATGTAAATAACTGCAATTGATTTGTGTGATTGACCCTCGACCCTGAATCGAAAGCCCAGCTCATCAAGTTTTTTCAAAAAACAGCCAGCTGAGACCTGGATTCGATTACGTTCAGTGTCCGGTTAACAAATTCCATCAAGTTCGTCGTCGTACATCGTCTTTTCAGAAAACCGTGTTGCCTTCGAGAAAGTTTGCCACAGAATTTTTCGATCAGCCGGTAGCAAAAAAATGACTCAAAAACCTTACCAAGTGTCGGCGTTACCATCGCTCACATCAATTCTCTTGAGAGATTTCAGAACGTCAGCGTCAGATAGTGTAAAACTGGTGGGGGTTGCTTCTTTGCCGTGGCATCATAACTCTTGGGGGGCTTTCTTGGGTTCTAGCGGCATTAATTCAAATGAAATTACTTATTGGTTCATAAGCAATATATTTCTGGTCTTGGTTTGACCCGTCTAACAAAAAAATTTGGAAATGAAAAAATAATTTAACATATTCGTGACATTGTATAATTAGGACGTATCGTTGGACTTTAAATTTACATTGAATGCATAATTATTTTAAAAAATATGTCGCGAAAATAAGTAAAAAATTTTTTGACTAAACTTTCACAACAATTGACTAGACATTACATTAATGGCAAATAAATTACAAGAAGGACTTTACTAGAAATTGCACTATTTGACGATGATAAACAAAACTTGTTATGACTCTTCTATTTCTTTTTATCACTTGATAGCCGCACTGATAAGGAGTTCCATGTGGCCGTATCATTTATTTCCATGTATGTTGCAGCAGGTTGATGTACAAACTATTTAGTCCGTTTGTGTCGTTAAAATTCACACTGTTTTTTGTTTTTATTATGTGCATTTTTTCAGCTATAACCTTTGGTGATAATTCGGGATATGATCTAGGATCCTCGTATTATCAAAATCAAATTTGTGATTATGACTGATCGAGTGTATAGTCAGGCCCGTTGTTTCAGTTGTTTTTTTAAGGTTGACATCACTTTTGTGTTTTGAATTGCTTTTTTTAGTTTTTTGTTTCGTGTTGCCTGTGTATTTCGATGGACAATTTTGGCAGTCAATTTGGTAAATTACCTTCGATTTTAGTTCCGTGGGCACAGTGTATTTCAATCTGGTGTACAGATTGCCAATATTGTTGCTGTTTTTGCATGCCAGAGAGAGATCGTACTCTTTTAATACTTTCTTCAAGCGTTCGGACAAACCTGGAATGTACGGCGTTGGTATGTACCTCTTTTGTGTTCTTTCATTTCCATTGGCTCCGTTATAGAATTTTTCCACTCTTTCGCTAATGATTTTGGGTACAAATTTTTTTCAAGATAACCGTTTTCCTTTAGTAACGTTCTGACAGTTCTGAGGCTTTCGGGTCTTTCATCGGCGTTGGCAAAGGCAATGGCTCTGTCAGTAATTGCTGTCGCCACGTTTCTTTTGTGGGTTATCAAGTTTTGACCGTGGAAGTTTAAGTAACGACCTGATGAGATTTCTTTGCGATACCACTTTGTTCTTATTCGACCGTCATCATGTCTCTTTAACGTCATGTCGAGGAAGTTAATAGATTGGTTTTTTTCCTCTTCTATGGTGAATTGTAATTTTACGTGATATTTGTTGAATGCATTTTTGATCAAGTCGGCCGTCTTCACAGGATAGTGTAAAACTACGAATATCTGCCATCTTATTCACTCCAAAATCTAAGCCCGGTACATAGTCTTCCACGTAGACTGACTGGAAGAATTACTGAACAAATTTAAGACTTCTAGTCTTAGTAACTTTCTTCTCGTTCAGAGGCATTGAGGCAGGGTATCCTCTCGTCTTTTTAGCACCAACATATTTCAAAGCGTTTCGTGAATTGTCAGTCTGCAAATCATGCTGATAGTTCTGGTAAGCCATTAGCTGCTTGGATTCGAATTCCTTATTCAAGGCAGAATACTTGATTTTATCAGCAATACTGTGCGACTTGGATAGCATCTTTAAAGTGCGACTCTTACGGTTTTTCATGTTGATAATTTTGCGCATGTGGTGGATAAGAACACCACCTTTTCAAAACAGGTACAAATCATTCGAAGCCATCGGCAAGCTTTTCGTACAAGAAATCGACTGCATCATTCAAAGAATATAAATCTGATAAATCTGAAAAACAATTGTCCGACTGTCAATCAGCACGATAAGTACGGCAAAACATGAACTAATTTCAAAATCTTTTCTTTCCCTGAAATACAAAAGAAAAATTGATTATGGGATTGAATTTAGGTGTTTCTGGGCCAAGGGCAGCCGGACTATGACAGCTTAAGTGGTTTAGGGTGATTTTCCGCATTGATTTCGATGCTTTTGCTGTTCTTGATGTGGGAGAAGGAAAACATAAACAAATGCTTTGCGGACCCGTTGCAGCGGTTCCTGTTGCAAGTATTCCCGTTGTATTAAATTAGTGAATGTGTATATTCATCTGGTTAGGAAATTGCCGAAGTTTCAATATTGAAAAAACCGTCCGAAGAAACGCTAGAGAAATATTCGCTTTGGGCCGACAAACAAAAATGTTCTCCACAATTCTCTCTAAAACACTTCTTGTTAATTTCCGTTCACTTCCGATTCATTTTTAGTTACTTCCGGATCACATCCGTTCACTTCCGGTTCATTTTCGGTAACTACCTGTTCGACACCACAAAACCATGTAGCTTTAACTTTGAATCAAGTATCCACAAATCTTAGAACGTGAGATATCCTTAAAACCCTAAAAACTAAACACTTTTCCAACACCCCGACGTATTTCACTAATACCGGCCTTTTCTACTCACAAAACTCTAATAGTTTACCGAAGAAACTGACGCTCTATCTCCCATAACTTTTGATAATTTCAGGTCTGACGCACCACAAGACCCTCTTACTTAACTCTTACTTTGATGCGAGTCTCTACAACACTGCTCAAAAAACCTAATAATTAAAGGAATATTTATTGAAAACGACTAACTATCATATAGGGTCGTGTAGCGCGATTTATTAAAACACTAACGACCCTACAGCCCTTCTTAACCGATACTCACCAATTTTTTTTTCGTGGTTTCCTGAGGTCCATATCTTTCATTCAAAACCTTGAAGAGCGATATATCTGATAATTTCCTAGAGATAATAGAACCGACCTTCAAAAAACCAATTTTGAACCACTTTCTCGAACGTATCTTCGAATCTTCTTCACCGATTATGCCTAAATTCAATACAGTAGTCAATTTTGCCATTATGTTTCAGCAAAGAAGATTTTGAAAATCGCTCAAGTTTTACTGAAGCTATGTACAATAAAACACATTTTAGTAGAGAATCCTTTTTAGAGCCTTAGCTAACTAAAAAAAATAATGTTGGGCTTTCACAGACCTATCTGCCCTAGCTCGGCGCCCCATGGCCTAAAAACGCACATATCAGAAATTGACCTCACATTTTCGACTACCTTTCAGAAATAAAGATTTTGAAAACCGGTCAAACTTCATCCAAGTTATCGTAATGACAGACGGACGAACAAAATTTCTTTTGCAGATTTGTCCGAAAAATTTAAGAATTCACAGAGAATAAACTTGAATTTCACAAACTTAATTTTTTAGTTAATCTCGAAATTCAAGAAGTTTGTTGAATCTTCATAAAATCACTAAAATTCGAAAAATTCATGAAATTCTCGAAAATTCATGAAATTCGCAAAAATTCGTGAAATTCGCAAAAATTCGTGATATTCGCGAAAATTCGTGAAATTCGCGAAAATTCGTGAAATTCGCGAAAATTCGTGAAATTCGCGAAAATTCGTGAAATTCGCGAAAATTCGTGAAATTCGCGAAAATAGGCTGGTTCACAGTGTCTCCAAAATTTCATAAGAAAACCTTTTGCTTCGCAATCACAATCACAATCTTTGTGAATATAAAAAAAGAAAAGAAAATTCGAAATTTCAAAGTAGCATCTGAGGCGTCGTCAAATACGTTGTCGTAACAATGTAGATGTCAAAAATATCAGCCATCATGTCATAAATAATTAAATTGCCAAAGTGACGTCGTCAAAAATTGAAAAAAAAAGAAAAGTCGAAATTAGAAAGTAGCATCTAAAGCGTAGCCGTCATCAAATACGTTGTCATGGAGACGATGTAGACGTCAAAAATTTCAGCAATCAAGGTGATGTTCTGCATAAATAAAAATAATAATTTAACTTTTTGAAAAGCTTAGAAAAGACGTAAAAGGTAATCACCGGGAAAGTGCTTTCGGATTTAAGTAGTCATTGTGTAAAGAAAGCACCAAAACAAACACATTATCCAACCATACCAAAAGTTTGGAATACCGAATCGTCTAGTTTGTGCACTTCGTTTCTAAAATAGCGAGATGGAAGTGTAGGATCGACGTGACTTGCGGCAAGATTAAACAACCGACATGCGAAGTTGAATGGTGAAAATTGAGAATATTCATGATCGCTTCCGGTGATTCTAATCAATGAAGATCTTCGTAAGACATGTGTGTAAAAGGAGTTGCGTCACATTTCCGTTGAGCTGGTATATCGTAAGTAATTTTTAACAGATTGTTGAATACTGATAAAAAATACAAATACCGAAAACCGGTCTCAATTCGATGGTTCTTTTTAACTTAAGTTCATTTTCATGCAGTCCTGTGGTATCAAACTTATTAAAGATGAAGAGTTAGTTGAAATAAAAATTGATTCTTCTCAGAGCCTTGCTGTGTGCAAGAGTGAATGACTTTTACTTGTAACAAGGTACGAACATGTACGGGTCAATGACAATGTTGACTATATTAATTTAGTCATGTCAAAAGGTCGATGTCCAGTTTCGCTCTGTGAAGTTATTATAATGAAGAGAGCGATACAAACAACCCGAAAATACTATCATATTACCTTTAGACGTTGATAGGTTTAAAAAAAAGCGTTCATGATAAACAAAAAACGAGAATTTAAAATGCAAAAAATTCTTAATTATTTTCTTGAAAGTTGTCACCCGGTCATCATATGAATCCAGGCTGGAAAAGTGCGTGTCATGGTTGCCTTGGCTGAAGCTAAGGTTGTGTTTTAATGAAGAATCTGTAAGGCCATGTATTATCTTGTATAACATGAGTTCGTCGTTGATCAGTCTACGAGATTGAAGTGTGTACATTCGTTGTAGCCTAATAGGATATTTCGGTCGAGCTGTTCCCAAATTGAATTTCGTGAACTTCTTCTGAACTCGTTCAACTTGTTCGACTGCGTTTACATAGTACGGGTTCCAGACGGTTGAACTCGAGACGGTTTCTCACCAATGCTTTGTACAACAACATCATGCTTTTTCGACCATTAAAATATTTGCCACAGTGGAATATGAATCCCAGCATTCTGTACGATTTGTTGGTAATCTATGGTCGTCCATAATCACTCTCAGATCCTCATCGCAAATCTTATATAGGGATAAATGTATTTGTTTCTACTGTAGCTTGTTGTCATTACCGCACATTTCTCAATTTTGATGACCATCTTGTTTACCGTACACCAATTCACGGTTTTGTACAGATCTACTTGCAGAAGATTGCAGTCGTTGCTGTCGTTAATCTTCCGAAATTTTCAAATAATCTGCAAAACGAGAAACGAACGAGAGAGAGGACAAGAGATCATTGATCAACAGTATAAACAACAACGGAACCAAAATAGAGCCTTGAGGCACTCTGGATGTTGGAACAATACGATGCGATCTGGTACCACCAATAACAACAATGACAACGTCAGATACGAATTAAACCATTCAGAAAGAGTATCATTGAATCCGAATCTTTTCAATTTCGCAACGAGAAGCTTTCGAAAAGTCTGTGTAGATCTACGATAGTGTCAACTTGACCTACATCAATTATTGACTGAGCTACATTGGTCACATATTTCATAAGATTCGTTTGCATTGATTTTTTAGCGAATGATGAATTTCCGACTTGATCCGATCAAACCTCATGCCCCCTATTTACGCAAATATTGCCTTACGATAGAGCAATATCGAAAAACCCGTCCGAAGCAACGGTGTATATACTTCCATAGACAAAAATATTTGCTGAAGAAGAGATTTGCTGAAGTTATGTACAAAAACCATGAAGGGTCCTAGCAGAGACTCGTTTTTAGTGCCCTATCTAAGTTCAAGGGCTCAAAATCAAAAACGTTTCTTCCATACGTTTCCTTATTCAAACAAATAAAGTTTATGAAAATCGGAAAAGATTTATTCGAGTTATGTGCCAAAGACCAAAACCACTTAAATGACCCTAGCTCGGCGGCCCTTAAGCCGACGGTGTCCAGATTCAATCCCGTAAAAGATTTTTCGATTACCTTTTAGTTTTTGAAAGTCGGTTGAGTTCTGATTATTATTACATTACATTTATTCATTTAGATATTTCCATTATATTACATCCTTTAACATTCTTTTAAACCTGATAATTGAAGTTTCATTTTTTATGCTGTTTGGCAAATTATTAAACATTGAAATTCCTTTAAAATAAAGAGAGTTTCGACTACAAGCTTTGATTGCAGTTGGAAGAGTAATGTCGTTCCTACTTCTCAACGTATTTCACATTTTCATAATTATAAATAATTTTATCAGTCAAATATTGCGGCGCAACTCCACGAACGATTTTATATATGAATAACAGTGTATTGAACTTTATACACTGCTGAACACTTTGGAATTTTAAAGTTTCTAACTTATCCTCAACATGAGAAGATTTATTCAGTCTCAAAATATTCCTCAGACACTTGTTTTGAATTTTTTGCAACCTATCTATGTCTTGTTGTTTTGAGAGGAACAACATTGTTGAACAGTAAGTAAAATGTAGCTGAATAATCGTTTTGTATGTAGTTATTTTTTTTGCCAATTTTGATCATTTCTCAGTCTAGCCAATACACCTACTTTCCTTCCAACTTTTCTGCAAATATAGTCAACATTAGCTTCAAAGTTTAATTTATTCTCAATGATGATGCCTAAATATTTTATGCGATCCACTAATTCAATAATATCGTCATTTATTTTAACTTTAATGACACTTACTTTAATGTTTTTATTTGTAATTAACATCGCCTTCGTTTTCGCCACATTTAATTTTAGTTTATGCCGACACAGATCATTGAATAATAACAATAAATCATTGTTTAATTTTTCACACGCAGCGACAGCATCATCAGAAATTATGTATACAAGCGTATTATCTGCAAAAAGTTTTATTGTACTGTTTGCCGAATTACCTACAAGTTCGTTAATATACAGGATAAATAATAAAGGTCCCAAGATTGACCCTTGAGGTACACCTAATTCATTACCGATTTCTTCTGAAGTGAATTCGTTGAATTTGACCTTTTGTCTTCGTTCTGTCAAATAGGACTCAAACCATTTTAACTCTGTTCCTCTGACTCCGATTTTGCTTAGCTTCGAGATGAGAATTTTTGGCTCTATCTTTTCGCAATTTCACAAGAGTGTGACCCTCTGAAGCCGGATTGGGGTAGTCTTATTAAGGAACTCGTAACGACGAACTCATTGAATTGCTTGTACGCTAGCATCTCCATTAGTTTTTCGACACATGGTAATATGTTTATAGGCCTGAATTCATTGATAAGAATTGTGTTTACTACTTTATGGATTGGAGTGATGGTGGAAACTTTCAAAGCTGATGAAAAAATGCCCGATTGAAACGAACTATTTATTAAATCAGCAAGTGGTATGACTTAGTAGTCCAAGCAATCGATAAGAACTTCAGAATTAAAATTGAATTCATCAATATTTTGTTTCATGCCACTTAAACATATTTTAATATCTTTGATAGTGATAGGCTTTAATTGAAATGATTCACTGACTGTATCTACTTTTATTCGAGTTATCGTGTTGACGAACGGAAGGACATTTTTTTTATTGTTGATTCGATATCTAAGGACTATGATCGATGCTCCCCCCTACTCCCGGGTCGAAATTCGAATGGTTACAAACGTCGTGGTAAACGCAATAGACCCCTTTTCGAAAAACTTCGTTCTTCGTACGGGTCTAAGCATATTTTTTGATTGAGGTCCACAAAACTAAGTAATTTCCTCCCTCAATATATCGGTTTATTGAATATTCCATTTTACTGTTTATTCTTCCATGTTGCACATATCTAACTTTATAATTCTCAGATGAATTTTCGTACGAAGCTTACATCAAAGAAGACGACAACCAAATCGAATTTCACTCAGATCATTTTGGTCTTTGAAGATTCGCGTCTGAATGTCGTCAACCTTGTTGGACTTTTCGTTGGAAATTTCCCAGTCAACTGTGCAATTTGCCAACTTCCCCAACCCGTATTTGCCATAAAGTCATCACCCAATAATGATTTTGTTTTTGGAATATATGTCCGAGCACTTCGATTGGAGTCCTGCGGTACAGATTCGAACTGTATTAAATTGCTTGATCGAACAGGTTAGTAGTAATTTTGCTTATAAAAATTTGTTGTTTGCTGATGTTTAAGTTCTTAAAATCATTGAAATAAAAAAATGGGAGTAGGGGCGAGGGGTCACGCACTGAGAGATTTCATGGGATTTAAGGAGATTTAAATCTTTAAATTGTATGGGATAATCCCTTCCTGTACTCGAGGGGTCCCGCACTCAAAGATTTAATGGATTTCCCATATGATTTAAAGATTTAAATCTCATTAAATCCCGTAAATCTCTGAGTGCGGCGTGCGTACATTGTGAATGGCCCCTTATCTGCCTGTATCATTAGCTTACATTTTTGCGGCCGGAAAACTAATTACAAACGAAATTCTGTTTTGACATTTTCCGGGGACAACCTTTAGAAAATAAAAAAAAACTTGAGCATGAGAAAGAATTTATTTCACCGTTTTATTTGATTTTTTTTTCAATCGATCAAATATTCACTTGTCATCATCACTTCGGAAGATTCTTTTTCAACCAATCTCTACACTCAGTAACACTAATTTTACCATCCTTGTTAGCGTCCGCCTCTATCACAAAATCTTCGTAAGAAACATTCCTAACTCTCGGATCATGTGCTTTAATTGTTTCCATGCCAGTTTCAAATTCCTCTTTCGAAATCCATCCGTCGTTGTTCCGATCAAAGGTTTTTACGAATTCATTTGCAAGGAGAAGGGGATCATACTCAGTTCGAAGATAATTCATAATTTCATCAATGCCGATGCGTCCGCCCAATATCTTGTTGGTAAATTCAATGTACTTCTGATAAGTCTCAATTGGTTTGATGTAATTAATTGTCTGAAGATAATCTATAAGGTCTACAGTAGAAATGGATTCTCGGTACGAGGGTTGGGTGCGGAATACTTTCCTGAATTTCGAGCCATTGCTCGAGCTGAAGTTCTTGCATGCTGAAGATAGAATTTTTAATTTTGATACTGCAGTTGGCGCGTTCAATTGGCGTACGATTGAGGTGGAAATCAACATTTTGAATGTTTGAAAGTTAGAAATTAACTGGTCGTTTGAAATTAATGTCTTTGATTTTTATTTCCTTCATAATTAATTATTTCTAATATTCAAATTAGCTGGCATATGAAACCGAAAATCATTTGAATCTTTTCAAAACAATATGAACCCGTTTTTATGCACCTAACCAGTTTCATTTAGTTTTCTCAAAGGATTTGCAAAGGCATAGATAATAATATATCATAACCCGGACGATGCTCTTTGAGTAGAGACGCAAGTCCCTTACAGCACCTAATGATTTTTTCTTAGTTTTCCTTGAATTATTTTCCTACCTATGTTCAAGCGGTGACCTGATCAGGTACGCTAACTTCCAGGGCTAACTGGCGCCAATACCCCCCACGAGAAGCGAAAATTTTGGAAAATGGAGAGGTATAGTGTAATAACTTCGTTGGCGGAGTATTTTTATCTAAAGTCACAAACACTTTTTTATTCTATTATCCGAAAAGCACGAGCTCTAAAAATAAGAGCGGAAATCATGTGTTAGATTTTAGGTGAAACGAGAAATGAACAACAGCACTTAATTAAACGGGCAGTAAATTGAAATTTTTGTCTTGATGTAATAACCATTCACTACATTTTCCCATATATACACAAAAATGGGTTGACCGCGTTTATATTCTCAACAATTTTTAATCGCTTCGCTTGCCATTTTTTGAAAGCAGGCCTCGGCGCATAGCTTTCGAAAAAAAATTGTAACTTACGCATTTTAGCTGTACTCCTTTGGATATCACACAATATGGTGCTGGCGCCATTTTAAACAAAATATTGTTCTTTCTTTGTCTCTTTGTCTTTACACAATATAACTTTACACTAAAATTGGACACGATGGGTAAACTTAATTCCTATTGAGTTCCATCCCAGCAACTAACTTATAAGCCCGCCTTCCCAAAGCCTTCCAGTATTTCGAACAAAACGAAAGAAAGCAAGCAAGCAAGTCCAATCAGCTATTTAGATCGGTACCCCCCTCAGAGCAACGGTGCTCTCATTCGGCTGCTAAAACGGAACTTTCGCTCTCCATTTTTGTGTATTACGGTCGGCTCAAATGAAGGTACGCGAAACTGGTCTGGCCTGAATTTCATCAGCCTGTACTGGTAACCATCATCGTCTTTTTATTCACATAATATTTTATCACAGAGTCTATTTATAACTTACATTTGGGAATTTCATCAGAACAATCTCCCTTGTGACCGACCAGCACGTCCTCTTTTTGTCCTTTCTTAACCATCAAAAAAAAGTTTCGCCGATCGGATTTGAGCCGGCGACGCTAAAAGCCAAAGCGAACTTTCTCATTTATATCGTTGAAGGAGATTTTAGGTCCTACTCTTCTATGTATATGGGTCGCAAAATTATATCCGTTTTCAAAAAAGCAATTTTGAGCTTTTTGGCGTTTTAGAACACCTCTATATTTCAGACCACAGTGTATTCCACACAACATATAATAATATAGGCTAGATCATTTGATTTACTAGTTCCACAAGTTTTGTTTTTGTGAGCATTTTGCTCACATGGATTCTCTTAGAGATCCTTTCGTTACCAACGTTTTTACTGTGTCAGTGGTAAATTGCACAAAAACCTAGTGCCATCTACGATGTACTAGTCCGGAAACTAGTAGGGCTTAGAAAGCCGGTTTGCCCCTTAAATATGTTTTACCGGCAGGCATTTTTTGGACCACATCCTTAACGTGAATTCCGAACCACGCCTAACGGTAGCTAGCATTTTACCATTAGGATTTCTTCTGGTGCTAATTATATCTCCGGCCAAAGTCTTACTCAGATATTTGTACACAGAATTCATCGAATATTGGTGACGTCATATTTGTCATTCCTCTATGTACGATTCGTTGCGGCACCAAATTCACAACTCCCCAAATTATGAAGCCTGGGTGTGCCCACTAGTACAGTATACATTGAAGAAAAATCCTATACAGAATTTGTCCCCACCAGGATTGAACCCGGATATTCTTGGTGGAAAGCCAGTACGTTATCACTGAGCAAACCCGTTCAACATGAACTAACCCCATGTAATATTAATTCAATTCAATTCAATTGGGTTTATTCATGGCCAAAAATGGATTTAATCAGTAATGAAGACTGATGTAACCTGAGGCAAGTGGCTCTCGCCATGGATTCAACGTAAATGTGCAGCGGTTCTATTCCTAACATGGTTTCGAGCGCCGCTGTGGGAGTCGTTTTCATAGCTCCTGTGATGCTTATTAAAGCCAGCCTTTGGATCTTTGTAAGCTGTTTTTGTACAGTACCGATTTCGCATCGTTGCCACCATATAAAAGCTGCGTAAGAGACCATTGGTCTGATTATTGCTGTGTAAATCCACATCATTACCCTTCGGGCTGAGGCCCCAGTTTTTGCCGATTGCATTTCGGCATCTCCATAGCGTAGCTGTCGCTTTTTGGACACGTATTTGAATGTGGTTTTTCCAGCTAAGTTTGGGGTCAAATACAAGTCCGAACAGCATGAGCTTCGTCTTGTCAGTGTTTTCTATTAACGAGAAGGCTATTTGCATAAGCCCGCACATCGAGCTGACAAACAACCCTATTATTATGATTGCCGCATCGTCTGCAAAGCTTTGGGTGAAGAAACCAGCGTTATTAAGTAGTTTTAACAGGCTGTCTTTTACCATGATATAAAGTAGGGGTGGTAGGACCCCCCCTTGCGGGCACCCCTAACTGGTACGCACTGTAATACATATTGAGCCAAGTCGAGGTGTCACTGTTCTACTGTTAAGCATGGCAGCTCGTAGTGGTGTCATCAGCCCCGTGCTCGGTGCAAGATTTGGTTATTGAGACGAAAGTCAAATTGCTGAATGCATTGGATAAGTCTATAAATTGCCCCAAAGCAAATTGAGAAGCGTCCAGCGCCGTTTGATGCAGTGCGCTTTCTGCATATTTCTGGGGCTGGTACGCGTGTTGGTTGGGATGGATTCTGAACTGTTGGAGGGGACCGTCTCTGAGGTATCGGTCGATCAATTTTTCAAGTGTCTTTAGAACGAAGGATGTGAGGCTTATAGGCCGAAAGGATTTAGCTAGTGTGTAATTAGTTTGGCCCAGCTTTGGTATGAATACCACTTTTACGCCTCTCCAGGCCTGCGGGATGTGAATAAGACGCATGCTCGCCATGAATAATTCATAAATATAGTCGATAGTCAAGTAGTAGCTATTTTGAAGCATCACCGGAATAACGTTATCTTCTCTTGCTGACTTGATGCTGCCCACTTGATTTTGTCCTTGGATATTATTTTCTTCGCGGTATCTGTGGCTTCTACGGTTAAGATATTAGTTGGCGCAGCCGCTGTGCGAATTTGAGTTAAGTCGGGGGATGAGCCCGGGAAAGGATAATCTAATAGGTGATTCAAGGTTTCGAATTCATCTCTAGTGTATTCGCCCGAAGGTAGTTTTAGTGTACCTATTGAGCACCCCTATTGCTAAGGATTTGATCACTAAAGCTGACGCCGATGCGGATTTAATTGCTGTGTATGCTTGTTTGACCAGTGAGTGATGGTTGTCTCTTATCGCCTTGTTGTACGCTTTTTGCACAGCGCGGCGAATCGAGACTGCCGCTTCAGCGCCTTGTCGCCCTGGTCTAGCCCTGTTAAAGGCGACACGAAGTACTTTCCAAAGTTTCTTTATATATGCCGTGAAGAAGTCAGCTCTTCTACTAGCTTTGATAAATTTTTCTGGGCATGAGATATTGAAGCTGCTTGCTATTGCATCGTTGATAGTTTTGGCCGCAGCGTCAAGGTCAGACTTTGTCTGTATTATTGGAGGTGGTGGTAAGGTCGAGGATAAGTCAAGTATTTAAGTAAATATTGCCTTACGTCCACATTAAATTGTATTGGAAATGGCCGATATTGAAATATTGATATATTGAAAAACCCGTCCGAAGAAACGGTGTAAAAATATTTTCCGAAAGCACAAAATTGACCCCCAAAAATGTACTCCTCAATTTTCTCTACAATATAGCAAAAAACCATTTTTTAGGCTAGGGCCGACCTTAGTACTGACCTAGGGCCCTAACTAGAACTTCCATAAACAAAAATGTTTCCCTCAATTTGCTCTCCAACATAGCAAAAAAAATTTTTTTTGGCTAGGGCTGACCTTAGGACCGACGACATGAGGCCCACTTGAGCCCTAAGCACAGGCAAAAGTTTCTTTTATAGTTTGTCGGTCATGCCTAGATCTTTAAAAAAAAAATTGAAATTCGGAAAAGATTTACTCGAGTTATGCACGAAAAACACGTAGGGCCCTAACAGAGACTCGTTTGTAGTGCCCTAGCTAACTCCAAGGACTCAAATCCAAAAAAGTTTCTTCCACAAATTGTCGATCATGCCCAGATCTTTCAAACAAAAAAACATTTATGAAAATCGGAAATCGAGTTATGTACGAGAAACTCATAGAGCCCTAGCAGAGAGGTTTTTTGCGTCGTTGCTTCGGACGGTATTGCCCTTTCGGCAATTTCCAGTGCAATTTAGTGTGGAGGTAATTTCATACACTTAAGAGTTAAGACAATAATTACTTAAATACGTTCGAGTCTTTTTGCAACATCTATTCTGATTGTCACATCTATTCTAATACGTGCGTATGTATCGTTCGTATGTTGACTTGCGTCACGGGCGCATTGCTACCGTGCGGCCATGATGAAAAAAATCAGGTATGTGAGAACTACAAGTCATCAAAGATTTTGGTTCACAGCTGTGAGTCAACTTTAAACTTTGAACACAGAAGCTTTTATACTACTATGATGACGCATTGTGGCCTAATTCTTCCTAGAAATTCATACGGAATTCGAAAAAGAACCTCAAATTGAACTTTCTTTTTGAAATAACTAGAGGTCTCAAGGATAAAAAACAGCAGTATCCATCCTTGATGGAACTTAAAGCCTAACCAAATTCGACATGTCTGAAACCATTTTTTGTTAGCTAACTCATTTCAAAAATGGTACTCTATGCATTGATTTAGAGCAAAAATTTTACTTTGGGCAACATCTTATGTCATCATATTTTGCTCACTCAATTTCGTTAGAACTGAGATGCAATTTCTTCCCAAAATCAATGCAAAAAGGTCAAGGATGTAATTTTGACCGATCTACCAAAAAACGATCGGCGCACATCTCCATTCCCACCGTCATCAATGATTGCAAAATATTAAATTCACTTCACATTTTTTTAAATTTTTATTTCCTTTTTTAATAGAAATCATGAAAAATGCACTCATTTTCCAGCACTGTCGAATGGCACGAGATTCTTATTCAACCAATCTCTACACTCTTCAACACTGATTTTTCCATCCCTGTTAGTATCCGCCTCCTTAACAAAGTCTTCGAAAGAAATATGCTTGATTCTGGGATCATGAACTCTAAGATCCTCCATGCCAAACTCAAATTCCTCTTTCGAAATAAATCCATCGTTGTTGCGATCGAAGGTTTTCAAATATTCGTTCATTAGAAGACGCGGATCGTGTGAAGCTCCAATATATTTCATAATTTGACTAATTTCAATGCGTCCACCCAATATTTTGTCGACGTATTCTGTATGCTTCTGGTAAGTCTCCATTGATTTGACGAAATTAATTGACTGAAGATAGCGTGTAAGATCTTTTGAAGAAATGGATTCTTCGTACGACGGTTGATTGCGGAAAACTTTCCTGAAGCTCTCGATTTCTTCTTGTGTATAACCCGTGCTCGAGCTGTAGTTCATGGATGTTATCGATAGAATTTTTAATTTTGATGCCACGGTCGGTGGATTCAATTTCCGTACGACTGAAGTAATAAACAACATCTTAAATGCTCCAAAGTTAGAAATTAACTGGTCGTTTGAACAGAACATCTTTGCTATTTATTTCCGACTTAATTAATTATTCGAAATATTCAAATTAACTCGTCCCATCACAGTTTCTTCAAAGTAATATGAATTTCTATCTGATTTTATGCTAGGAACCAGTTTTCAGTTTTATGTTTTGTCAAAGGATTTTACAAATATTTAACATTTCATGAATCAAGCGTTAACTCAAGTGCGTAGACGCAAGTACCTCGAGTTTATACATTTTTAAGTGAGAAAGTTACCTTTACATTTTTAAGCCGTTCATGGGAATGTTTGTTTCATTTGGTTTCTCCTTACATAATTGTGTAGGCTTCTCTTTATTCTGGTTTTACTTGTAAGAACTTTCAAATTTAAAACGTTTTCTTCCTCTCAAAAGCAACAAAATTTGACATTAAGATTTCTCGATTTCTAATTTTCGACAGCATTATTTCTAGAGAACAAAAATAAGTCGATCGGTTGACATTTGTCCGATTTTAGACGGCCACGGAGTTTATATTCGAATAGACTACTTCGCCCGAAGCAGTGAATAAAAGAAATTAACCGGTGGTGTCGATCAAATATATTTTTACGTGAAATAACATTCAGAACAAAAAGTTGTTCTACGACATGCCTCGAAAACTTAAGGTTGATTTTATATTTTAGTTTAAAAATTGTGTTTTCCATACACTTTCAAATTTTGTGGTTTTTATGAGGTAGCAAAAACATAACCAAAGACCCGTACGTATCAGAATAGATGTGGCAAATAGAATGAATCTTGCAAAAAGACTCGAACGTATCTTAATATAGTAATAAGCAAACAATCCAACGTTTTATGTTCTTTTATAACTATATGAATTTCAAAGATCCATAGAAATTACCAAAGATAATGTGAAAGGCCCTACCGAAGTACATCTCAGTGTTCTGTTAAGGACATTATGAAACCGCCAGTATTCAAATACATTCGAATTTATATTCGAATCATTTACAATAATTAATAACAGATGACGTTTCCTTCTGAAACGTCATCTCTTTTTCCATTTGTACTTCATTTATAATAAATCACTGTGTTCGTTTAACCTCCGAGTCGTTTGCATCATCAACATCGTACAGTCCACTTGAACAACGTCGCAAACAGCTCATGGTCCTTCGAGCTGGATTACATTTTGAGTGTTAAGTAATAAGTATTTGCAGATCGTGATTGTGCCGATCATTTTTGAATTGTGTGTAAAATTGTGGCGAAAAAAGTTTTGTATAAAAAACCTTAGTTTTTTTTTTGGTGAGCTATGCGGATGGAATGGGAATCCGAATGATTCATCAGAAATAGTGTCCATCGGGAAAGATTTTGGCAATTAATTGAACGAAAACATTGTGGTTCGTCGTTAGCATCAATTATTTTGGAGATTTGGGAAATTTTTTGTTGAAAATTGGAAAGAGAGGTTAACGAGCGGTCAACGGACATTCAACAAATATTGGTCATCGGTCAAAATATCAGTTCTCAATTGGTCAGAGGTTTTTGTGAAAGCTCGGCGGAAACATTATTATTCAGTACAGTACAGTTCGACGTCGAGGAAATTCAGCCTTGGACTAGCTTGACAAAAAGAGCGCTTTTATCTGGGGTGGGAGGGTTATATGGTCCAATGGCCCTTGCCAGTGATGCTAAAAGCGAAGATTTTGATGCAAGCTTTGTGGAAGTCAGTCTGTGATTGGGAGATGGTAGGGTCGAGCAGTGTCAAACGAAAATGGCCGGCTATTGAGTCGTCGTTGGACAAGTTGAGAGAAATAAGCGTTTCCAGATGGATAACGGGTTCTGGTCAGGTTCATTTGTTAGATGAAGCGTCTTGCGAGGTTTTAGAAGGTGCAACGCATTTGAGAATGGTTGACGGGGCGTCCAGAGGATTTTTGCCTCAGGAGCTGGTCAATCGTAAATCGTGTCGGACAGATCCCAAGTCGCTGGAAAAGGCTGAGTGTGAGTGGCCTGGGAATGAGGGACAGTTCGAAACTGACGTTGAACGAGAAGGGACAACAGTGTCGTTATCAAAGCAGGTTGATAGCTTTGATTTCGTTGAAAAGTTTTCTTCGTTGAGTGGAACCACTCGTGTCCTAGCCTGGATCGGGCGGTGTATAGTTCCTAAAAGTTGGTCGAGAGGTACGTGTTCAGTGAAGGAACTGAAGCGTTCCTTAACTGTGTTGATTAAGATGACGCAGCGTTGTCATCTTGTGGAGAGTATGAGTCCACTGAAGACAGGGCGAAGCATGGGCTCATCTTCGGCTATGTTCGGACCGTCCTTGAATGTGCACGGCATTAAGCGTGAGAGTGATCGAATGATTCATTCTCATTGGTCGTATAATGAGAAACATCCCGCCGTACGGCCTAGAGATAGTCACTTAACTAAGTTGAGTATTCAAGACAGTCACGAATCAACGATGCATGGTAGTCGCGAGGGAGCGTTCGTGAAAGCCAATCGTTTCTGGCAGTCTGCAGTGTTGTTAAAGGAAAACGAAGTTATTCCACTTCATTGGTGGAGGGGGAGGATCGTCGAAACGAGTTTGAGTAATGACCCGAAGGTTCGAGTTGTTAGGGTGAAAACCAAGTCTGGAATTGTAACAAGAGGTGTTCGGAAGATTTGTCTTTGGTTTACCGATCTGGATTCCGGTCAAACATTGTGGAAGAATACAACTCAACAACGAGCGTTTATGATCTTCGATTTTTTGTTGTGGTTTGTTTCACATTCAAGGTTTAAAGGATGTACACTAGTAGTTTAATTGTGCTTATTGATCGTCAAGCTAAAGCCGGCGTTGATCGCCAGGAAACTTTCGGAGTCACTACCTTGTTTGTAAGTTTGTATAATTGTTTAGTTCTTTCTTTTGTTTTTTGTTTCTTGTTTGGTTCGAGAGGCCACAGGATGTTCTGTTAAGAACATTATGAAACTGCCAGTATTCAAATACATTCGAATCTATGTATATTCGAATCATTTACAATAATTAATAACAGATGACGTTTCCTTCAGAAACGTCATCTCTATTTCCATTCATAAATCACTGTTCGTTTAACCTCCGAATCGTTTGCATCATCAACATCATACAGTCCACTTGAACAACGTCGCAAACAGCTCACTCAGACCATTCAAATCTAGAAATGGTTATATTCAAGGATGGGGCCATTTTCCCTAAAACTCTGAAACACGTGTTCTCTAAAATTTTGTTCTATACAACTTTACCTTTGGAAGCAACTTTGTACCCCTTATAGTTCTAGAGATCATGGGCACGCGGTAGCGATGCGCCCGTGACGCAAGTCCCTATACGAACAAAAAATTCAGAAAATTTTTTTTTCGTAGACTTCGGAACCATATATATACAAAGTTTTGACTTTTTTCCCTTGCGTCGCACCTCCTTGAGACCCAATTTATCGGATTCTACGTAACATTTTCATTGAAATCGACATTTTATTCATTCAAATCGGTTCAGTGGATCCGAAGATATGACCTTTAGAAAGTCGTCTTTTTCCATGCTAAATATGCTACATCATAGAAGCCAAAGTTAATGGAAGCATCCTACGTTAGTTAGTTAGTTAGTGCGTTAGTTAGTTAGTTCCAGAGACATTTGTATGAAAACCGACTTTTTTGGCTCGTGCTCGAAAACGACTCGATAATTTTTCTTGAAATTTTGCAGGGACCTTCGGGTGGGCATTCTACGCCATATAAGATTTTAAAAAAGGGGGGGGGGGTACCGGCCCTGTTTGGGCACCAGGGCTCTTAGAAGGGGCCATATGAAGCCAATATGTATGTGTTTGTGTGTGTAATGTGTATAATAGCACATTTTGTATGAGGCAATGGTTGTGTGCTCGAGATAGAGGTTTGGTGTCAAAGGGAAAGTTGTTGGGTTGGGTGTGTAGTGTATCAGGGTGACCGCCAAAATGGCGGAAGATAGGCGGGGACTCAAAACAAAACTTTTGATATGTTGTAGAGAAAGGTGAGGGGATCATTTTCGCCCATGGAAGTAGTAGACGCCGCGCTTCGATTTGGCGGCGGCGGCGCCTTAAAAAAAACTTTTGATAGGCTGTAGAGGAAGTTGCTGAAAGCGTAGAAAAATTATTACATTGGCGAATCCGGCATTTGTGACGCATTTTTTTAATCAAAAGTGAAAATATTTCAAAAGAATTTTGTGCGTTCCGAAGCTGCAAGCGTCATTCAAATTGATATCAGTTGTTTTGGAAGAAGGGACGAAGACTTGCATCACGTTTCCCTTTTAAAAAGGGTTTTTGTTGTGATATGGATCATCCTTCCCAATTCTAGAAGTGGTCATATCTCAGGATTGGGGCAATTCTACCCAAAACCAATCCTCTACAACTTTGCCTTTGGAAACATCTTTCTACCTTTTATAGTTCTAGAGATATGGATCATCCTTCCCAATTCTAGAAGTGGTCATGGCATTTTTACCCAAAATCCTGAGACACTTGTTTTCAAAAATTTTATTTTCTACAACTTTGCCTCAAGTTCAAGTCAAGATGGCGGCAGATATGGACGTGTTTGTTTTGCTCTGAGTAAGTTTCGTTTATTTTTTGCCCTCTTCGCGTTTTAAATCACAGTTTCT
>CM055404.1:96984481-97018436 GCA_029228625.1 Pseudolycoriella hygida | reverse complement strand
CCCGCATTGGTCGTACCCCGTGACCAACACGCGTCCGAGGCTGCCTATGACCGTTTTTACCAATAATGAATACAGTGGGACGGCCTGGTAAGCCGAACCGCACTGGAAGTTCAAGCCTCAATGGGGACATCACACACGTGCCTGAGATGCTAAGCGCAAGCTCATTTATTTTTGCCAAAAAAGAATTGCTATATGAATAGCGAAGAAGTTAACCGTAACCGTAGACAAACACCTACTTGAAATCCTAAACCAAAACCACAAACACAAAACGCCGATTGTTTTGCATGAAGAAAACAAAACAAACACCCGAAAAACGCTGTAACTTTGAGGTTATGTGAGCACTACGTTGCTTGAAAAGAAAATGCAGATTTTAATTGATATCTAAAAAAGTTACAAAAACACACACTAATTTAACTTAACTTATTTACGAGAAACTGTGATTTAAAACGCGAAGAGGGCAAAAAATAAACGAAACTTACTCAGAGCAAAACAAACACGTCCATATCTGCCGCCATCTTGACTTGAACTTTATAAGAATGTTTGATTAATTGATTCCTAATTCCAACTCCCCTTTTCCGAATTTCAATTATAATTGTTCCATATCAAATTTTTAGCATGATGTTTGCGCCGCAGATGAAATTTTTAAAAAGAAAATAAAAGCAACTACACGTCAAAGAATCATCTGCGATTCATTGCAGATTTTGCAAAAAAAGATGCATGTGCGCTGAGTGGTCATTATTAACGTAGATTTGATGCGCCGCGCCGCAGGTGAAGTTTTCTTTAGAGTTTACTTCTTTAGTTAAATTTAAGTTCATGCAAAATGGTATGTTTGATCAACATGGGCAACGGAGTTTCCAGGGTGGGAATTCGAGTTTCCGGGGTGAGCAATGCCCATTTGCCAAAGGCTCTGCCTTTTTGGATTAATTTTAGCTTTTGGCGAGGGCTGACGCACTTCTACCATTTATGGAATAAAGTTTGAAGGAAACATGGTATTTTTTCAAATTTGTCAATACACTCAAATAGACTTAAATTTGATGGCACCACATATCACAAACTTTAATAATTTGTCAAAAAGTGAAAAAACCCACTTCCGAGAACTTAAAAGGATTTTTGGCGAAAAATGGAATAAAAAAATTAATTCCCATTTATTAAAAAAAATCAAATTGCAAAACAGCTAAAATTTTACAGCAAGTAAATTCAAAAGCTCACGACTATAAGTTTGAAGAGGATTTTAAATCACTGTAGTTTCTGCAAACAATATTTTGGACTTATTTGTCCAATTTAGGATGTGTGGTTCACATATTTAGCCAAAAGAAATAAGTGAACTGATTGACCCTTCAAATTTGAAAGTCCTGCCAAATCCAGAAAATTCTTTATATGTCAAGTTATAGATCTATGTGCCTGGGCTGATACCAAAGTGTTGACCGGTCAATCTTGACTAAACAGAAACCTAATCTGACCGGAACATGAAATTTGGATATTTGACGACCTGATTCGACCTGACAGAAAAAATTAAAACTACCAAGGTTTTCACCCTTCCTGTGAGTCTGTCCGTCCAACAACGCAGGAAGTTTGAAATTTATGTCTCAATGTGATTTTAGAAAGATTGTAATGATGAACAATGATCAAACATTAATTGGTCTGGTCACTTTCGAAAATTTTATATGGAGCAATCTACACAAACTAGGACAAAAGCAGTTAGTGTGCCATTCGGTAGGCCTTAGTGTCCAGTACAAAGTCCTAAGCGATCCCACTTTAGCATTTTGAGAAAATTGCCAGAAACAGAAAATTTCGAGGTTAAGTGCAAAGGGTTTTCCTGATCACGAATTTTCCACATTTTTTCCCAGCAAATATTTTTCCTAAATTCTAGATAGAATAACCGAATCAGGTCGACCTGATGGTAAAATTGACTTTGACCTGACCTGACCTGAATTTTCAGATCATAACCTGAAACGACCTGATGACCTGAAGTTGAATTTTGTTCTAAAATTAAACTATTCTCAACTACATCGTTTACACATTTTCACATGTAATATGTCTTTGGAAAAGTTTAAGAATGTGTACTCATACGTTGTTTCTTCATTTCTTCACTAACTGATATTAGTAAAATTTTATCATCTAATAGATTCTCATTAGTTAGCTTTGGGTAATCGCTTATAGCTTACCACAAGTCATGTTTTAACTAAGTGTTCTTGATAGAAGGCGTTTGAATTGAAGCTAAGATGACTTTTTTAACAAACATGAAAAACAAGCTTCAATTCTGTGATCGCTGTCAATTTTCAGCACTAATTGGTGTGCGACGTTTTTGACCAATTACTTTAATTCACGACCAAAAGTTTTACTTTTGAGTAAATTTGAATTTTGTCATTGATCTTTTTAAAGTATCCCAGGAGTAACATTAGTAGAAGGAGTGCCGAAATTCGGTTTCTCTTAATATAATGTCAGTTTTCGCAGTAATAGAATGAAATTTTCACTTCATTTCTTGTGAGTAAAAATATATTTGTTAATTCGTTATCAAGAAATCAAGTTTTGGTAGAAAACAAGAAAATAAAAAATATCTCGTACTTCTTCTTCATTTTGAACGGATAGCTCGAAATTTGCATCCCAAATTTGGGGCTTTCTTTCCATAAATGTTACACACCTGCACTGTAAACGGAAGAAGAGGTTCATACAAAAACCGCAAAAAAGCGTTTACGGCGTTTACTAAACATTATGTGCTAGGGGAGCATTAATTGGTATGTATCATCGTCGGTACAATTCCATTAGCATTGATTCAAAACGCCACTTGCGAGCCTATTAAGACTAGTCGCGAGTACGCTACATCTATTGTTTCGACGCTCATCACTGATGTGATGTTTCTTTTGGTAAGAATCGAGATTCCTAAATGAAACAATGTTTCTTGTGGTAAGAGGAGGCTCGGATATGGCAAAGGCTCGCAAAATGCGTTTTACCATAACTGATGTTAAAGATTTTTTACATTTTTATTTTCATGCTGAAATCATTTCAGGTCAACCTGAAAGTTTTCAGGTTTTGCTCAGTCAGTTTTGACCTGACCTGAAAGTGACCTGACCTGAAATTTGCAGGTTGACCTGACCCGATAGTAAGCCTTAAACCGAACCGGTACGGAAGTTACAATTTTTCAAAGTCAAAATTTCTTGTCAAAATTGACCTCATCGAAAATTTGTTTTGACTTTATACCGTCATGTCTCGGGTCACAACGATTAAATTTTTGGTCTGACTGGCTTGAAAATATCATTGGACTATTCTGAACATTTTCTAACAAGAGTGTCATAACCTTTCAACTTACGGGAAAATGTTACTCTAATGTCGAAAATTTCATTACACAGCGAAAAATGTTGTTAAGCAAATTCGTTTTAAGTCAATTAATTATTCAGCGAAGTTTTTTGTCGTTGTCGGGTTGATGTTGGGTTGACCAAGAATTTGGTCACCGTCAACTATGGTTGCGCCACCAACACTTTTTCGGGAAAATCTATTTTTAGTTGTAAAGTACCAAATGCAACAGGTTAGTCTGACCAAAAATATGGCTGTCGTTGACCATCGTAGAGGCAAATTGTTTTTGGTATTAAAGATACAGATGGGTAGCTTTTCGTATATAACTCAAAATTAATGGATTTTTTTTAGTTTGTACCCTAGTTTTAAGTCACAAATAAATAGGGCTGGCTCTGTTGGGGAAACTTAGGCGATGTGGAATGGTTTTTTGCATCGCTGCTTCGGGTGGGTTTTTAGACCCGTACGAAGAACGTAAGGCTTCGAAAATGGGTCTATTGCGTTTGCGTAATGTTTTTAGTCGATTTGAGGGGGGAGCATCCGTCATGGTCCTTAGATGCCAAATCTGCAGAACAAAATTTGTCCGTCCTTCCGATAACACGATTAAAACTCAATCGATTTTTAAAAACTTTTTTCTCTGATTAATAATTAAATTAATTCGATTAATAATAATCTGTCTGCGCTTTCAGATTTCACACGCAAAAATTTGACAACGCGTACTCCATAGCAAAGCTAAATTATTGTGTTGTGTATTTCCAATTTCTATTTATTGAAAAGGATAACATATCTCGTTGGGGGGGCTCTGCCCCCTCACTCTCGCGCCTGCGGCGGGCTAGGTCACACCTGCGGCTTAGGTTTTTTCCAACGAAATTTGTAATAGAGCATACGTGTGAAGCGTTTCTGTATACTTTCTCGATGCTGTCAATGTAAATACTGTAAATACTGCAATCAATTTTTTCACTCGAAGTGTGTGGCGTTGAATAAGACTACCTTAAATGCAATCTCATGTAATCCAAACGTTCACTGGTTCTGTCACCAATGCAATAATGGCAATATGTCAGTTGCTGCATCTATACATGAACTCAAAGCATCAATGAACCAAATGTCAGACGCGCTAACAAGCAACTTGGGAACATTCACAACTGGATTTAAATCATTAGCCGAAACTTTAATTATGAGCAACCGAGCAGTCTCAAATATACGGCCAGCGAAACACAACACCGCTTTGACGACATCGACTAACAAGAGGCATAGAGATAATACTCATTCGGAGCAACATTCAGACAGACCGCCAAAGAAAATAATTCTCGGCACGAATGAAAGTGAACTACCAATGAAAAAAGGAAGAGCATAGTGGTTTCGAACATAAGCAAAAATATTACAGCGGAATATGTGAATACCTATTTATCAAGGGAGTTGAATATTGACAAAGAGAATATCCGAGTAACATTGCTATCGTCAACCAATAAGAACTACCAATCGTTACAATATAGGATTTCGACACCTGAAGGCCATTACGGAAAATTCATGACTCCAACTACGTGGCCGAAAAACGTCAGAGTGCGCGATTTCGTCGTACGTGGCCGATAAATGTCAGAGTGCGCGATTTCGTCTACAAACAGCGTAATTACGAAATATCCCTGGAACATTTTGTAGACAGAGCGACAAACATCTAAACGAATGCGACAGCGAACATAGTAATTGCAAACGACACACAACCAACGAATCATATTATAGACGAATCTGTTTTGAGCTCGGAGATGGATCGAATCGAGTGGCAGATGATATTGACAACATTGAGGAGTAAGGACGCATCCCTCAAAAACATGAACGACGATCTTATTGGTCAATCTATATGCAAGATACACACTGACAATGAAACAACGTTTCGGCTTTTAAGGGATCCTGCGGCGATCCATGAAAACGAAATTCCCAATCCCAATATCGGGAATAGATCACTGAGTGCAGAAAATGATACAAATGTAAAACGGAATAACCAAATCACGGCGGAAATGACAAAAAAGTTTCGGATGTATTACCAGAATGTACGTGGACTTCGATCAAAAAAGAAATATAAAGCCTTCAAGCTGTCAGCTGCAAAATGCGATTATGACATCTTAGCATTGACAGAAACAGGACTCAATTCTGCGGTCTATGACGGTGAGTTAATTACTAACAATAAATTTTGTTTGTATAGATGTGATCGATCACATCTAAATAGCGAGCATGACCGCTTGGGCGGTGTGATGGTAGCAGTGAGATCCGAAATACCTAGTGAGAGAGTAGACATTCCCTCTGTCTCCGATTTGGAACTAGTGCTGGTCAACCGTCTGGATCTCTCGTTCACGTTTACCAACGGGTCACTGAAGCATTGGGAACTATTTTTGACATTATAGACTTAGACATTAGTGACAAATTTTATGTTCTGGGTTATTTTAATATGAGAAACATTTCCTGGTCACCTGATGCCAACAACTATGATTGTTTTTCAAATGATTCTGGGGGAATCGATGTGTGTCATTCGAACTGTTTACTGCCAGACAATATTGACTCAAGTGTTAATGCAGATTTATTGTACTGCCTAATGGGCTCAGGCTTAAGTCAAGTCAACGGAATTAGAAATTATCAAGAGCGTACTCTCGACCTTGTGTTCTGCAGTGACCCCTGTGATGTTGAGGTTTATAAAGCAACTACACCAATGGTTAAGATTGACAACTATCATGACCCTTTAGAAATTGAATTTGTGATAGATTATGACAACGTGGTAGAATTTAATCCCGACGATCCCGAATTCAACTTTAGAAAGGCCGACTTTGAATCTTTGAACGCTTACTTGACATCATTCGATTGGAAGTCTGAATTGGCCAGTGTTGATGTTGATCGAAATGTAGATCGATTTTATGACTTTTTACTTGACGGGTTCAAAAGACATGTACCTATTAAGACGAGAACTTTCGGAAAACATCCACCATGGTACAACAAAGCCTTAATAAATTTGAAGAACAGGAAGAGCCGAGCTCATAAATCTTATGCTACCGGAAAGACAACTGACTATAATATAGTCTGGTTAGATTTTCCATGGAAAATTGGCAATGGAACCCGCCGCTTGAAAAGTAGTACGTCTGCAAGATTTCCGACTCCGCATGATGAGAACCAATCCAAATCAAATCCCAACAAATACTCCATGGAAAATGTGTAATCACATCTGAATAACCACTTTCGAGGACCAACATTTTCACAAGTTTTCAAGACTTCACAACCGTTAAATTTAATCATAATGATCATTAGAATCGATCCAACTCCAACCCTATTAAATAAATAAATACTCGTCAATCGGAGTAAAATTCAAGATAGGAATATCACTTAAGAGAACTCACAATTGAGCCTACCAAAGGTTTCCGAAGTGGAAAATTGAGCTATATTGCTCGAGACTGAGACACTGTTTCGTCACGCAAGAGTTACTTTTCGTTACAACTCGTCAGTCAATGTCAAATAACGAAAGTAGGTATATTGTGTGTGCCACCGATACAGTTGTATACAACAGGTCGAAATAACAGTTTGTGTGACACGAATAATTTTGGACTTCCTGTCCGAAATGTCATACGTAGGAAAGATAGGAAAAAGGATATATAAAAGCGATGGGAACTAGAGGCAAAAAGTTCAAATTTTTAACAAAAACATACACTTAAATTAATTCATTCACGAAATCAAAACCAAATGTTTAAAATTCTTACGGTTCTGTTCATTGCGTAACCAATTCGACACAGCCCAATCTCGCGCCTACCATTCGTACTTGGAAAAGACTCAAAAGAGCTTGATTACTGGTCCATCTAAATTTTGGTCATACGTCAATACGATGAGGAAAACTACCGGCTATCCTAGTTTAATGCAGCGAGGCTCAAAAGAAGCAATTAACATGTAACAGAAATGTGATCTTTTTGCCGATTATTTATATCAAAAGATAGTGAATCAAATAATAGGAATTGGTATGTTGAAGAGAGTGGATATCGGCTCGATATCACTGAACGAAGAGAGAGTATTAGAAGCTCTCAACACCATCGACGTAACGAAAGGAGACGGACCGGATAATATATCCCCCATATTCTTGAAGAACTGTTCTGAAGCCCTGAGTCCTCTGTTATCACTTATTTTCAATTTATCGCTCGGGAGCATATTCCCATCACGCTGGAAAACTTTATATGTCGTTCCAGTATACAAGAATGGTGCACGGTCGGACATCGAGTGCTACAGGGGAATAGCCATACTTTTCACGTTTGGAAAATTGTTTGAGTCAATAGTGCGCGATGATTTGACAGAAGCTTTTAAAGGAGTTATTTCGTTTCGATAGCATGGATTTGTGAAGGGGCGCTCCGTTACCACAAATCTTATTGAATTCGTCAATGTATCAATTGGTGCGATTGAAAAGCGTAAACAAGTAGACGTAGTGAACGCTGATGTCCGGAAATTATTCGACAGTATCTCTCACGGTGCGTTGATTAGCAAATTGAAAGAGTTGGGAATCCACTCGTCTTTGCTATATTGGATCCAATCGTACCTAACCGGTCGCCAACAATATGTGAAGATGATGGGGTGGACGTAACCTACATTTAATGTTTGTTCTGGTATCCCACAGGGCAGTCATCTTGGGCCTCTTCTCTTCCTAATTTATTTTAATGACGTCTTGGATGTGATAAAGAAATTCGATTGCTCGTTATTCGCAGATGACTTAAAATTATACTGCAAAGTAACTTCAATTAGAGATTCCATCGCTATACAACGGGATTTGGACTCACTCAATGACTGTTGTTTAACCAATTCTCTCGAACTTAGTAACAACAAAAACCTTTTTAAAGGTAGAGTGTGACGCAGTCCGTAAGTCCGCTTCCAAAATTAATGATATCGCTTGAGGTGACGCTATCGCAGATAATACGCAGAAGTTCATTTGAATGGAATCTTGTGTTAAAAGTTTTGATTTCCTGAAAAAATTAGAGCGCTTTCTTTGAAACAAAATAACGTTTTGTTAAAAAAAATTGCGTCACAAATGCCGGACCCACCAGCGGAATAACTTTTCAATACTTTCAGTTTTTACACGCAAAAATTTAAATTTACTCTAAAAAATCTACGCAATAAGAAATAAAAGTCAAATTTTTGCAGCGCAAAAACTGAAAGTACAGAAAAATTTGTGACGCAATTTTTTTTAACAAAACGTAATTTTGTTTCAAAGAAAGCGCTCTAATTTTTTCAGGAAATCAAAACTTTTAACACAAGATTCCATTCAAACGAACTTCTGCGTATTATCTGCGATAGCGTAACCTCAAGCGATATCATTAATTTTGGAAGCGGACTTACGGACTACGTCACACTCTACCTTTAAAAAGGTTTTTGTTGTGATATCAGTCGTTTTGGAAGTTTTCAGTTGTTAAAAAAATTTCTATTTTCTTGAAAAAAATTTTCTCAGAAAAGAAAATTTTCTTAGAAAAAAAATTTCTCCGAAAAAAATTTTTCTCCAAAAAAAAATTTCTCCAAAAAAAATTTTATACTAAAAAGTTTTTCTCCAAAAAAATGTTTCCTTCGGCTACCTTCGGAACACTTCGTGTCACCTTCGGCTGCCTTCGGAACTCTTCGTGTCACCTTCGGCTGCCTTCGGAACACTTCGTGTCACCTTCGGCTACCTTCGGAACACTTCGTGTCACCTTCGGCTGCCTTCGGAACACTTCGTGTCGCCTTCGGCTGCCTTCGGAACACTTCGTGTCACCAATTTTTCTCAGTGATTTATATAACTTTCCTGAAGAAACCAACTATCTAGGTATTCTTATTCAGAATTTAGCAAAAAATCCACTGTGACAGTTGGCAGCCGTTTTCTTATGATCCCAAAAAATTCTTCTGATGAAATCCTATAACTTTCCTGAAGAAGCCATCTCTCTAAGTAGTTTCATTACTGAGCTAAAATTCGAAAACCGAAAAAGCATAAACAAAAATCCAAGATGGCGTCGCTATGGCAGCTGGCAGCCATTTTCTAATGATACCAAAAAATTCTCCTGATAAAACTCTATAACTTTGTTGAAGAAACCGTCTCTCTAAGTAGCGTCCTTCCGGAGCTAAAATTCGAAAACCGTAGAAGCCTAAACGAAAATCCAAGATTGCGCCGCTATGGCAGCTGGCAGCCATTTTCTAATGATACCAAAAAATTCTCCTAAAGAAACTCTATAACTCTGTAGAAGAAACCGTCTCTCTAAGTAGCGTCATTCCGGAGCTAAAATTCGAAAACCGAAAAAGCACAAACGAAAATCCAAGATGGCGCCGCTATAACAGATGGCAGCCATTTTCGTATGATCCCAAAAAATTCTCCTGATAAAACTTTGTAGAAGAAACCGTCTCTCTAAGTAGCGTCCTTCCGGAGCTAAAATTCGAAAACCGTAGAAGCATAAACGAAAATCCAAGATGGCGCCGTTATGGCAGCTGGCAGCCATTTTCTAATGATCCCAAAAAATTCTCCTGATGAAACTATAACTTTCCCGAAGAAGCCATCTCTCTAAGTAGCGTCATTGCGGAGCTAAAATTCGAAAACCGAAAAAGCATAAACGAAAATCCAAGATGGGGTCGCTATGACAGCTGGCAGCCATTTTCTTATGATCCCAAAAAATTCTCCTGATGAAACTCCATAACTTTCTAGAAGAAACCATCTCTCTAAGTAGTGTCATTGCGGAGCTAAAATTCGAAAACCGAAAAAGCATAAACGAAAATCCAAGATGGCGCCGCTATGACAACTGGCAGCCATTGGCAGCCATTTTCTAATGCTACCAAAAAATTCTCCTGATGAAACTCTATAACTTTGTAGAAGAAACCGTCTCTCTAAGTAGCATCATTCCGGAGCTAAAATTCGAAAACCCAAAGAAGCCTAATTTATACCTAACAAAAATCCAAGATGGCGTCACTTTGGCAGATTTCTGAAAATTCCAAAAAATTCAGCTGATCAAACTCTATAACTTTCTCGAAGAAACCAACTCTTTAAGTATTGTCATTCCGAAGCTAAAATTCGAAAACCAAAAAAAAACCTAATTTATTGCTTGGGAAAATTCAAGATGGCGCCAGTTTGCCCGCTGGCAGCCATTTTCTTAAGATCCCAGAAAATTCTCCTGACCAAACTCTATAACTTTCCCGAAGAAACCAACTCTCTAGCTATCGTCACTTCGGAGCTAAGATTCGAAAACTCCGTGCATTACCACTTTGAACACTTTTCCAGTTGCCACGGCTTTTCCAGAATTTTCCCGGAAAAGCGGCATATGAAATTTTTCATTTGGGGCCGAGACTAACGTTCCCTGAAAATTTTATGGAAATCACTGGAGCGGTTCTCGAGAAAAAAAAGTAGATAGATAGATACATAGATAGATAGAGACATAGATCGTTGACACACCACACAGGAATAAAATTGTTATTAATTACATAGGTAATTTGACCACTTTTCCATAGGAATTGGTCATCTTTGATTGGCGATATCTCAGCCAATTTTCAACCGATTTTGATGAGTGAGGGCTTGTTGGAAAGCTGCTGCGACGACGTAGTTTTTTTTTTAAATAATTTAGAGGGGAAGGGGGGCGAGGGGAAAAAACTCAAAACTTCGCCTATATATGGCTCCTTGTCCCAAAGGTTTTTGTATGGAGGTTTTTGGGTTTGTGGACGTTTTTTTTGGGGTGTGGGGACTGCGTCACGCTCTTCGCTACCGCTCCGAGCATGATCACCAAATGTAATGTCATGTAATTTCATCGCAAGTATGACCCAGTGTTATTTTATTATTCGATCGGTGGTGACGTGCTTGATAGAATATCGGAGAAGAAGGATTGAGGTGTCATGTTCACGCAAGACCCTGAGCTTTAACAAATATATTGAGCGCGTTTTGGCGAAAGCGTATTCTATGCTCGGTTTTGTGAAAAGGGTTTGTAGAGAGTTTCGCGACGTGAACGCCCTCAAGAGCATCTACTTTGCACATGTCCCATTTAGAATGCGCTTCGGCCGTTTGGTTTCCGTACTACCAGGTCCATGATGATAACATCGAGTCGATACAGAAAGAATTCTTGATGTACGCATCACGACACAGGGTTTCTAGGGACAAGAATTACCGCCTTCCGCCATATGTGGACCGATGCAAGTCAATGAGGATGGAGACTCTGTCCCGTAGGAGGCTAAATATCAATGCAATGACTGTATTCGATATTTTGAGGGGTCGCATTGACAGTCCCAGTTTGAGGTCGAAATTCAGAATCAATATGCCGACAAGGCGATTGCGTGGGGTGCCGTTTTTCTTGTTAGATAGCCATCGAACTAATTATGGACTATTTGAACCAGTGAACAGTATGGCCAGAACGTTTAACATGTTTTCACACTGTTATGACGACACTGTGACGCGTCACCGGTTCCGCTCGAGAATTCGTTCACAGGTCGTGACTGATTAAACACTTAGGAACTATGGGTTTTTGTTTTGTGCTCGTTATCATCATTATGTCTCACACTAACATTTCATGATCTAAAAAATTTTCTTTCTCTTTTTTTCTAACAATAGCTTAGGAAACACCTCAAGACAAAGATAGTTGATGTCGGCTGAGAAATTAGCACATACTAAGTAAACAAGAAGTGGAAATTAGCTTTGACGGGTCGACTGGGATAACTTCCACTGTCGGACTGGTTTACTATTATAATGTATAGCTTTCATAATGTAAATTGACAAATTTGAATAGTACGGCCAGTTAGCGTAAGCTGTTGGCTTGGAATAAATAAATAAATAATAGGATTCCAAACAAGGCTGCAATATTCCAGCCTGCTACTAACGTATGCACAATACAATCGAATAATGCTAGTCGGGTTGTTGAATGATTGCGTAGATCGAAAGATAAATGCAGTCATTTGATATGTTTTCCTTGTTATTTTGTCGATGTGTTGCTTGAAACTGTATTTTTGATCGAAACAAACCCCTAGGCAAGGTTGCCGCGCTATTGAAAAATAATAGCGTTGCTATCGCTATCGCTATTCAAAATTCAATAGCGATAGCGTCGCTATCGCTATAGCGAATAGCGATAGCGTTAGCGCTACGTACGGGTCTGTGTACCAAATGTTTTTGCGTTTTCTATGATTTTTGACAACTGATCATGTAACACACTTTTGGTGCTTACTTAGTTGGTTATCTACAAGTTAGTATGAGAAGAAAACCATCGAAAACATATTTTTTGTTAACCGGTATTTTCAGGGACAAAATTAAATGAAAATTCTTTTCAATTGCACAAAATATTCATGAATCGAGAACTATGCGACGTTGAAACAATTTGACATCTCCTACATGTGATGGCTTTGTATGGTTCCCAAAACGAGGGAGGAAACAACTCTGCCAGATCGTGTCCCATTTATTTGCATTTGCTCAGCTCATAATTTGTCTTCTATTTGGCCTGAACCTTGACAATTTGCCCTCAAATTTGACATTTGCTTTTCCTAATTTCCTGATTTACTAACATTTGCTCTTTCATTTGATTGTTTGCGCCATTATTTGCGCAATTGCTTCAATTTGCAACTTAGTTACTAGTATTTACTTAGCTCCTTTGTTTGGTCATTTACACCATTATTATAGGCGAACTTTTGAAATTTTCCTCCGAATGATAACCATGAATGTATTAGTATGAAGTGAAAAGTACAAAAATATTGTTTTGAAGAAAATTTTTTCTCTTGAGAAAACTAATCGGACAAATATTTTGTCCGAGAATATTTTTTTCGACAAAATCAAGACAAAAATTTTTTTGGACAAAATTTGTTATGATTAGTTTTTGGTAAGGATCGGAGTGGGTGGACCCACACCTGACCCACAATTTGGAATTGCATTGCATTGCAATTACATTGGAATTTGCTTCTAATTTATCTGAATTTGCCAATTGGCATTGGAATTTGCTTCTAATTTGACAGTATTTGCAAATTGGCATCAGCATTTGTCCTGAAATTTCCTAATCATCCATTATTTGACAATGCCTATCATTTCCATATCATTTTCTCGTATTCGCGCAAATGACAAATAAACTCCGATGTACCATTTGACATAGTTGTTTCCCCCTCGTATAAAACTTAATCGGGTGGCAACAATAGAACTGCTCATCGCTTCACATTGTATAAACTGGTCGCGCATCATGGCATTTGTATGTGTGGAATACCTGTAATTGATTTAATTTCCAAACAAATTCGTTTTAATTCATTGTCATGATAAGTGGTATTCAATTACGTTAATTTGAATTACAATACTGTATGACCTCTAGCATTTTTGTTACGGTTTAAATCTCAACCAAATTTTTTTGTTGTTGTTAACTTTCTTTTAGATTGTTTGTATTTTAAAAAGTTTTAATTGCTTGAAATTTGTTTTACCTATCAGTTATCGTAGGTAATTAAGAAATCATGCTCTCCGTCATCAACAAAAATCTCAATCTGTAATTGCGTCTCAAATCAAATTCTATTAAATATTTCGTTAGGAAGTATAGTATCAAGTTTAAGCAAAACTCATTACGAGCTGTTCTAGTACTGGTAGATTCAATTTAGTTTCCTATCAAAAATCAAGCGAATATGTGAAAATAAAATGCACTGAGAGTGAAGAAAGTGTATGAGCGTGAAAAACCGACCAAGGGGAAATAGACCAAGGGGAAATAGACCAAGGGGAAATAGACCAAGGGGAAATAGACCAAGGGGAAATCGACCAAATTGGTTTTCAATTTGGTCGATATTTCACATTTGGTCAATGTTTTTGGTCGTTTCTTCAAATTTGGCCTTTTTTAGAAAGAAAAACCAAATGGGAAATATCAACCAAAAAATTAACCAAATGAGAAATATCGACCAAAATTGATAATGATCGATAATATTTAGAAAAAAATAAATAAATAAAACAAACGTGAAATATTCGTCAAATAATTTGTTTCATTTTCATCACCAGAAAATCGACAATATTTATTTTATTATATTATTTATATTATAATTTATTCTATGTTTTCAGTGTAATGTAAATTTTTTGTCGATTTTTCACATTTAATAGATATTTTTGGACTTGGTCTTTTTTGGGGAAAAAATCAAATGTCAAATATCGGCCAAATATGAAATATCGACAAAAAATGTTTTTCGTCGAAATTTCACTTTTGGTTGACGTTTTTGGTTTTCGGTTGATTTTTTTTTCGTCGATATTTCACTAGGATATCAATTCTCTGGTTACACTAAAACTAACTTCGACCTAAATTCTCTCAAAAGTGCATTTGCATTGGCTCAATACAAACCAAATCATCATTCGATTTTAAAATCTATAAATGAATCCCATCAAAAACCCTTTTTAAAAGGGAAACGTGACGCAAGTCCTCGTCACTTCCTACAAAACAACTGACATCAATTGGGGTGACGCTTACAGCTTCGGAACGCAAAAAATGCTTTTGAAATATTTTCACTTTTTATTAAAAGTCTAAAGAACCCAAAAAAATTGACATCCGCCGAACTATTTGTTCTCAGAAAAATATGTTTGCAACGAATTTCTCATTTTCTTTTGCTGTGTGTTTTCCTTTAACCCTAAGGAACTCATAACAGCGAAGAGTGGAAAAATTCACATCTCTTATTAGCTATGACGAACATTCAGAGTAGTACGACTCACGAAAACTGTCAAATTTTCAAAAAACCGCTTTGAACAAGCAATAGCCGGACTTTCTAAAAATTTTCTTTTTACCCAAAATTCTATGAATGATCGAATACGCCGATGAAAATAGGTCCAGAGTTGAAAAAAAACATTTTGCATTTCTCGACCCACCCTATTGGGTAGCCACATTTTTGGCGTGCGAAATCTGAATGCGCAGAAAAATTATTACGTTGGGAGGGTCCGGCATTTGTAACGCATCTTTTTCATCAAAAGAATTTTTTGCGTTCCGAAGCTATAAGCGTCACCCCAATTGATATCACTTGTTTTGGAAGAAGTGACGAGGACTTGGGTCACGTTTCCCTTTTAAAAAGCGTTTTTGTTGTAATATCAGTAGTTTTGGAAGTAGAGTCACTTCATCTACAACCCTCATTCATAAAAACTTTTTGGCGCTACGGCCCTGCGCGCGGCTGCCATAGCTGGCAGTGGGGCAACCACTGACCGCCGTCACGATTTCTCCATCACCGCCGCCTCAGGTCACATTCTAAAAATTTTGCTCATGTTTGACTCATACCTTGAATACACATACAAACACATACATTTGTATGAGAGCTTCCATGACCGCTGGCGCCCAAACAAGGCCGGTACCGCCCCTCCCTTTTTTAAAATCTCATATGGCGTAGAATGCCCACCCGAAGGTCGCTGCAAAATTTCAAGAAAATTTATCGAGCCGTTTTCGAGCACAAGCCGAAAAAGTCGGTTTTCATACAAATGGCTCTGGAACCCACTAACTAACGTAGGATGTTTGCATTAACTTTGGCTTCTATGAAATTGCACATTTTGTATGGAAAATGACGATTTTCTAAATCTTCGATCTTCGGATCCACTGGACCGATTTTAATGAGTAAAATGTCGTTTTCAATCAAAATTTTACTTAGAATCCAAAAAATTAGGTATCAAGGGGGTTCAACGCAAGGGAAAAAAGTCAAAACTTAGCTGTATATATGGTTCGAAGTCTACGAAGAAAATTTTTCTGAATTTTTTGTTCGAATGGGGACTTGCGTCACGGGCGCATCGCTACCGCGCGTCCATGATTTCGTGAATCTTCGTTTTATGGCGTTTTAGATACGGCCTTGCTTGAACCCATAGTTCCATGAACAAAAACTTCTACTCTTTTTTCTCTACAACACTGCACAAAGACCCTCATCATAGAAATATTCATAAAAATCTAACTATTCGGCAAGGTCGCATAGCGTCAGTGTAGAATTACCAGGTTGGGAAGGCCGATCTCAGGGCCAGGAAGCACAGATCTGCTGATTCTTTTTATCTTTACCCGTTCACCATGTAAATCTTTCGAACCTGCAAGTGGCTCTAGCTTAACCACATCCAGCGGTCCGATCACATAATCCCCCAGGATCCTGGTCTGGGTGAAGAGAACCTTCGACATTCACAAATGATTTGATAGCCCGTTTCTTCACTTAGGCCACAGGTGCATTCGGGATTGCTGATAATTCCCATTTTCGCCAATGTCTTGTAATCTCTCATACCACCCTTCTTATGCGATACCAGTCCATGTTTAGCAGTCACTATCCCATTTAACATCAGGCCCCTGCCGCGCGCCTATGTTTACTACCCTCAGATCGTACCCAATCGCTTTATTCACTTGACTAAATTCAGGGTCTTACAGCAGAATTGAGTTCGAATTTTGTCTGGATGTCCAACTATATATTTGTACATCGTGTTCCACACGTAAAACAAAGAATGTTAAATAAACTAGTATTAAAAAAATGTTCGGATGTCAGGATGTTTAGATGTCCGGATGTCCGGATGTCCAGATGTTTGGATGTCCGGATATTTCAGTGTCCGGATTTTCGGAAGTCTTTCCAGATGGGTCCCTACTCTCTACGAATTTTTTGTATGCAACTCGAGCAAATCCGTTCCGATTTTCATTAACCTTTTTTATCTGCCCAGAACGATACTTTCGCAATTATCTCTCTAGAGCATTGTCATTTATCTCGATATCGCCTTCGGCTCGAGCCGCAATGCCCACACGTGGCAATAACAATTTGGCAAGAGGTGCATAATTTTATATTAATCGATAGGTCTATGAAAGCTGAAAGTCGATCAATTTATAGAAGAAATATTTTTTGTTTGTGCCTTTGGACTAAGCTAGGGCCCTAAAAATTTATTTTTGCTAGGGCTTTATAATGTTTTTTCTATGTCAGATTTTTTTCATTCTTTTTCTGTTTGAGAGGTAATAGAAGGCCTAACAGTATTAAAGAATAAATTTAGATGTCGACCCTAGCAAAAAAAATTGTTTATGTTGTAGTATAGCACAGAAATTGTTCATTTTAGTGTCTATTCAAAGCATTTGATCTCAAAAAATCAGCAACATTGTTTTTGTGGAAAGTGGGTCAGTGGTCTGGGCATTGGGACCAATGCAATGGATGAAATTGAGTTTCTTGGCTATATACGAAAGCAGATGGTTTTTCGTCTATATTTGCTCAACTATGCAATATTGAGATTTACTGTTAAAGGTAAAGTTGTAGAGAACCAACTTTTAGAGAAAATGTGTTCCAGGGTTTTAGAGAAACATAGCCCAATCCTGGAATATTATCGCTTCTAGAATTGTGCCCAAACCCATATATCTAGAACTATGAAAGTTAGAAAGTTTCTTCCAAAGGCAAAGTTGTAGAGAATATAATTTTAGAGAACATGTGTTTCAGGATTTTAAGGAAAAATGACGCAATCCTGGTATATGACTTATAGAATTGGGGTGGATGATCCATATCTCGGAAACATAATACTATTTCCCCAATTTGAAATAGCGGAACTCGATAGCCGCCAAAATCTTCGGAAGCGAAGATAGATTCTTTCTTAATCTAAGCTCGGAAGAGCAAAGTCGATTCTTGATTCAGAGTTTGCACTCGAAAGAATGAAGTCGATTCTCAATTTAAGTTATAAAGGATTAATCGATAAATTATTGATCAAAGTTCATTAAGAAGTAACTATCATTGCAAAGAACATTTTGTTATAAGAAGTTAATTAATTAGGTTCAATCGAGTGAACGATTGAACGCCAATTCAGCATTGAAAAATTGTGATCGAATAAAATAAAGATTACATGAGAATAATAATCATCTGGAGTCAAATCATTCAATTCCTCACTGCGTATTCGAGTTTTGCTCCACCGGAAAATAAAGAGAGAAGTTCTTCAAGGCATTTCACAACTGGATCATATACATAGCTTAAGCACTTCCCATAAATCGTCGCAAGGAGAATATCCACCCAATAGGAACATTCGAGAGTCGCTGGTTCATAAGACATCATATCATAAATTGGCGCTACCGAAACTTAGCATAGAAGCCACAAAATTGCAAATCATCATATAAGCACAAGGTCATCATTTCCCTCCATCGAAACTCGTTTAAAACGAGTCGTTTAGATAAGTGAACATTCGAAGTTGTAAGTAATCTATTTTTCTTTGATCTCAAGTCGCAAATAGAATATTATAAGATTCCTCATCGCCAATCATTCCGATAATTGTAAAGTGTGAGCAATGATGCCTGGAAACCTTGAAGAATATCTATTTTTCAATATTGCTTTTTGTTGTTTCGAAAATATAGAATCAATTGTATAACTATCTCGTCCTCCTGTCGAGCCAGGGAGGAACAAGGAGATAACGTTGCAGTTAGAAAGTTGCTTCCAAAAGCAAAATTGTAGAGAAGACAATTTTAGTGACCTCGTGATTCAGGGTTTTAGGGAAAAATTAACAAATTCCGGGACAAAGCAACTTCTAGGGTTGAGAGGGATGACAAATATCTATAAAATTACAGCAGTTTAAAGTTTGCCTTTTAAGACAAAGTTGGTGAGAATCAAAATCAATGATCTCAGACATAGTTCGGTAGGGCCTGTTACTTTGGGTATTTTCTTTGAAATTATTATAGTTATTGTTGGCTCATTTCTGTATTTAGATACGCCACATCTATTCTGGTTATGTTTTCTACTTAAGATCTGTATTTAAACATTTGAATGTGTCCATTATTTAAATAATTTCTTTTTAAAACGTAAATCAAAATAGTCAAAAGGAGCGTCCACATCGATAAGATGCGACCAAGTCACAGCTAGCATCAGTTAAACACATTCTATGGACCCCTGGATTTTCACCAAATTTTTTTGTGTAATTTTCTCAGGTTCATATAAAACCTTGAAGGGCCATTTCTCTGCGTGATTCGCGAAGATATAAGCGAGAAAATTTCATCGAAATTAAATGAAACTACGTTTTTGACCACTTCTTCGAAAGTTATCGATCGACTTTGAACAAATTTATTTCCAGGGAAAACATATTTTGAAAATCGGTCAAATTTTACTTGAGTTATCGTGTCGTTAATGTCAATACTTTTTTTTTTGCAGATTTGTCTTACAGGGAGGATTCCATAGGCTTAAATGAAACCTTTCTAATGAATCCAATTTCGTACAGTTCGGACACTTTTTAGACACTTTCGGAGGGTATTTTAGCCATTTTATTTTCGTTTTTTGTAGCACTATTCTTAGCGCTGTATCGCTTCAAAAACTTCACCAAGTGTCCCACATCCTAAAGTTTGTCCACCTCTTTCTAGCGAGCCCTCACACGCTAAAATCGATTAAAGCTAAGATACTTTTCGGAGGATGTAAAAATCATCAAAAAGTATACTTTGAAAGTACTTTGAAAGCATGCTTTAAAAGCCTACCTAACATCCTACACCCGACTTCACATCATAATATATTCCGATCCAGACATCCAAATGTTGCAAGTTGTTAAGATTATAGGATGCTTTGCAGGACCTGCTGATTGAAATTGGCTTCACGAAAAGCCTCCAAAAAAGCATATTCCCGGATAATTTATGCGGGAATATGCTTTTTAAAAAAAAACTTCGGAAGAATGTTTCCAACCTAGCACTGAAAAAAAAAATTTTTTATCTGTTTCAGGAAGTTTTACGGGAATCTGTATCTGTACAAATCTTATCTTAGTAATAATTCAATGTGCTATGACTAGAAAGTATGTGTAGTCAACTCTCTAAAGGATTTTCTAAAGCGAAATTGGACCACAACATTAACGTTATTGGTGGGCGCTGAGAGAAGTAGCAAATTTTTGTAAGTTTAAAGAAAAGGGCAAATATATAAAAGAGCTGTCATTGTCGGATGGATTCAAATAATCCATTTCTATAACTTGGAAGAATAAAGTTGCATAGAATTTGTTGTATAGAATTTCAATCGTTTCCTGCAGCTCCCAGTGACTAGCAATTGTTACTGACCCCCTGATTTTAAATTTCAATATGTCTCGTATATGCTACATATTCCACGTACTCGAACATACGGCCAGTCAACATTAAAGAGATGTTGCAATCGTGATGTTACGAAAACTGAAAAAATAGAACTGATTTTTTTCTGAAAGTTCAAAAATCTTTGAAAAAGTAAAAGAATTTTTTAATTAAATTAAATTTTTTTTTTAGAAAATTCAAACTTTTTAGAAAAATTAAATTTTCTTGGAAAACTAAAATTGTTTTGAAAAACGAAAATCTTAAAACAATGAAATCTTCAAAAAAAACTGAAAGCTTTTGAAGGATTTAAAAAAAAAATTACAAATTTTGGAATGTCATGACTTCTGAAAAAATGAAAGAAAAAAATCGGAATTTTGTAAAAACTGATTTTGGAAAACATAAAATTTCTCATAATTTCGAATTTCCTCACGATATTAAAATTTCTCAAAATTTTGATATTCATTAAAATTTTGAATTGTTTCACAATTTTGGAGTGTATTTTAATTTTGAGTTTCTTAAAATTTGAATCAAATTCTAAAAAAAATTAATTATTAAAAAATTCTGTTTGGATCCGTACGAAGTACAAAGGTTCTATACGTTTACTACAAACAATTTTATTGTAGCATGGGGCAGAGGTGTGCATGGTTAACTGTTTCACTATTTTTTCCAAAACAGAAAATGGTCTAAAATAAAACTATAAATATTTTTGGTTTTAATTTCAACCATAAAATATTTGGTTATATTGAATACTAGAAATTTTATGGTAATATTTTTAACTAGAAAATAAATGGTATAAAATTAAACCATAAAATTTTTAGTTATATTTAAAACTATCGCGAATCTTCATGATTTGATGAGAAACGTCTAAATTTACAATTTTCTTGAAAACTCACTAGAAAAAAAATGGTACTAATTTTCATTTTCATTTCATTTCATTTCATTTTCATTTTTACTAATTTTTTTTTTTTTTTTATTATGTAATACTAAATTTTTGTTAGTTAAAAATATGACCAGAAAATTAATGGTATTATTTTTAACCATTTTTATTTGGTTTATATTAATACCATTATTTTTTGGTACTCTAACCATGCAGACCTCTGGCATGGGGTAGGTCGAGGTGGGAGTTGGGAGGATGCATCTATTATCGTCTAAATATGACGAATCAGCAATAAAGAAAGTGTCCGTCCATCTGTCCGTCTGTCCGTCCGTCTCCACTTTTTTTTCCAAACGGCTCAACCGATCAGCCTAAATTTTTTTCCCTGAAAGGTACATGCCTCCCATGATTCAAGTTCGAAAATGAGCAAAATCGATGAAGTGGTTCCGGAGATATGGTCGAGGAAGTGACCAAAAACATGGTTTTTCGAAGGTCGGTGAAAATTTTTCTCAAATATCTCAGCAAGGATAGCACGGAAATTTTGGTGTCAAATGAAAGCATCTGATGTCACAAAACTGGGAAAATTTTTTTGTGGGAATCGGTACAGGGGTCTGGGCACTGGGACCAATGGAATGGACGAAATTGAGTTTCTTGGTCATAAACGAAAACAGTTTTTCGTCTATATTTCATTAACTAAGTTATAGAGAATTAAATTTAAGCGAACACGTGTTTCAGTGTTTTGGTGAAATATGACCCAATCCTGGTATATGGCCACTTCCATAATTGGGCAGGATGACCCAGATCTCCAGAACTATGAGAGTTAGAAAGTTGGTTCCAATGGCGAAGTTGTAGAGAATTAAATTTAAGCGAACACGTGTTTCAGGGTTTTGGGAAAATATGGCCCAATACTGGTATATGGACCCTTCCATAATTGGGCAGGATGACCCAGATCTCCAGAACTATGAGAGTTAGAAAGTTGGTTCCAAAGGCAATGTTGTAGATTATTAAATTTAAGCGAACACGTGTTTCAGGGTTTTGGGGAAATATGGTCCAATCCTGGTATATGACCTATTACATTATTAGGCAGGATGACCCAGATCTCCAGAACTATGAGAGCTAGAAAGCTGCTTCCAAGGACAAAGTTGTAGACAATAAAATTTTAGATAACACGTGTTCCTGGGTTTTAGGGAAAAAGACTTAATCCTTGGATACTTCGGTAGGGCCTTTGACATTACCTTGGGTGGTTTCTATGGATTTTTGAAATTCTTACAGTTATAAGAGAACAGAAAACGTTGTATTCTTTGCTTATTTGCATATTTAGATACGTTCGAGTCTCTTTGCCACATCTATTCTGTTTGTTACATCTATTCTGATACGTACGGGTCTTTGGTTATGTTTTAAAAAAGCTTTTACTTTTTCAAAAATTTTGAAAAAGTTAGTTCTTCAAAAACTCCAAAAAACTTAAGATTTTTTTTTTCAACAGTTCTATTTTTTCAGTCGTACGGGTCTTCGTAACATCACACTTGCAATATCTCTTTAATATTGGCTGGCCGTATGTTTGCAATCTGTTCAAGCATACCAAATGTGGAATATGTAGCATATTATACGAGATATATTGAAATTTATAATCAGGGGGTCAGAAACTATTGCTTGTCACTGTATTTAGACTGGTTATAAACATAGTGGTAAACCCAATAGACCCTTTTCGAAACACTTCGTTCTTTGTACGGGTCTGAAAACGTAGTTCCGCGTATGGGCTTAGCCTACGATCTGAGTGTATGATAAAGTTTATAGGATGGATGTCAAGACCTCTGCTTATAATCATTCGGCGCGTTATAAAATGATTTTGGTTGAACAAAATACTTAAGCATAAGTGCGAATTGAAATTTGTCATAATTATGCTAAACGTCTGCATTCCTACGTTTAGTTCAATAGTTCATTTTCATTTGTTATATTACAGTAATTAATGTTTAAAAACAATTCGAAATGATTAGAACGTGACATAATTTCGCATTCGTTTTGGATGTAAAAGAGTTAAACGGAAGACGTTAGCTTCAATGTATATCGAAAGATGTGTGTTGTAGAGTCATCAATTGCTATTGTATAATTATTTTGTAAACTTCTGTTTTCTTATAATACAAAAAATTTTTAAATGAATTATTATTTGTTGTAGAGTGGCACACATTTCTCATGCAATTGAATGAACTATGATTAGTCTCATTCATCATGATGTATAATTAAAGCGTTCAAAAATTCCGACCAAAACTGGATCATCAATCATCTTAACTAATGGAGTGAAGTGCAAACATATTTTTTATTTTACTAAAATCTTTTGACTACCTCAGTTTACAAAGTACACTTTAATGAATGTATACAAGTCAAAATGTATATCTAAGTTGGTGAAAGTGCATGTACCTTTTTCCCATTATAAACATTCCCAAAATACATTTAACGTATATTTCCCTAATGCACACACTTTCCGAAAATGAATTAGTGCACCTACGAGAAAGAAATAAGAAAAACTTGAACTTGACGCCTGTGTGGTTAACGACATGCAACCCAAATTGTTTATGTCATATTCCTTAATTCATTTGATATCCATCATCTGGAACGTATTTACACTAAGCCTTGCTGTGACCAAACAGAAATATTGAATCTCTTTCATTCATCTAATGTATAGTAAATTGTTAGGAACTTGCGCGCATCTCCGTACACATGCCTGTACATTATTCTGTGCGTTATGTCAAGTACGATGTACGAATTCATATACAATTTACTTTCGAGACGAAGCTGAGTTTAAAAACAATGTGGGGTGATCGGTTGCAAGAAATTAAAGACCTGCCGCCCTTGTTTCACATTTTTTATGAATAGCTTCAACAGCATAATACTGGTTTTCATTTTGTGGCCTTTTCTTATGAAAAAGTGTGAGTGGCCAGGCCACTCAATTTTTTAGCGTGAATTTAAGGATAAGACTCTACATAACAAGCGAAAGTCATCATTCAATCATATATCAAGGTGAGAGCCGCCATGTCAATTTTTGCTCGTTTACATAAGGACTGTTATGTGTAGTATGTGTAATCAAATTAGTATTTGAAGCAATACACTTTACTGTAATCGAAGAACACGATATGTAATGTATTTACGCAGCGGGTTCTACAGTACTTAAGGGTTGTCCAAAAAGTACTTGACAATGTATGGTCTGCACCAAAAAAAAGGTTGTAAAGATTGTCCGTTTAAAAAAGAGAGATTTGTAATGTAAACGGAGCGGATGAATTGTTTTCAATTTTTTTTCGTTTACGTGTGAAAATTCTCTCATAAGACTGCAAAACGGAGTGCAGATGGAGAACTCTGTTTTACCCGCTAATCCAGCCTTAGGGGCCGTTCATAAAGGATGTCACGCCAAAATCGGCTTTTTTCGTACCCCCCTCCCCCCCTGTCACGCCAGCCTCATACTCCCCCCCTGGTGTGACGTCACGCTAACTTACCAAGAAGTATTAGCACTAAATGTTAATGAGTATGTTACAGTACGTTGCATGACAGAAGAACAAAAGTTAACAGAATAGAACCATTTTCGAAAATTCGCCGTACCTTACGGTAACAGAGTTTCACAGTTGTGTGGGTCAGTTGTTGTTCTACCGACTGAGTTACATAGCTGTTTTTTAGACCCGTATGAAGTAAGTGTCTACAGTGTTTGTCACTACGTTTGTAACATTGGGTTCTAAAAAATGAAATCTGCAAAAAATGTCCTTCACACTGTTCGTCTGTGCCCCTATTTTTCGGCCAAATCTGAACCAACCTTGATATCCGTCGTATTGAATTTGAGAGATTGGGTCTTTCGATCATGATTTTGCAATCACTGTTCTTTTGACACGAATCGTACGGGTCTAGCGTAAGCCTTACGCTTGATTGTATGATTAAGTGACTCCTTCCACTGTTGCGCCTCGCCCGACCCGAATTTGGCGTTCGAAGCTTATGACGTACGGGTGCAACTACTTTTATTGTAGTTATCGTGACGTCACACAGCTCTCGAGCCACCCCCTCCCCCTGTCACGGATGTCCTAGACCCCCCTCCCCCCCTCGGCGTGACATCCTTTATGAACGGTCCCTAAGATCGTTTGAGTAAAATTATGCATTTAAAGTAGAAGAAAAGCAGAAGTGGTTTTGGAATTCTTTAGTACCACACATTGGATTTCTTTAGTACCACACATTCGATTAACAAAGTTGAATAAGCTACAACCCTCACTAAATAAAAATTAAAGCAACAAGTAGTTTCATATTTTCGCTTCTCACTTTTTTTCGCCATCGACAATGGTGCCATAGTTAAATATATGTGAATGCAATTCTTTTACACTAAAAACATAAAGTGACACAAGTATGTACAAAGTGTATATCTTTTCCACTCTTGTTCTTCTTTAGCAATGTTTTCCCTTCACAAAAATGCAGAATGATTCTATTATACGCAAAGTTTAGAAAATCAATATTGCTCTCCGTGTATATGTACGACTATAGTTGGTTTCATCATTTTTCGGAATGCGGAAATTAAATGGAGTAGTGAAACGACATTATTTGTCGTTTGACACTTGTTCCAATTATTAAATATTCATTTTCATAGTTTTTATTGTAGCACAGCAAATCGAAAGTAAGGCAGGGTACAGATAGATGTTATTGTAGGTCAGTGTCGGACTGGCTACCAAAGGGCCCATCGGACGAATTTTCAAAAGGGCACAAAAATTGAACTTTAAAAGGGCCCAATCGTGCTAGAGATTTTTTATAAGGTCTTAGGGTCTTAGAGAGAACACAATGTATATTACGCGAGTGATGCGAGCGTAATTTTTATTTTTAAGCGACACCGAAACGCTCAAATTTGTTTGAAAAATTGTCTTAGTCTCATTCGCTGAAAAACTAACATCGTTGCATCGTCATAGTCAAAATTCTACTATATTTACTTAGTTTGTGACATTTTAATTTGGTAACTGGCGCCGCGTTGCAGGCGAAAATTTTTTAACCGATTTAGGTCTTTGTACTCGAAATTTTAAATAAAACAAGCGAATAACAACAGGCGAAAATTTTGAAGTTTGAATCTTTGAAATTCGTTATTTTTTTATTTACGGGCCCTCGAAAATTTATGGGGACCTTCGAAAATATACAGATTGGTTCAGACGCTTCTGAGTAACAGGTAAAAAAAAAATAAAAAAGAAAAAAAAAAAAAGAAAAAAAAAAAAAGAAAAAAAAAAACATTTTAAACATTAGAAATATGTAATGCCAAATGTAATTTTAGTAGATCTTATAACAATTGTCATTTAACGTGATAACGTTGCTAGAATCCCCTGCCCTGGAAGCAAACATATTGTCGAATTGTACGATTTTGCCAGAAAATTGAAATCGAAAAGCTCTGGTAAAAAAATTGAACTGTTCGGTTGTTCAATTCTATTAAATAAAATAATAAATTTTTTTACAGAATTTTACAAGTTACGTTTTAAGGTTATTAGTACAGTGAACTCTCTCTATAATGAACTACCTCTCTATAATGAACAAAAAAATTCAAAAATATTTTTTACCACTTTGAAAAACTGCCTCCTATGACGATGAATGCTGTAAAAATCAACAACAACTCACCCATTGCTTATCATGCATTTATGTTTGCCAGAATAATTGATTTTGTTTTGATGCATTATGAATTTTATACGTTAAACATTTGGTTGTTACGAAATTTGCATTGAACTTACCGAAAATATTTTTCGAAATGAATTAATTTTATGATTTTTCGCATTTTCAAATTAATTACACCTATTATTTCTCTATAATGAAATCTCTCTATAATGAACACGACTCCCTTCAGAATTCATTATAGAGAGAGTTCACTGTAATTCCAAAAAAAGTTGGCCGGACAGAGGTTTCAAAACCAAAAAGAAGGCAAGGGGCCCATCGGGCGATGCCCGATCGCCCATTAGGGCAGTCCGGACCTGTTGTAGGTTATAAATCTACCACAACAAATTAAGTAATCCGACAGACCTCAAGTGCAGCTTTGTGACTGTGTTCAAAATCGATGATAAGGTATGGGCCAGAAAAAATCCGGGTGACTTTAGGTTGACCCTGTGAAAAAGTCTTTACACAAATTTTAGCATACAAAAGCTTTTTGACATTTCTCATGTGTTTAGAATTGATCAAAAAAAAATTTTTGCTGATTAGTTGTTTACCATTCGTGTGCGAAAGTATGGAGTTGGACAACAGGAAAAAAATTATGCACAAATTCAAGGAAAATCCGGGATGGTCGCATTCAAAGATTTCGAAAGCTACCTCTATCCCAAAAAGCACTGTATCAGATGTGATTAAGCGATTTTCCGGAACTTTGTCTGTCGAAAGAGCCAAAGGAAGCAGTAGAAAAAGTGGACCGGCTGACAAAGAAGATCCGACGTTCTTTGGCTTCGAACCAAGGTCTTTCAGTCCGTCAACGAGCTCAACGATGTGGAACGTCCAAGAACACGGTTAGAAGACGACGTCTGGAGAAAGGCTACAAATCGTACAAAGCCATAAAAGTGCCAAATCGTAACGATGTACAAAATACCAAGGCCAAAACTCGATCTCGATCGCTGTATGACAAAATGTTGACGAAGTTTGATGGGTGCGTTATGCAAGATGACGAAACTTACGTTCCTGTTGACTTTAAACAGATTGCTGGTCAACAGTATTACGTTGCAACTGAGCGGCTAAATGCACCTGACAAATTCAAGTATATAAAGAAGGATAAATACGGCAAGAAGTATCTGATCTGGCAGACAATTTGCAGCTGTGGCCTCAAGAACAAGACATTTGTAACTCCGAAGACTTTGAACTCAGAAACGTACATGCAAGAGTGTCTCAAAAAACGACTTCTGCCGTTTATCAAAAGGCATAGGGTTCCTGTGTTGTTTTGGCCGGATTTGGCAAGTTGCCATTATTCAAATGCAACCATGGACTGGTATAGATCTAAGGGAGTCAACATTGTCCCGAAAGACATGAACCCACCAAATTGCCCAGAATTTCGTCCAATTGAAAAGTTGTGGGCTATGGGCAAAAGGAAACTGCGTGAGAGTGGACGTGTCGTGAAGAACGAGAAAGAAATGCTGAAATTCTGGAACCAGGCTGCCGCTGGGGTGTCAGAAGACGCTGTGCGGGCTCTATTTGATGGTGTCAACGGAAAAGTCCGAAATTTCGTCAGAACGGGCGAGATGAATTATAATCGTTGATTAAGCTAGAAGATAAATAAGTAAATTTGCTGTAAATATAAACTTTACGTGTTTTCACTCAATAGGTTGACGCATGAAAGACTTTGTTTTCACCCGGATTTTTTCTGGCCCATCCCTTAACTAGAAAGTCTGATAAAGAGTAGACGCTGTTAAGGCATGTTAATATTTCTTGTCCATTCATTCGCATATGACTAAGTGATAAAAAGTAATGCAAATAATTTCAAGGTGTTCATTTGTTTTTTGCAAGTATAGACGAAGGGAATTAGTTCCGTTTTTTGTCGTTCAGCCAATTTCTTATAGAAGTTATTTTCGCTAACATCTACAAACAAATGAAAAAGTGACAGTATACTAATTTGCAAGCTTATTTTTTGGGTTTAACCATGAAAAAGTTAATTATTTTTAGCTTTCTTTTTAAATAGATTCGCTAATGGAACTTCAAATTTTTCCAAAATCTAACTGTGCATTAATAGCACGTAATCGATACATGCAAAACAAAAGTAAACATTATGGATGCGCGCTGAATGCGATAATTTGAGTATCGCATGTAGTTCATAATATTGCGACATAGAGAATGGCTGTACTACACGAATGCAATAAACCCTCAAATAAATCAGAGAATTGGCAACCTCACTGGCAACGTCAGACCTTCCAGAAGCTTGTTTTTATTGTATAGTTGAGCTTGTCTTTGAATTTATGCTCAAATTATCCCGAAAAATTACCGTACCAAGGGCCATATTTTTAACTTTTGGGAGATTAATGACGTCCCTTTCGCCTGCGCTGTGACATAATTTTCCAGGAACACTGAAAATAGAGCCACAGGAATTGAATTTGATTAACGAAGACTAATTGAATCACGATGTTTTTCCTTCTTTAGTTGTTGCAAAAAAAGAAACGGGTTAGCTCAGTGGTAACGTTTTGGCTTTCCACCAAGAATATACGGGTTCAATCCTGGTGGGGACAAATTCTGTATACATAGAATTTTTCTTCAATGTATAGCATAAAAGTAACGTTCCTAGGCACACCCAGGCTTCATAATATGGGTAGTTGTGAATTTGGTGCCGCAACGAATCGTAGACAGAAGAACGACAAATATGACGTCTCCCATATTCAATGAATTCTGTGTACAAATATCTGAGTCTTAATTTAGGCGGAGAAGAAATCCTGATGGTAAAATGCAAGCTACCGTTAGGCGTGGTTCGGAATTCACGTTAAGCATGTGGTCCAAAAAATGCCAGCCGGTAAAACACATTGATGGGGCAAACCGGCATTCTAAGTCCTGCACGTATCCGCCCTAGTACATCAAAGATGGCACTAGGTTTGTGTGCAATTTACCACTGACACAATAAAAACGTCGGTAACGAAAGGATCTCTCAAAAAAGCTAACAAATTGCGAAACTAGTAAATAAAATGATCTAGCCTCTGACCCGGACGGGTTGTAACGGCGGATTAATATTAATTAATAATAGTTGTTGCAAAATATGCGGTATTTATCTCATGAGATACTAAGGAATTGCATTTCTTGCGTTTTATTGACACCATGAAGTCAAGAATACATCATCTGAGAACTAAAAACTAACACAACTTCCATGTGAGATTTTCTGTCCAAAAATTTCTTTGGGAGCTATTCGAATACCCAACTTAGGACTTGTCTAAGACATCAATGGTTTAAATGAAAAGCTCATAAAGTCCAACTTCTCACCACAAAACTTTTTACTTGGACGAGTCTCAAGCTCGATCTGCAAACATTAGCTAACAATTGATCATATTTTTCACAAATAACACTACTTTCCAATTGTAATCTCAGTTTTCCACATTACATGTTCCAATTGAAATCGACTATAACGTTTTTATGGCGAAAAGCTTTTGAATAGATCTGATATAGGAAACGTTTCTGCAGTGAGCAGTATACGATTTTAGTATGTTATGAACCGTTCCACTGTATATTCACCCATAAAATTTCTACCGGTCGATTTTTATTTTGCATTCATAAAACTGTGTTTTCGGTGTGAAAATTTTCGTTGAGATTTTCATTGATTCATTTTAATTTACCACAGAAATTGTTAAATGTTGTAAAAATTGAAGGTTTTAGAATTAAGATTGAGGGTTAAGTGTAAGGAAAATAATAAAAAAGTTTGTGCCTATGTAATGACCTAGAGATATGAATGCGATAAAAAAAATTATATTTTTCCATCAATTTTCTGAACTTTTTATTCAACCCATGTACAAGTGATAACATTGATATAAAATTAAAAGCCACAAAACTATTGTTGCGATAAAAATAACTTGTAATACCTGTAATCAGTTTTGTAGTTAGATCGCTAGTAATTTGCATAAAATACACCGAAAAAGAATAAATATTAATTGAAAAGGTGTTTCAATAACAATTTAAAATAATGGAAGTTTGTTGCTTGAAAATGGCAAGTCGTTGCAGGTAATAACTTTATCTCTTTAAGAAAAAAATGTTAACGTTGAACTTTGGACAAATATTATGATTAGGTTTTGTCGACGTTGTTATCTGTAGTATGAATTATTTTGTTCAATCAATGCATACGACCGTATTTTTGTCATCAGTTATTTTAAATTATTTACCCCATCGAAAGTAGTGCAACGAACTCAATGTCCTCATAAACAATTCATGCACGCGTAATTAGTTGCACGTTACCCTTTTCGTAACTAAAGGGCAAAATGAACTTTACAGTCACAGAGAAGAGTTTCATTTTATTGCTTCGTCTTCTTCTGCTGTTTACGTAACAATACAATCAATAGATATTGCAACTGAGGAAGAGGTAGAAGAAACGAAAGACCCACTTTGAGCGATTTGTTCAAAAACTTTCCCACCAGCGTCGCGTCGTCGGTCGCCGAGCATATTTGACTCACAAGTCCCCAACAAATCAAAAAATATCAGAAATAAATAAAAACATTGAAAATATATAAAAAAAAAAAACTGTGAGTAATGTTTTTTCAAAGTTTTGAAGTAAGCGAGGATTTGTTCCCAGGCATTAGAAACTACAGTCTAACTTTGAATTTCGATTGTGGATTTGTTAAGTACTTCTATATCAGAACATCGTACATTCTTCATAAAGTCTTACAACTTATGAAGGAAGAGGTGCGAAAAACTAATTTCTTGTAACTCCTTCGAGCATTTATAGTTTGACGATGTTTTTTGAACACCCCTATATTATTCGCACTCACTAAAATTCATAAACACACCGCGCCACTTGTCTAGTTTTATAAAGTAGCAGTAGCATATACCCATCCAAACGCATAAAAGGAGCGAAAATCTACATGAACTCGATAGAGCGATAGAGAACGAAACAAAAATCTATACCAATAATAATGTCTCAAACTGGCTGTCCTAACTTTGACCGGCTGTCCTAACTTTGACCGATTTTTTACCTTTTTTTCATACATTTTTGCAATTTTCAAAATTTTCTCAAAAATCGATATCGTAATTAACTTTAATATATAGATAGCTTGTGTCTCAAACTCAAACGCTAAAAATTGAATAGGGTGCCGAAAAATAAAAAATTTTGTTCGGCTTTTTCGACTCTTAAATATAGTTCGCTACGTCAGATTTGTCGGATCTCACTACCTACATTAAAATTTAGTAAAACGTTTAAGCTTTCCGAAAAGTCTTTGAAATGCCATTTCGTTATGATTTCGATTTTACAGAAAGTTTCGAAAATTGCAACAATTTTTGAAAAAACGGCACAAAAGTTGAGACAGTTGGTCAAAGTTTGAAACTTTAACGATAATTCATTTTTCTTTTCAAACTAGAGGTGTAAGTGTTGACCTTTTTCCAAATTGAGCCCAAATAAAAATAAGAGCCCGATCTGAGAAAATTTCGAACCCGAATCGAACTGGTCCCGAAGTAAAATTAAAAATCAATCTCATCCCGAACCCGATCTGAAATGAAAAATTCAAACCCGACATGAACTCGAAGCCCCGACTCGAAACCGAACTTTTTTTTTGAAAAAAATTCATTTGAAATGTTTTTTACACTAAACTTTGAGAAAAATATTACATGAATTATTTTGTTTGAGAAAAAAACGAGATCAAAAAACCCACACAACTTGGCCCAAAAAATTCATTCGGGTTTCTTACTCAAAATCTGGAATGGAGAAATATTGCATCGTAATCAAAAAATTTATAATTTCAGTTATGTCTCCTTTATGCCCATCTTTCCGTGTCTCGTCCACCTTTTACTGAATGCGTTTAGTAAAAATTACAATTTTACATTTTAAATATTTTAATTTTAAAATCATTCAAATAACAAAAAAAAAGTTGTAAGGCAACGACACGCAATCGATTGATGATTGCTGCAAGAAAGAAAACACGAATTAACCGCATGAAAATAAGAAATGATGTCTAAAAAGCAAAAAGGGGAAGTTTTTGCAGTCATTTCTTAATTCCTCCCGGTAACTTCTTCATTTTTAGGGGTCGTTTTCAATTTTTCTGCCTTATCTAAATTGCGCCGAATTCAGTGTTATCAAGAAAAATGTCTTTACATGCCATCGGGAGGTACAGTGTACTCCACAGCACCATTCGAAAGAATATTCTTCCCAGAAGTAACTGAGTATAAAAAAAAACTCTATAATTGATAAGGTATGCACGAAGAAACAACGTTTTATAAAAAATCTTTGGCAATCTCACATTCTCTTCGTTAAAAACAGCCAATTTAGCTCGATTGATTCCAGAAGTAGCCTCCGCCTTCTGCTAAATCATGTACGGAGCGGTAGCGGAGGGCGCGACGCAGTTCTCACAACCCAAAAAAACGACCACAAACCCAAAAAACTCCATACAAAAACCTTTGGACAAGGAGCCATATATAGACGAACTTTTGAGTTTTTTCCCCTCGCCCCCCTCCCCCTCCAAATTATTTTTGAAAAAAAACTACGTCGCAGCAGCTTTCAAACGAGCCCTCACTCATCAAAATCGGTTGATAATTGGCTGAGATATCGAGGTTTGAAAATGACATTTTTGTATGGAGAACCAATTTTTCTATTCTTCTCATCATTATGAAAACTTTTTTTCTGATCTGTCGGTTTCTATCTATCTATCTATGTTCTATCTATTAATAATTTTAGATCTCGAGAACTAGACAGCCGATCTTCCTGAAATTTTCAGGGAACGTCAGTCTCGGCCCCAAATGAAAAATTTCATATGCTGCTTTTCCGGGAAAATTCTGGAAAAGCCGTGGTATGTGGAAAAGTGGTCAATTTTGAGGGTTTTTTAGGTAACGCTCGTAGTTTACGAATTTTAGCTTCGGAGTGACAATAGCTAGAGAAATGCTTTCTTCGGGAAAGTTATAGAGTTTGTCCAGGAGAATTTTTTGGGATATTAAGAAAATGGCTGCCAGCAGTCAAACTGGCGCCATCTTGAATTTTCCCAAGCAATAAATTAGTTTTTTTTTGGTTTTCGAATTTTAGCTTCGGAATGACAATACTTAGAGAGTTGGTTTCTTCGGGAAAGTTATAGAGTTTCATCAGGAGAATTTTTTGAGATCATAAGAAAATGGCTGTCAGCTGTCATAGCGCCGCCATCTTAGATTTTCGTTTATAATTTTTCTGTTTTCGAATTGTAGCTCCGTAATGACACTTTAGAGAGACGGTTTCCTCTAGAAAGTTATAGAGTTTCAT
>CM055404.1:96949988-96976287 GCA_029228625.1 Pseudolycoriella hygida | reverse complement strand
AATTGTTTTTGGCATATAATTCGAATTTTATTTAGGCCAGCGCTGGCAGCTACTACTCCCATGGCCGAAAATGATCTCCACATTTTCCTCTACAACATATCAAAAGTCTTTTTTAGCCGCCGCCGCCAAACCGAAGCCCGGCGGCTACTACTTCCATGAGCGAAAATGATCGCCTCAACCTCCTCGACTACATATCAAAAGTGTTTTTTGTTAGCAGCCGCGGCCGACAAACCAAAGTGCGGTGACTATTACTTACATGGGCAAATATGATCCCCACAACTTACTCTACAACATATCAAAAGTTTTTTTTTGAGCCGCCGCCGCTGCCATACCAAAGCGCGTCGTCTACTACTTACATGAGCGAAAATGATTAACACAACATTCTGTACAACATATCAAAAGTTTTTTTTGAACCGCCGCCGCCAGACCGAAGTGCGGCGGGTACTACTCTTATGGGCGAAAATGATCTCATCAACTTCCTCTACAACATATTAAAAGTTTTTTTTGAGTCTCCGGCTATTTTCCGGCGGTCACTTCGATACAATACACACCCAACCCAACAATTTTCACTTTGACATTAAACTTCTCTCTCGAACGCCCAACCTTTGTCTCATACAAATGTGTTAATGTGTTAATGTGCTACCATACACATTTCACACACAAACACAGATATATGGGTTTTACATGGCGCTTTCTTAGAGCCCTGGCGCCCAAACGAGGCCTGTGCTCCTTTTTTTGTAAATCTCAAATGGCGTAGAATGCCCAGCCGAAGGTCCCTGCAAAATTTCAAGAAAAGTTATCGAGCCGTTTTCGAGCAGAAGCCAAAAAGGTCGTTTATGCAACGCCGTTGTGAAAAGTGAACTGAGACATTATAGGGGTCGTTTTTCACTAGTGATAAAAAGTAACTTTCGGGTAATACAAATTTCATTCAAAAGTTCACGTTTCATAAGTTGTTGCATAAAGTCTTGTATGAAACACGTAGCGAAGGTGGTTGTTTTTGTCACACGATATGGTTATCTAACTCGCTTCGCTCGTTTGATAACTTCAGATCTCACAACTCCATTTCGCAACTAGTTGCATAAATAACTATTTTCGCACAAGTGTCAATGGAAACCAGTAATTAACGTAGGATGTTTTGATTAACTTTGGATTCTATGAAAATGCACTTTTGTATTGAAAATGATCATTTTCTAAAGGTCCCACGATTGAATGTCATGCAAAAATTATTGTCAAAGTTTTCTCAAAAATACGCCCTGCTTCCTTCTGAAATATATCTAAGGCTCTTATACTTAAGATAGTAAAGGATATTTTAATACATTTTTCTGTCGTTAGTGCTTTACGTCATGCTTTGGTCATTTATTCAAGTATATACCAAATATTTTGAAATGGAAAAATATATTCGACCGATAAATTAAATCAATACTACCGATAAAAAGTAATAAATACCTTCATTTATAATTAATACCTTCATTTAACCCACTTATCTAGGGAATTTTTCCTTTTAAAAAATGTCATGAGGTCTTTTAGGCATTACATGTGTTTCAAATTTTATCGGTAAATAATTATCGCTCATTTATTATTTTTTATCGCTAAAGTTGAATTATTTTATCGGTCGTTTATTACCATTGAAATGTCAATTGATCAATTGAGTTAAGAAATTATTTTTTATTTGTCATGCAAAAGGCTTTGCGAGAACTCTAAGTCAATGTAGAGGACAGGTTTTTTTGTTATTTTCACACCAAACGAAATGTTCATCACATACCTATATTCTCTCCCAAGATGTGAAAATTATCGTACAGTTTATAACAAACCAGAAATTCTTGATGTTAGCACATCTTTACGAAATTTCTACAATTAATACCGCAGTTGGTTTTCATGAAGATTCAAGAACGTGCAAACATAAAAATGGGAAATTATCTGCTCAAAGGAAAAAAGTGTTAAAATGTGTGACGTCATACATCGTCGCAATTTAAAGAAATACAGCAGGTAGAGTAGATAATATAAGGAGAATGGGATGATAGAGAGACTGGGAAATGTTACTTTTATTTTTTTCCTTTGGGAAGTGGAGGGAAAATTAGGTTTTAATTTTCGTAAAAATAATTAAGGGAAAACAATATCACATAAAAAAGTATATTTCGCTCGAGTTGTAAGTTTATATGCGAAAATTCACCATTTACAATGTATGTTATACATGCGTTCAACTATTCTATTATCGATCTGTGTTCCTAAAGCAAATATGCAAATAAAAACAAACCATTGACTCATCGATTATCACATAAAACATAAATCTTTGTGATTAAAAAAGGCGTAAATTAATTTTTTAGCATTACGTAACTCTCTTATATTGCCTTTAGCAATGTTAAGGCACAACATTCAGCCAAACGTTCTAAGTCAATACTCTGCTGACCTTGGCTGATAAACTTCAAATTTTATTGTTTTCTTGAAGTGCATGCGAAAAAGAAATGAAACTCTGAGAATTTAAGTTCATTATCGATTTAAAACGAAATGTAAACAATGTTTACTTTGCGAATTATATTTCAGCAACATTTCATTATACCGATGAAGTTTTAATGGAAAAATAAAACACAGCCGAGAGTCATTTTTTTGCATTCAAAGTGTTTTCGAACTTTGATTCTTAACCCATATTTTTCGTTATCCGATGAAATACTTCCACAATATTGTCTCTGTGATTTATAACTAAGCATGCAGTAACTATCTCATGAGTGATCACTGGCTATACGAAGCGTAACGATTATACAAGCAATAATTTGTGTCTATCTCACGTACATGTTTATTGAACTGTAATTTTGGAGTATGTTGGTTTCACGAGGGTGTCACTTACTATAAAAATTTACATCGAATTTACAAAATTTTTTGGAGTTTTTGAATTTCGTCTACATTTTATAAATGCCGTTTTTTAATTTTCAATTTGTAGGATTCGGCAGCATGGACAAATTTACGTTGCATGGCCGAACGAGTTACAAATCGATTGTTTCTTCTTCGGCAATAATGAATTATAAATGAATGTTGGATGAATAAGTGACATCCCCGTGGTTGGTTTTCGCTTTTTCAACCGGAGGACGTTGTAAATTGTCTGAGACATTAGAAAGACCGTAGTTGCCAGTTACGTCAACAACTAGTCCGAAAAATCAAAACTATCGGAATGAAAAGTCTTTCTCTTATTGCGAGCTAAAAAATTTCAAGTAAGGGGTAACTCCTGGAAAGCAATTGTAGGATGTGATATGAGTGTGGGAACCCTGTCTAATTGTACTCTCGAGTACAAATAAACTCTGAACGCAAAGAAATCTCCGCAAAAAGGTTTTTAAGTCTTTTGCGCTTTCAACAGAAGAGTTGACAACATATTTATTGAAGAGGTATTAATTTAAATCAATGTAACGAAAACTCTAACGAAAAATTAAACTGTATTAATGTGATAGACGCGAAATAAAGATTTTTCTCAAAATTTCATATAATTTTATCAATTTGGTGTGAAGGCTTGAGCCCACTCTGGCTATCGAACCTGACTACGGGCCTTACGTAATGAAAACACTCCGTACACATAAAAATTTTGCAAAAATAGTCATTAAATGTTTTCAAATAAGGTTTTCGTCGGTTTCAAAGTCTTAATAATTAGGCATCGCGGAAGTGAACCAAGCCTTGGGACATCATAACTCAAAGTGAAGAAACAGTTAAACATGTTTTCAATCGATAGGTCAGAAATGGCCCGAAAAAATTGAACTAAGTATCCAATTCCAAAGTCAAGGTTATCAACGATCAGATTACATTTGTATGCCAATTTATTCATATTTTCAAATACAAAAACAACCGCATATCACCTTTCCTTCCACATTCTACAGAACCGCTTTCAAATATTGATTTTTGTTAGACACAAGTAATTGATATGCATAATAGAGCTTCGCGAAAACCGTCTGTTAGACATATACCATAATATTGTAAATAAAAGCTAAAATTATGCTACTCGGATTACAATGAATGCGTAGACAGTCGATTGGCAAGAGGAAGTAATCATATTTCGTTTAACAATCCAATCAATTACCGACCCATAACATATGTGCCAAAAATAACAATAATTTTTATTCAGAATGTCGTGCGTGACATTTTCTAATAAATCATAAAAATATTTTATTGAATATCACAAATGGAGAAAAATCGCTTTCGTCTCTATAGCAATTTTAGTTTTTAGAGACGCAATAAGTTTTTTGTTAAACTTTCGTTTCAAGGTCGAAAATAGTGTAGTGGATACAAAAACTGTTGTTTTATGAGCTTTTCGTGGATCAATGTTGGATTGTGAGATTAGGAAATGGGCATTCACTGATTTTATAGATTTTCTTTTTATTTTTAATTTTATTGTGAGAAAATGAACCAAATTTTTTTAGAAGGACAAAAGAATCAGTCATAGAGATTAACTGGGTGAAAAAAACGACTGGAAGAAAGGAACATGCTTCTCAAGTAAATTCATTCAAAGATCGAGTCGGCGTTCAGCCGGTGATAAATTCGGCGTGGTCACAAGAAGCAGCGGGAAAGGTCTTCTTGCAGTCACGGAAAAGCTAAAACACAGATTTTTAGTTTCGTCTAAATTTTGTTAAAATGAAACTTTTGAAATGTTTTTTTTTCTTGTTCTTGTCGATGTTTTTATAGCTTCCGTAACTATCACTTTTTCACAATTTCATGGATTTTTCATAACGATATAAAAACTTAGACTTTTCGAAGACATCAACTCACCCCCTTCATATACCAGCATTCTCAAATATTGAGCTGAAAATAATAGTATTTTATTGCCATTTGAGGGGAACAATCGAGATTAGAAACTTTTAAGGGGAAACACTGAATCCGTGAATCGTTGGCAACCTCTATTACTTTTCTAATGGCCTCAATCGCCGATCTCGCTTTACAAAATGGTTCGTCTGATGCACTTCTGCATTGTCAATCTGAGCATGTTAGGCTTCGCGCATGCTGATGTCTTCAGATCTACATTGGGGATTCCATCTGGTCCTCACGCCTTGTTATTCTTTGATTTTTTTGCAGCCATCTGGATCTCTTCTGTAGTGATCGACCGTTCATGTCTGTCTTCCGTTTCATCGTCATAAGGAATTTGCGGCCATGTGATCTGTTCGTGTTGTGGGAAGAGCTCTCTCACTAGCCTAGCCTCGCCGAGCACTTTTCATCATCGTCATTAGTGTTCTGAACACTTTGCCCCACGGATTCGCGTCTGCCACCTGGCACAGTTTCTTCCAACAATTCTCCTTACTCGCCCGGAATGCTCGCTTCAGTGCTAATTTTACATTACGATGTTACTCACACCTAACCGCTCTGACGCTCTCGTTCCTGGCCCTTTGCATCCTCCTTCTTATCTTAAAACAAGTCGTTCCACCAAAATGTCGGTTTTGTTAATTTGAAAAGTTTCGACGACAGTTTTTAGAGGCTGTTTCTGATACTCTTTTAAGGAAGTGTGTGTGAAAAAAACGACTGTTTAGGCCACCGTCGACATGTTCTAGATACACTTCTAGGATAGGTGTGCGTATGTGGTTCACAATATAATAATGTTTATTTTCTGCTCAATATTTGAGAATACATGGGGGTTTGTTTAGGTCTTCGAAAAGTCTAGATTTTTATGTCGTTATGAAAAATCCATACAATTTTAAATGGTGGAAGTGTTACAAAAGTTTTATTTTAACTGTTCAATTAGACGACACTAAAAAGGTACAATCTTTCTAATCTCGAAAGTTTACAATTATGTCTTTTGAGAGTTATTTTTGCGGGTTTAAAACACAATGAATAAATTCCAATTCGATGTTGCCGCTTTTGGAAGAATGTATGTAAACAAATTGGCCATGTCATGTCATTTGTCAACAAAAACACAAATCGGTAGATTCCCGTGATGATCACAAATTAAATTACATTTTTTTATTACAAAAATTAATTGGAAACTTCACAAAATTTTACAACTTTTTCTAAATAGATAAACGTTTCTAATAAAAAAAAATTCTCGAAAATCCACTAGAAGAAAGCGAAATAATGCTTGCAGAAGCTGGAAGTTTTTAAACACTTTTCACACGGTAGAAATTAGCGATTTTTTGATGGATACAGCAAATTATTTCTTAAAAAAAGGTACAAAACTCAACAATTAAACACAGCACAACAAATGAGCAAAATGTAATTACATTTGAAATTAATTTAATTGAAGTAAAACTATAATTTGTGAGATACTTCACCAGACAATCTAAAATTTTAAAAAATTTACTGAAGAATTGTCAAAGCCGTCAATCAAAAGATCAAAACAATGGATCAAAATGTCGATAAAGATGATGAAAATTAAGATACGGTTGACCCGTACGGTTATTTTTCGAAAGAATTCAATTTTCAAAAAATTTAAAGTTTTCGTGTGAAAATTATCAAGAAAATCTAAATTTTTAAGAATTCCAATTCTTTCTCTTTTTAGGAAGGCTGTCATGAAATATGTCAAAATATTTTTGTTTTTTCACTTGAAGTCATCACATCATGTCATGTCATGTCATGTCATGAACACATATATTTAGAAACTGTAAAAAGTTGATTGGCCAACTGTTAATTAGTGTCTCTCAGTGAAAATATTAGATTTTCTCTACTCGCTCTTAATTAGGCATGTCCGAAAAGAAAAGTTTTTTCAAATCGATTCCTTAACCTCACACAAAATATTGTTTGACCTCAAAAACACAAAAAATATTTGTTTTAAATTTTTTGAAAGAAAATTGTCGGTGGTAAAAATCAGAAACTTCATTTTTTCAAATTTTGCATTTTAAAGCGTCGTCAGCGCCACCTATTTTGCCCAATGTTTCCAAATTCATTCTTCCCTGAAAGGCTCATTCATCACCTTTCCAACGATACCCCACACAACGAATTTGATGGAGAAATGAGTTTAATTCGATCAATTTTCCACTGGGATGTAATCATGAATTTTCTTTTGAAAAAGTTCAAAATGAAAAATTCTGAAGAAAATTCACATGACATGCTTGCACAAAAAAATTGTATAAAGCTCATTTCTCCATCAAATTCATTGTGTGGGGTATCGTTGGAAAGGTAATGAATGAGCCTTTCAGGCAAAAATAAATTTGGAAACATTGGGCAGAATAGCAGAATAGAATTCAAAAAATTAAAAAAAAATGTTTTTGGTGTTTTTTAGGTCAAACAATATTTTGTGTGAGGTTAAGGAATCGATTTGAAAAAACTTTTTTTTCGGACATGCCTACTCTTAATATTAAAATATAAAATTTTGAATGTGGCACAGTTTATAAATTTTCTAATGGAACTTTTCTACAAAAACATTTTAATTTTCACAAAAAGAATTGTAATTTTTCGAAAAAATTGAATTTTCAAGAAATTTAAAGTTTTCGTGACAATTCAAAATTATCAAGAAAATCTAAATTTTTGAAGAATTCCAATTCTTTCTTCAAATCTAAATTTTTGGGAAAATAAATATTTCTAGGAAATTTTAAAATTACAAGAAAATATAAATTTCTAGAAAAATTTCAAATTATTAAAAAAAATTTAAATTTTCAAAAGAATTAAACTCTCTAAGAAAATTTGAGTTTTATAAGATATGCGAATCCCCGAATTAATCGAACTTTCTGGAAAATTAAGCTTTTAGGAAAATTACAAAATTAAACAAAACACTACATTTACGAGAAAATTCAAATTGCTGAAGCAATTTGTAAATCCAAAATTAAATAAAAAATAATGCGAAGAAACAAACGTCGATCTATTCCGAAATTTGTTAACAATAGAGTCATCAAACAAATGTGCAATTTTAAGTCCAAGAACGTTTGAATTATCCAAAAAAAAAAAAAAAAATGCGCCAATTAACGAACTAAATAAAACTGCATTATCGACATTCATTTAGGAAAAGCCAAAAGCGACAACACAAAACTGTGTGTGGGTTTTAGATCTCAAAGAACTCGCAGAACCCACAAATCGCAAGAATTGTATACCTTTGAGAATGGATCGATTGTAGTATCTGTTTTGTAGCTTTTCCGTGACAGTAAGAAGGCCTTTCCCACTGCTTCCAGCTTATGCTGCATAATAGTAGATTATGAACCTCATGCCATTTTGATGTGTGGGGCATGGTGGCCCTAGTCGAAGACGTGGGTCATAATATCCAAACGTCAAAATAACAATCAGGCAAGAGGTGCATATGCTATTTTATCTATCGAGAACAGATATTTATATCGAGATAAGCAAAATTGCCCTAGAGGGATAGTTTCGAGATTATCGTTCTAGATAGATAAAAAAGATGTTCTAAATAATAAACCCTTCGAAATAAACCTAATGTAGGAACTATGAGTAATTGTTTTTTGTTTCGGGTCTGTTTCTTGGATGTTTTCATGAAAAAATTCAACTTTCACATTTATCTCAGATATCCATGTTTATAAGTAATGAACAACAGTTAAAATATTTATTTACATTTTACGAGACGTCGTAGTTTATTATGGCTATTACGGTATTTAACCCGTATCTTTCATAATAATCTTTCATTGTAGAAGTACGTTGGGGTATTCAAGGAGTAAAGAATTTTCCGCCGTTACACTTACAAACTTATCATCAGTATTAATTAAATGCAACATTGGATCATTGGAACTGAAAGCTAAGCTCCATTATAACAAGCCAAAGTAAAAGCCATAGATACAACGTTTTACACGACAGAACACTTAGAAATTGCTAGACTGTTCTGGTAGACTTTGCGATTCAGAAAAATATTACAAAGAAAGTAAACAAGTAAACACATTCAGAGATCACGCTAGAGTATTTTCTTTTCATTTCATAATATAACCCAATAAAATTGAACAGCTGTGTGACGCATGTGAATATTGTATCAGCTTTTCGAATATATTGAATCATTATTGAAGTTGAAAAGGGTGCGTGCGACAATTACAAGTATATGCGAAATGATGAAGACTTTAGTACTAACGCGAAACAGGCCCGTAGCCAGGGTCGGCTGCCAGGGGGGGGCCCCCACCGAATTTATAAAATTATATGAAATTTTGAGAAAATTCTCTTTATTCCTCGCATTTAACATTAATACAGCCGTATTTTTGATATAGGATTTTCGTTAAACAGGGTCGCCGATAGAAGGTGTTTTGTGTTTGACCGTCACCCCCCCCCCTAAATTATTTGCCGTGCCTAACACACAGAACGTCAAAAATCGCGAAAATTGAAAAATTTAGTATTATTCAAGGCGTTTCCATTTTTGCAAAATAATCTCATTACTTATTTTCACATGAAATTATCACAAAGTGTGAGTTAAAAGTGCGAAGTTTCCTCCGCCTAAAATATATGCAGCAACGGATTTTTAAAAACAAGCTACTCTAAGTTTTGACAATAGAATTTTCCTTCACTGCCCATATTTTCCTGAAATCGTTCACACTATTTATAAGAAAATTTCTTAAATTTTTGTCGCAGGTTTTGTTAGCAGCTAGCATACAGCTTCTATTATAACACTGCAGGGAAAAAATTTTTTGAGTACTATTCTGATGCGAGAAAAATAAAAAGTTTAGTTAAAGTGGGTGGTGAATGTTATATTTAAAAGTTGCGCCGCAGGCGAAAATTTTTCAAAATTTAATTGCAATTTTTGGTTTTCTATGAAAGTATACAGTTCTGATTACCATTTTATAGCAAAAATTCTAACAGCTCAGTATATGTAACCAAAAATTCTCACAGCCCAGTATATGTGACCGATAGCACGCCACTGTCGTTAAGAGTGTCGAAAGTTTTTTCTTGCAATGTAGAACTGAAAATCTGTTTCAATAACGAAATGGAAACATTGAATTGAGATTGGAAAATAAAAGAATGATTGCGCCGCAGGCGAAAATTTCAAGTATTGAAAACGTCAAGATTTATATTTAATCGCAAAATTCGCAACATTTCAGTTTCGCCAGGGGGCTTTGAGGACGCTCAGGGGGGGGGGGGGCTGAGCCCTCCTTGCCCCCTAGATACGGGCCTGACGCGAAAAGAATCCATAAATCTTAACAGTAGCTCGAATTTTAAAAATTTTCTTTAACATCTTTAAGACTTGAACGTGTCTTGAAGTCTCCATTCCAATAATTCTTTCCTTTATTTCAGACCACCACGTGCTATACAAATGGATGTTACAAGAATACCTACAATGAGCTCTTCACATGACTGTGGATCGTTATCGAGAGTGGTTATGGTTAGAAAAACAGATCAACGGATGATTAATCACAAAACACCAAAGGCTGTGAGTAAAATTGTTCACAGAAATACTAACATTTCTTTACATGCATCGTGGATGAAAATTGTTATTTCCATTCTTTGATGTAAAGTTGGGTACATGTTTCACTTGTAGACCTCACCAATCGCCAAAAACTGCATACCTGCCTGTCTGTTATATAATTTATTTCAAATATCAAATTTTTAATTCAAATTTTGAATAACACACGTCTGACAAGGTTCTACCTTTCTTCGGTAAAATCTTTTAAGACGAAGGCAGCCTGATGCTGAAATTCTGGCTACGCCTAAATGGAAGAAAGAGCAAGGTTAATTAATAGTAAGTAACACCATGGAAGTCGACACCAGGCTGCGTACTTGGGACCCAAAGCTGGTAATAAAGCAGGCAGCCTGGTGCTGAACATCTGTTTTTGCCAAAGTGAAGGCAATAGTGAGTTCTATACGTCATATAAGTTTCAATTCGCCACCCCGCTCCTACTGACCTTGGAATTCAAAATGTCACAACTCAAGGACGCAGTCTGGTGTCAAGTTGAAATTTATGTGAATGCCTTCTTTATTCCCAGGTACAGGGCTCAAGCACCCAGCCAGATGTCAAATTATAAACTAATATAATGTAATGTACTCGCTACTTCCTTAATTTTAGCATTTTCAAATTTTCGGCACCAAGTGTCCTAACCAAAAGTGCAGACTTATCTTCTAGTGAAAAGTTTGTTAAAGAAAATTAGAAATCTCAAAAAAGTAGCTTAACTACTAGATGAAAAAATAATGAATTTATTGATGTACTTTTTTGAATTTGACAATTTTTTTTAACAAACGTTACTCTGGAAAAGCATTGTTTTTATTGGTTGTGCTCTCAAGGCAGGCAGCCTGATCATTTAAGACATTGGTGTGCTCGCAGCAAAATGAACTTTCAAGGAAAGTGTTTTCATGGCTCAAAAATTTTTCGTATCAATCAAGCAATGATCGGAGAACACTGGGAGAACTTGAGAAACTGTGACAATACTTTCGAAATATTTTTTCGTTTTTATAACCTTTATGTAGTTTCAAAAAAAAAAATTAGAAGATTTACGAGAAAAATTCTTAGATTATTCAAAACCCTTCATCTTGTGTTACTATTCTGAAAAATAGTGAGGTTTAGGTAAAATAAAAAAGCGTCATAAAATTTTCAAACATTTCAGGTTTCACTAAGATAGGTTGAAAAATTTTCGACTGTTATAAATAACGAAAAGACTCCTTGCACATTGTGCAAATAGTCTCTTCTATATATTGTTGGCTATTTGCACTGTTTCCATGTGAAAATAGTCTCTTCTATATATTGTTGGCTATTTGCACTGTGTAATTTTTCATCAATTTTATGATATGTACATGATATGTATATGTATTTGTACGAAATGTCACAAAAACTAGGTGGCTAACGAAGCTAGGGAACTTTTCCTTTTACAAATTATCACAAAAACTAGGTTGCTAACGAAGTTGGAAAACTTTTCCTTTTACGAAATGTCAAAAAAACTAGTTGACTAACAAAACTATGAAATTTCGTAAAAGGAAAGGTTCCCTAGTTTTGTTAGCCTCCTTCAGTTAGAAGTACTTACCTATAAGCTCACGCTCTTCATTCATTGCAAAGTGTTATATTGAACACTCAACAAATCCTAAAAGAGAAACATTAACAAACGACTCTTCAATATAGAGAATATTTCCTTTCAGAAAATGTCACAAAAACGAGGTGGCGAATAAAACTAGGAAACTTTTCCTTTTAAAAAGTGCTACAAAAACTAAGTAGGTAACGAAGCTAAGGAAGTTTTCCTTTTACAAAACGTCACAAAAAGTTTTTGGGTAACGAAACTAGAATTAGTACGAATGAAGGGAACATTGTGCACGATGTGCAAATAGTCAACAATATATAGAAGAGACTATTTGTACATTGTATGAATAATTCATTTGAAATCCCACTCGGAAACATGGCTAAGTGTTGACCGAGTGGAAACCACCTAAAAGAGTTGGAAAAGAATTGCAGCCTAAAAGAAAGATCTGCTGGTGAAAAAAAGAGTTACAAACTATGTGGTTTTTTGAGGGTTTGATGTGGACTGTCTGGCAGCAGCTATAATTCGTTAATTTCGTAGAATTACGAAAAAATGTGTTATTGTCAAAGAATCATAAATGAGTTCTTTTCTTTCTAATTGAAACGGAAAGCACAAAAACTCGCGATTTAATACACACTAAGCTTGGGAGTGTTTTTTGAGCAACACTATGTTAAAATAGTTTTCGGCGCCTCTGTCGCTCTAATAAAATCAATCAAAGTTAAAAATAGAACTATAACTGTGAAATTGACCTCTTGCATCTCCTTATTTTTTTTGCAAGCAACAAGGTTGCACAAATATGAAATTATTGTTGTATGTACAACAAACTTATGGAAGAAATTAACTTTATTTTCAGAAGAATTTATTATTGTTTGGATCGCAAATTTGATTTTAGTTAATGGTAACAGAATTCACGTAAACAAATAAATTTCAATTATTTTAAGTCGATTATTGCATATAAATTAGCGCAATTAGGTATGGCGACTTTTGACAAGCTATTTTAAGCGAATTTCTGGTCAAAATTTGTACGACATGTATTGAAAATATGCTTGTAAGACCAAGTTATCTGTATGTTAATAAAGCTGTGAGAAGTGAATTTCGCTATCTCTTACATGTAAACCTAAAATGTGTTGCTTAGAATGGGGATCGATGACTGACTAATTAGACAAATTGGTTGGCTTTCTTCCAGAAAAATGGATGTCCGTACTTGGTACTACTAGAATCTAGAATAGAACCATGAAGGTTTTGTGGAACTCTACATCTCTTGCAGGAAAAAATATCCACTTTTATGATTTGTTGTATAGTTCCATATCGGAATTCAAATTTTTAGACCCGTAAGAAGGACTTAGTACTTCAAGACAAGACTTTTGTGCCCAGTTCATACCTATGGCCACGACTTATTGGATGAGGATGTACTAAAAGATAGATAGATTTTATTCTGCACCTTATTGAACTATATGCGAACTATAAAAGACACATTCACAATTACTAAAAACTTTAGTATTTGTAAGTGCTTAAGAGTGATTTTGCGAAAACTTCGAACGATTTCGTACACTTTTGGGACAACATGTCCTACTTTTTCCCGATGAATGTGTCATTCGATTCTTTGTTCTATAGTAAGAAAAGTAATTTCTCATTTTTGGAAAATTTGATATCTCGGGCGAGTTATGGTGCTCTAAGTAAGTGCATATCAGGGGGTGGTAAAATAGTAGTTTGTCGACCATGTTGCGATACGTTGATTTTTTCAGCATCAGTCCTAATATTGTGCATACGAGCCAAAGGCGAGTTGGACAATATTTAGGACGTATGCTGAAAAAATCAAGTATCGCAACGAGGTGGACACACTGCTTTTTGCAACAAACAAATCGATTGAGAAGAAAATAACAACCAAACTTAAAAAATTCACTCCACAGAAACCATTATATTTTACAGTGTACAACCATTTTTTGATCAGATTGCAATGCACACATACGACATTGTAATGTCGTATCATAGCAACGGAGGGGTACATTTCAGCACATGTATCAAATTTCAAAAGTCATATCGTTACAAGGTGTAAATTTGTTTCACTCCCCCTCACACTCTTAAAAAAATTGGAAACTGTTTCGATTTTGATCGCGTTACCGCATCGTGAACAACATCGAAAACAGTCGAAAATCGATTATGCGTTGCAAAAATGGTTTTTTGGCTATAACTCGTGCAAAACGAAATGAAATCAAATGAACTTTTATTGGATGGTAAGCCCCAATGATACAAAGGTTTTTCATAATTGGATTCCTTGGAGCCACTCCTGAGCTATTAGTCATTTTAGGTGAAAATTTCGGGAACGCTTTACTGCTTGAAGCAGCGATGAACCGAGAAACTGAGTGTGGGGTGTTCTAGTATACTACTCCTACTATAAGACCCAGACTATCAGACCGGTTATATAACACTAGTTATAGCCAAAAAACCATTTTTACCACCCCCTGACATACACTTACTTAGCACATCATAACTCCCCCAAAATATCAAATTTTCCGAAAATGAGAAATTACTTTTTTTACAATAGAACAAGGAATCGAATGGTTGTCGAGTTGTCCCAAAATCGTTCGAAGTTTTCGCAAAATCACTCTTAAGCTGTTTACCGTTTTCATCAGCAGCATAAATAACACAAAAACACAATTCGGCCTTTTTCTTATTTCGGTAATGTAATTGATTCTTCTTAACTGTTTCTTATCATTTCAAAAATTATGAGTTCTATTTTGTTCGATAGGACAACTAAAAGATAAAAACAGAATCATCTGTTCGGTCAGAATCGGTCTGATTATCCTTTTTTTGAATAAAGTTTTTTTTGTTACCATACAAAATATGATCTGTTGCAGATACGTATGACAGAGAACTAAAATTACGCATTAACGTCCCGATGAGGAACACCCGAAATATTTCTCACTTTCTTGCATTACATGGGCGCCCATATTCACTGAAAATGCCCATGCCCATGCCCATATTTTCAAAATTTCAAAATGCCCATTGCCCATGGGCGTGGGCAGCCCACTTTTTTGAGCAGCCCACTCACCTCTAGCCTAGGGCCGCTGGGTTTTTGGACAATTTTTTTTTAATCGACAGTTTCATGAGAGCCAAACAATCTACGGAAGAAACTTTTTGAGTTTGGGCCCTTGTACTTAGTTTGAGCACTAAAAACGAGTCTCTGCTAGGGCGCTACATTTATAAATCGGATGAATTGTATCCGATTTCTCTTCCTATTTGAGAGGTGATCGAGTGCCTAATAGTATTCGAGAAAAATCTGGTGCTGGGCATTAAGTGGGGCGAAAAGTTGAGCCTAAGGTGGACCCTAGCAGAACACAACTCTTCTTGCTATGTTGTAGAGAAAGTTGAAGGGAACATTTCTGCTAATGGAAGTATGTGTCCGAAGCCTCTCTTTAGGGCGTTAGGTCGGTCATAAGGTCGGCCCTAGCCCAAAAAATTGGTGTTTGCTATGTTGTACAGAAATTTGAGTGGAACATTTTTTCCCATAGAAGTATGTGTTAGCCTCTCTTTACGGCCATACGTCAGTCCTGAGATCGACCTTAGCCAAAAAATTTTGTTTTACTGTTCTAGATTTTTCTTTACATTTTTTTCTGATTCTTTCTTTAATTTTGAGTGTTTTGTGGGGTTTGGAATGACCCTTATGGCAATTTCCAATCCAATGTGGACGTAATTTCATGTACTCAAGAGTTACGTACCATTGTCTATAAGAGGACTTTGGATCGTGATTTTCTGATGTCCATATCTTTTATTTCAAACCTTCAAGAGCAATTTCCGTTCTAATTTCGCAGAGATGTAAGTCAAAATGTTCCATCAACCTTCGAAAAACCACGTTATTGGTCACTTTTTAGACCGTAACTTCGAAAGTTCTTAACCGATGTTGCCTAAATTCAATTCCGAATTCATTTTTTCAATTATCTTTTAGGAAAAAAGTTTGAAAATCGGAAAAAACACGTTGGGCCCTAGTAGAGACTCAGTTTTAGGGCCGTGGCTGAGTCAACGGACTCAAAATAGAAAAATGTTCTTCCATAAAGTGTGGGGCATGCCTAGACCCTTTCAAACAAAAAAAAATATGAAAATCGGGAAAGATTTACGCCAGTTATGAGCAAAAGACCCCAGCTCGGCGGCCCTTGAGCCGACAGTGCCCAGATTTACTCCCACAAACGATTTTCAAATTATCTTTTAGGGCAAAAAAAGTTTTTCGATGAATCGATGAAATCGATGAAGTTTTACTAAAGTTATTGCGGTGACGGACGGACGGACGACATTTTTTTTTATTGCTGATTCGTCATCTAAGGACCATGATCGATGTTCCCCCCCCCCCACTACCGGGTCGAAATTGGTGTCGAAAATTACTAAATCTTAGTCTCTTTACCCATATCCATAAACATTGACCCGATTTGTTTTGTTTTTCTCCACAGAATCCACAATGTGAGCTTGTAACATTTGAAACTATCCAAACATACCGTGGCCATAAACCGGACAGAACTGTTGTTTTCAAAGAGACTCACGATTTTCCCGAATCCGAAGCTCAACGTTCACCCACAGCACAGCGCTTCCTCAAATCTCAATTGTCAAGTGGCATACAATCAATGACAATATCTACAAGTGATGTCAGTCGAATCGACAGATGCAGTCCAGTTCGAAGTATTACACCAAATTTTCCATCAAGGCATAAATCTCCATCACCTTTGTGGCAGAAAAGATCATTCAGCTCAACATTTACGGATTTCGAAAGAGAGTGTCTCAAGGCTCACAATGATTTTCGCGTGAGGCATGGGGTTAGTCCGTTAAAATTGAATAAAAAACTGTGTCGATTTGCCGAAGAATGGGCGAAAATTATTGCTTCACGTGGAAGTCCTGCTCATCGTAACAACTCACCTTATGGCGAAAACATATTTTGCTCATGGAGTTCGTGCAATAATGTTGTTGTGAAGGGCTGGGAACCGGTGGAGCATTGGTACGGAGAGGGGGAGACACATTGTTTCGGAAAAGAGCCGACTACTTTAAAAACGGGTCATTTTACGCAAGTGGTTTGGAAAGACAGTCGTGAACTGGGTGTTGGTCAAGCAAGAAACAGGTAAGTGAAGACGATGATTGTACATACACAGTAACAATAATATTATGGCTCGCCTCCATACTAAGAGGAACAATTGTTTCAGGTCTGGTCAAGTCTTTATTGTAGCAAATTACGATCCTCCCGGTAATTTTATTGGAAGCTTTGCGGAGAACGTTTTGCCAATAACATCTCAAACTCCAACACCTAGGATTGTTATAAACGGGATATCTGAGGACTCAATCGATTCACTTTTGACAGATTCATCAAGAGAAGACGGAGATTTGGATAGATTTGTTAATGCAATACTTCGATACCACAACGAATACAGGAAGAAGCACGGAGCACAGGAGCTAAAGTATTTTTTTTTTTTGCTTTTCTTCAATCGAAATTTACGAAGCTCCTCCCTATTCGACAGGTTGAACAAAAACCTTCGCTCAATTTCACAAGACTGGGCGGAGACATTAGCTCGAGAGGATCGTTTCGCCTACCGTCCGAATACAAATTATGGAGAAAACATTTACTGTCTGTGGTCATCGGATCGGAATGCCAAGGCTAATCCGAAAAACGTTTGTCGATCGTGGTACGAAGAAGTAAAAGAATTTAATTTTGGCGTCGAACCGAAGGGGATGTTCAAGGGTGGTCATTTCTCGCAGATGGTATGGAAGTCATCTCTAGAACTGGGTGTTGGTGTAGCTAAAACTAAGAAAGGCAAAGTGCTGGTCGTTTGCAACTATGAACCAAGGGGAAATATTATAGGGCATTTTAATTCCAATGTCTCAAGAGTTGTGCGCTAAAATGCGCCATTTTGTGGTGTAGAAAGAGTGATACATTTTTTATATATTTGTTGTCGTATTACAGTTTTATAACATTAACGATTTCTAATGTCATTTTTGCATCATTTTACTCTATGTTTTAGAAGAGTGGGTAAATGGCGATAATTTTTTTAGATTCGCGAAATAATTCCTCATATACCAGGGTACCAACAGAGTTGGTTTAAAAATAATGATATCAAAGTAATGTTCTTGGGAAATATCTACGAAAAAAATCAACATAAAAATCGACGAAGAGTGAAAAACTGACAAAAGATACGAACAGAAAGGAATAAAAAGGCGTTGAAAAAATGTTCTCGAACATTTCACAGCTATGTTGACGTGACATGTAGATCTATTCAAGGGGCAGATATGCAATGAAACAACATCCTTAGTGAAATTCCAAGGATTTTCTGGTGATTTTCTAAGATCTTTAGTGACTAGTTGAATCCCTCATCACTAAGGGCTACGCGGGTAAAAGGATTCTCGGTTGCTAGGTCCGAGGCTTGTACATAAGGATCTGTAGAGCCTTATGTATATGAAGAAGAAATTAAATTCGGTAGTATTTCGGAAGTAAGTATAAATATATTCAAACTCGTTGTTTGTGTACGTTAATTATAAAACATTAGAGCATTAAATGATGTTGGCGCAAGAAGCGCTTTAAATTAAAAAAAAACTTGTGTGATTGATCTCTCATACTTTCCGAGATACTTCTAAAACTATAAAAATTGATCGATTTGCCAGCACAATACACCGTAACCCGAAAACTTTTTCTTCCATTTCTTCACGTTGTATATATTGTATACTTCGCGAATAAATTCCACGTTGTAATGGTTGAATACCTCTATACGATTCCTGTAAATTCGCTCTAGTGGGTAAATGCTCCCCCAATAAGAAAAAAATATTTTTGATATTTTTGCTTCAGTGCAATAGGCTCCGGGGGTATGGTAAGAGTCCTTAGGTGCATTTTCGTGCACTTTCTGACAAAAGTGTGAATTTTGTACAATGAATAAATATTAATGAGGAGAGTCCAAAACGATTGTAAGACTTTTGGTACCCCCCTCCTTTCTACCCCCACCGATATTTAAAGTTTCATGTGCAGAGGTAACTTTGCCTATTTATTGAGCCGGCACCACTGAACCGATTTTAGTGACAACTCTGGAAGATCACTTCAATGGGGTAATAATGATCCATCGCATAATTTCCACGCCCAGTTAGTTGTAGGAGCCCCAAATAAAGCAGCCCTGATAAATCGCACGCTTAAAGTGTTGAAGAAAGGCATTGTTTGTTGGAGGACAACTTTCCAGTGAGCGGCTTTCCTTCACAAAAAGAAATTGTCTGGCTGAATTAATCTAAGTGAATTGTGTAAGCATAAACAGCATAAGCAATCAGCATAAACATAAAGGCGCAAATATAGAAAATACTCTTACCGAACCGTGAGTATTGGGGTGAAAATTTTTATAGTCGTAGAGCGTGATAAGGAATTTTTTGATAATTTTAAAATGTTCCGACGTTTGAATCTGTTCGATGTCAGCGAACTTTATGTTTAAAAATGCATGAGTCAGTTCGTCACCCATGAGATCCCAAACTTGCCACGACAGAATCTTTAGAAAAGCGATCAAATCTCAATGTTCTGAGTAGTGGACTCACTGGGTGTGTCGTCAGAGGATTTTAGGCATTTCAAAGCAATTTCCTCGGAGGAACTCAGTCTCAAAATGTAGTAACTTGGTTATAAAAATGCATTTAGTTAATTTTGTATACGAGTACTGGGAGTGGAAATTCCTTAGTAGCTCCTTCCCTCCACAATACAGAAAATCTGCGTCTTCAGCAATTATGTGGAGAATTAAATTAAGAAAAAGTTTTGACATTACAATTTTTCTTCTGAAAATTCCAGTTTAAAAGTTATTTTAGTTTAAGGTAGGGAAAAAAATAATTTTTTCGGAAAAACAGGAAAAACTCTTATGAAATCGGAAAATTCTGAAAATGATAGGATTCCAAAAAAGAATATGGACCTTTTACTTTCATTTGAGCCCCATATCACTAAAATCAGTTCAGTGGTGGTGGCGCCTAAATAAATCGGCAAAGCTACCTCCGCACATGAAACTTTAAATAGCGGTGGGGGAGAAAAGAGGGGGGTACCAAAAGTCTCCCAATCGTTTTGGACTCTCCTCATGAATATATTTTCATTGTACAAAATTCACACTTTTGTCAGAAACTTCTACTAGTAGGTATCGTCTTCATTCTGTCTTTAGGTCTATCTTCCCATTCGAATTTAGAATTGCGGTGCTCTTTGGGTTATAAAAGGCGATGTTTTACTTTAGTTTCTCGGAGCTCTTCAAGCGAGTTTGACGAACGTCGCTCACGCCGGACAGGCAAATTGATAATTAGTAAGTAGTTTATTTTTTCAAGAATTCTCATGAAAGTGCTTCTTCTTTCACACAAAATATTGTATTGATGCAAAAACATCAAAAACATTTTTTTTTAATTTTCTGAGAAAAGGGGAAAAATCGAGAAAGTCACTTTTCTGCCATTTTGAGTTTTTTTTCTCCCTCCATAAGACACCCAATTAAGGTGAGGTCTCTGAAACTATTTTTTTATTATAGGCCAATTCATTATCTTTCAAACGATGCCAAACTCAATGTTTTACAACAAAAATTCCTTTTTTGGCGACTTTTAGAGTAAGTATGTGTTGAGGCACAAAAGAGGTGAAAACTTTGTCAAGATTGAAAAACTAAGTAAACTTTCATCAAAATATAGCCAAACGTTACCTCACTGTAAGAGCCTCCAAAATATTAATTTTTACCGGCGGAAATGGTGGACGTTTTTGATGTTTTTGTATTAATACAATATTTTGTGTGAAAAAAGAAGCAATTTCTTGAGATTTTTTGAAAAAAAAAATACCTAATAAGTAGACAAGCAGACACATTTTTGGTCATTCACGATCATTAATTCTATGGGAATTTGAAGCACTTTTTGAAGATTTCCTTCGATTTTATTTTCGAAGGATTTTTTTTGAGTGCGAAAGGATTTTCTATGTTTATCTGGCACTCGTTAGCATTGTGGAAACCGTTCTTTTGTCTAATCTATTGCTTCTAAAATTGCATTGAAGGCATCTTTTTCCGACAATCACTCGTTGTATTTACTTCTAATGTCAGCTTCAATTGTACCAGTAGTTGAAAAAGATAAAATTGTTAAAAAATAAAACTATTTCATATTCAAAATTAAAAAAATATACAGCTTAAGTAAAGGAAAGTGGGATGGAAAGTACGAAAATTCTCGAATTGAAAAGAATTTTCTCCAAATAACCTGTTATAGTCCCGAGACATTTAGGGAAATATTACCTGCAAATATTTCAGATGACAATTTGGAATATCTGGATTGGTATAGAAGGTATAGAATTTAAAGGTTTCATAGAACACTTTTTAAAAGAAACAATTTTTTTGAATCATCTTAAATTTTATTTCCATTGCAAATTTCAAATGACCTTTTCTGTAACTTTCTAAGTATACGAAACCGACCGCTACGCTGCAGAAAGCACTTACGTTTAATAAAAAACAACAAAAGCAACATATATTTTCAATCATTTTCCAAATTAGTTTTAGCGCGAAAGTTGTTAACGTTTTTTGATAATAGAAAACAAAATGTTTATTGGACCGGTTCGCCAAAAAATAAAATATTCTAATTTATTAGGTAAGAATGTTATCAAAAAAACTCAACAATGTCAAACGGCAGTAGGACGTTACGTCTAGTTGAATTTTATAAAAATAAAAATACGCGGTCGGCATGTAGCGAAGAACTTAATTATTTGACTGAACCGGTTGAATATTCATATTGCCTGGAGTACATGGACTGAAATATTATAATGGACGAATATATTCATTTTGAGTAAATTTTGGAGTGTTAAACTGACTATCTCCGTCACTGATATTATAAATGTGAAACGGACTGATTAGGAATGATTAACCAATAAAAAAATTATAACTGAACTATTAAATTATACGGATTGTTATACCAAAGACAAACAAATAACTAACCACGCAATGAGCTTTCTAATACAATTACAGTAAGTACGAATTTATGAGCAAAAAGGAACACAACCAAGCCAAATTAGTGAAGTAGAATTTGTTATAGAAAAATAAAATTGACGCAAAAAGTCTTCAAGCAACATTTAGATTTTCAAAATTTGTTTTAATGATAAACGTAAATTTGATGAATATTTTTTTTTTGCTTAAATTGAAACGTTGATGGTTGTTACTTACATTCAATTGGTAAATAATGAAAAATGTCGCACAAATAAAGTTACGCACTTAGAATACTAAATAAATATTTTGGTTTCGTTTAATCATTAACTTTTTTTATACTAAAATATTATTATAAATTTAATAAAATCAATAATTTAGTGCAATGAACGAAAAGATTTTATTTTATTTCATTGAAGCTATCAGCCATATGTCAGCTCCAGCGAAGTCGGAATCCATATCTGCATACAGCGAGAGATACTTCGATTGGCTGCTTAGGAGTGCTTCGTATGAGAACCCAAATACGCGCCTAACTTTCTCAGAGAGTATTTGTCGTTCATGAGTCACGTTAAGGGAGCGTTTCTGCACTCCACCCCACTTCTCATTGCTTGCAATGTTCCATACAAATTAAGATTTTGGGACCCGTACGAAGTACAAAGGTCCCATACGTTTACTACAAGACATTTTGTGGTAACATGGGATAGATTGAGGCTGGAGTGAGGGGAATGTATTTAATATCGTCTAGAGATGACGAATCAGCAAAAAAATGTCCGTTCGTCAGTCTGTCTGTCGTCCCATCGTTTTTTTCTAAACGGCTGCATCGATCACCCTGAAAGGTACATTTGTCCATATAAATGATTCAAATTCAAAGATGAGCAAAATTGGTCAAGTGGTTCCGGAGATATGGTCGAAAAAGTGACCAAAACATGGTTTTTTGAGGGTCGTAGAAACTTTCTCAGCAAGTATAGCTCGGAAAGTGTTAATTTTGGTGTCAAGTCATTTGTTCTCACAAATCTGCAAATTTTTTTTGTGGAAACCGGCTCAGTGGTCTGGGCTCTGGGACCAATGGAATGGACGAAATTTAGTATCTTGGCCATATACGAAAGCAGATGGTTTTTTGTACAGGAACGGAAAAGTGAAAACCGATAAGTTTCTGATTTACCATACAAATCACTTTTCCGTTCCTGTATATATTTGCTGAACTATGCAATATGAAGATTTACTGTCAAAGGCGAAGTTATAGAGAACAAAATTTTAAAGAACACGTGTTTCAGGGTTTTAAGGAAAAATGACCTAATCCCGGGATTTACTCGCTTCTAGATTTGGGAGGGATGACTCATATCTCTGGAACTACGGCAGCTAGCAAGCTGCTTCCAAAAGAAAAGTTGTAGAGAATAAAATTTTAGAGAACATGTGTCAGAGTTCTCCCGAAAAATGTCCCAATCCTTGGCAATCAGAAGGGATGACTCAAACCTTTAGAATTATGGCACTTAGAAAGTTGCTTCCAAAAGAAAAGTTGTAGAGAATTTTTAAAATGAACTAATCCCGGTAAATATCCTCTTGCCGTACTTCGGTAGGCTTTTCGAAATTACCTTTGGTAATTTCTGTGGGTCGTTAGAATTGTGATAGTTTTAAAAACTTTACAAATATTTACAATTCTGATAAGTTCGCACCTATTTGCAAAATCTATTCGGTTTGCCACGTCTATTCTGATACGTACGGTTCTTTGGTTATGTTTTTGTGTAAAGTGTCTGTTTGCCCCGTGCCCCCTAATGCAGACGTAATTTATGAACGCTTCATGGCCCGAGGTTCCAGACTGAAGTTGCTATTGGCAGTAGAAAGGCTGTTTGTGAGATTTTAGAACAAAAACATAAGCAAAGACCAGGACGTATTATAACGTATAAATCAAATATGACAACTCCTCCTCGTCTCGATCTCCCCCATGTTACAATAAAATTTTTTTGCAGTAAGCATACGATCTTCGTACTTCGTACGGGTCCAAACAAACAAATTCTAATCATTTAGCACATGTTAAATTCTAAGGATACTCTAATGACTCTAACTGTAAGGAACTTTTGAGAAATTGTGAAATAAATTACAGAATTATTTTATTTTTATTAAAAATAGTTGTTCTATTCGTGATAGAACTCGCACGGAGGCCTCTGTGTGGGCCCATTGTGCTCACTATGTTATGTGCTCTACATCTACACGTTTATTGTTTTGTCAAATCTACCTGAGCTCGTAATGTAGCTCAGTATGTGTTGTGGACGTAGAGATTTGCTTAAGCTGTACCTAATTGTGTAACTACCCAGATGCTTTCTTCTTGCGTTTGCATCATAGATCACAGCTTGGATCCGTGCGTTTGCCAATGGTTGTGAGGTGTTTGTTGAAATTAAAATGTCCCGTCAGTACTCCGATGCTGGTTTTGAGTCTCGTTCTGCTAGCGTTAATCAAGTACTTGGAGTAATTCTTGTTAATTGTGATGCAACTTTTAGCTTGGCGGCATCCTGTTATGTTGTTCCAGTGAAGTACAAACTCCCGCATTGTTTCCGATCGTATTTTCGTTCTTAAGTAATTATAGGGATTGCCATTAGCCGGTTCTGGGCCTATCCATCCGGACTGTGCCCCGATCTTTGCTAGTTCATCGGCTCTTTCGTTACGCTCTATACCTGAGTGTCCAGGGACCCATATGAGGTTTACGTGGTTTGATAGAGCAAGTTTGTTCAGCGCTTCCCAGCATTCTAATACTAATGCCGACTTAAAAGTTTGTGCTGATAGTGCCTTTATGACTCCTTGGCTGTCCGCGCATATGGAGATGGTTTCACCTCTTGGGTGCAATTCTCTAGCAATGAAACATCCTTCTAGTATTGCTCTGACCTCGGCTAGGAAGATGGATGAATAGTTGCCCAGAGATATGGACTTTTCAATGTTAAGTTCTGTACAGAAGATGCCTGCCCCAGCGGATTCTCCTATCAGTGATCCGTCTGGATATAGTGTTATTCCATGCTCCGGTAGTGGAAGACCCTCTACCCAGTGCTCTTTGTGAGGGATACTCACCTTAAATTGCCTACCAAACCTGTGTGTCGGTATAATTCTGTCCGAGGGCATTAGTATCGAAGGGTCCTTCCTCACCAGCTTGGTCCATACTCTTGTGTGATCGGTTTCTCTTATTATTCCACGGTCTCTGGAAATTGTGCTTAGTGTGGCGAAAGCTTCCATTTTAATATGAATTTGTGAGGGGTAAGGTTTAGTACAGCTTCCATTGATGCAGTAGGAGTAGAACTCCAGGCACTGGTTATAGCTATACAAGCTTTCCTTTGAAATTTGTTAAGCTTATTTTGTACATGTTTAAGTTCGCATCTGTGGCTCCATAAGAAGGAGCCATAAGTCAGTATAGGTCTAATTATCGTGCTGTAGATCCAGAACATGACCTTAGGCGAGAGTCCCCACTTGGAACCATAGGCTTTTCGACATTGCCACAGCGCTATTAGAGCCTTTTCTATTCTCGCGTCAATATTGGCATGCGACATGAGTCAATAGTCCAGGAGAATGCCCAGGTATTTCACAACTTCTACCAGTTTTATTGGTATCCCCTTTATAACAGGAATTTTTATTCGAGTAACTTTATTTTTCCTATTAAACAGTATCATTTTAGTTTTTCCTGGATTGATTGTAAGTTCGTTTTCATCACACCAGTTTGAGACGATGTTCAGTGTTGTTTGTAATAGGTCACAAAGTACATTTACAAATTTACCTCTTATTAGAGTAGCAACGTCATCTGAAAAGCCCTCAGTCTGAATATTCAAGTCGTTTAAAATGCCGATTAGTTCGTTAATGACTAGACACCATAGGAGCGGAGGTAGGACGCCCCCTTGTGGGCAACCCTTGATACCGAGACTGTGATTGATGATGTCCCAAATTTTGTAATGACGACCCTACTGAGTACCATGGTCATTATCCAGCCAACGACTCCCCTGTCGAACTTATGCTGATCGCATGCTTTTTTAATAGCTGCATAGGTTACGTTATTGAACGCGAACGAGATGTCAATGAAGCATCCCAGTGCAAATTTCTGGGCGTCTAGTGCCATCGCGGTGTTGCTAACCAAGTTATGAAGTGCATTTTCTGTAGATTTTCCACTTTGGTACGCGTGTTGTTTATCGTGTATTTTGATTAGCTTAAGGGGCTCATCTCTCAGGTATCTGTCAATCAATTTTTCAATGGTCTTTAATAAAAATGAAGTAAGGCTTATTGGTCGAAAGTTTTCTGCTAAAGAATAATTACTTTTCCCTGGTTTTGGAATAAAAATAACTAGCGACTCTCTCATCGGTTTGGGGATGTATTTTAGTTTCATAGATGCTCTTAATATGTCACATAAAATATGTTTAGAGTGTTCAAAGGAATGTTGTAGCATTGCTGGAATAATATTATCCAATCCTGGCGATTTGAACGGCTTAAACGTATTAATTGCCCATTTCAATCTTTCTTCTGTGATAATCCTTTCGGTTAAATCTCTGTTGGGCTCCCCTTCATTTAGTGTGGGTGAGAAATTCGTGTTCGTCTCCTCAGCTA
>CM055404.1:96933439-96949488 GCA_029228625.1 Pseudolycoriella hygida | reverse complement strand
TGTCACTTGGACGCCGCTAACATATTCGTAAGAATGTCATTGGTGTCATTATTAATAAATCAGTAGTATCTACATAGTCAAACGAACAACACGTGTTTGAATTCATATAAAAGATACTACATGGCGCTGCAATAAAAGAAACTTGTGCAATCGAATTACAAAGTTTAATCTTTAAATATCATTGAAATCAATAAATGAAATTCAAAAGTGATAAAAGATTTCTACCAAACGGGAAAATTAGCAACGATCGCAAAAAATGAAAATCGTTTATAGTTAAAAATTTTTACGTTCCTAAAAAAAGAAATACACGTGTTGCTCAGCAGAAGAAATTGCCATTAGCTCTACAAAATTCTACAATTACATCGATTCTTGGAAAGCCAGATACATAACAGCAAGGAGTCGTTCAATCCATTAATTCTGACTGGAAATGTGAGTGAAAATTGGCGTCGTTTCAAAAGAAACTTTGAAATTTTTATGGTGGCCGCAGGAAAAGACACGAAATCCGATTCCATCCGTATCAACACGTTTTTAAACGCCATTGGTGAGGATGCAGTGGAAATTTTCGATTCATTTCCGTTAACTCAAACAGAACGAGAATCGTATGACAGAGTCATTAACGCATTCGAAGCTTTTTGTCAACCACGGAAAAATACAATATTTGAGAGATTCCAATTTTATCAAAGGGAACAAAAAGATGGTGAAACGATTGACGAATTTTTGGTTATAATTACACGCATGGCCCGTCATTGTAAATTTGGACAATCGGAACATGAAATGTTGCGGGATAAAATAATAATGGCCACGAATAACAAAAAGCTACAAATGCGATTGCTGGAAAATGATAACATAACATTGGATCAAGTGGTGGAGAAAGCACGTTCAGCCGAAGCAACAAAAACACAAAGTGATACCATGAATAAGGCGACACACACAATCAATGAAGTGAAAACGAAGTACAATGGGAATGGACGCATAAAAAATAATTTGCAGAAAAGCACCAACAGACACTCGAATAGTGGCATCAGTGGTAATAGTATTAATGCCAAGACCAATTTAAATCGTGTTATCAGTAATCAAGATAACATTACCTTTAAGATGATTGATTGCACTTATTGTGGTTTAAATCATAAAGTCCGGAGTTGTCCAGCGTTCGAAAAAACTTGCAATAAGTGCAAACGGTCAAATCACTTTGAAGCAATGTGCAAAACGAAAAGCATTGCAACTATTGATGTTAATAATTTTGATAACGATTTTTATTTAGATACTTTAGAACTTCAATTGGACACGACAGCGACTTTGAATGAAAAAAATGAGTCATGGTTCGAAAACATAAAAATTATGAATTTAGATGTTCTGTTCAAAGTCGACACAGGTGCTACTATTGATGTGCTGCCCTTGAATATTTTCCAAAAGATAACAGAAGAAGTTGTTTTGCATCCGACGAGAATTACATTACGATCATTTACAGGACATACCATCAGTGCTATCGGTGAGTGTTTTTTGCGTTGCTCTTACGGTCATGCGACCTCAACCTCACGGATTGCTGTTGTCGATATGAATGTCACTCCACTTTTGTCGCTCAAGACGAGCAGAGCGTTGAATATTGTGCCAGAGCGTAAAGAATTACATACTATTGAATTGAATTTAAACAAAGACATAGTTCTCAAAGAATTTCCGGATTTGTTTGTAGGATTAGGATGTTTTCCGAATGAATATCGAATTTTAATTAAAGAGAATGCTCAACAACCCTCCTCGTCGTGTGTCGCTCGCTTTAAGAGATAAACTAAAAAATAAATTAGAAGAAATGCAAAAGGCAGGAATCATTGAAAAATCAGATAAATTTAGTGAATGGGCACATCATTTAGTTACCGTTGAGAAGAAAGACAAATCACTTCGCATATGTATAGACCCATCCAATCTTAATAAGAACTTATTAGAAGAGCAAACTTACATACCAACGCTTGATGACTTTACATCTCAACTCAATGGAATGAAATATTTCTCAGTGTTAGATCTTAAAGATGGTTTTTGGCAGGTAAAGCTGCATGATGAGTCGAAAAAACTCTGTACATTTAGTACTCCTTTCGGTAATTACAGATTTTTGCGGATGCCTTTTGGTATAAAAACAGGCCCGAAAGTGTTTCAACGTATGAATATGCACAACTTCGGAGATATTGAAAATGTACTCATATATTTTGATGATATTTTGATTGTAGGTAAAACAATGCAGGAACACGATGTAACTCTTAGAAGAGTATTAGAGCGTGCGCGAGAAAGAAATGTCAAATTCAATGCTATGAAATCACAAATAGCATGTGAAGAAGTCAAATATTTAGGACATAGATTTTCATTAAATGAGATCAGGCCAGACTCAGATAGATTAGCGGCTATAGAAAATATAACTCGTCCAAAAGATAAAAAAGATTTGCAAACTTTTTTGGGTGTTGTCAATTACATGAGACCGTTTATCGACAACTTATCGGAAAGAACAGCTCCTTTGAGAGAATTACTCAAAGAAAATGTTTTGTATTTTTGGACAGATCGTCAATCACGCGCGTTCAATGAAGTTAAAGAAGCAATATTGAAGTCGGATATCTTAGTCCCGTTCGATGAAAATAAGGAGATAAAAATTCATTGTGACGCATCGAAAAATGGTTTGGGTTGTTGTCTTCTTCAAGATAACAAACTGATATCTTTTGCATCCCGTAGTCTCACTAAAACAGAGGAAAATTATTCACAAATTGAAAAAGAAATGCTATCGATTGTTTTTGCGTGTCAGAAATTCGATTTCTACACTTATGGTCGGTGTGTTATTGTGGTAAACGATCACAAACCGCTGCTTGGAATCATGAAAAAACAATATCATAAAATAGCGTCGGCAAAACTACAACGCATGCGACTGAAATTGTTAAATTATGACATTTTGTTGCAACATGCGCCGGGTAAAGCAATTCCACTAGCAGATTATTTGTCACGTTACATGTTGCCATTCGACGGAATTAGTGACGATAAAAATATTTCAGACTCAATTCTAACGATCAACGTAAGTGAAGAAAGAAAAAGTGAATTACAATGCGAAACTGAAAATGATGATGTATTGAAAGTCGTAATCGATTATTGCCAATACGGTTGGCCTAATTCTAAAGAAAAATGTCCCAATGAAATTCGATATTTTTATACGCTCAAAAACGATATACTCTTGGAAGATGGCCTATTATTTTTTAATGAACGACTAATAATTCCGAAAAGTATGCGTAGATCAATTTTAGACAAACTCCATGAACCACATTTTGGTATAACGAAAACAAAACAAACTGCTCGTAATTCGGTTTTCTGGCAGAACATAAACAATGACATTGAACACATCGTGATGACTTGCAAAATTTGTCAGGAAAATTCACCGAAAATACAGAAAGAACCCTTGATTTCACACGAAATTCCAAAATTTCCGTTTGCAAAAGTTGCTTGCGATGTGTTAGACTATAAAGCGAAAATTTATCTAGTAGTTATAGATTACTACTCCAAGTGGATCGAACTAGTTAAGTTAAAAAACAAAACGAGTTCTGAGATCATTAGTGAATTCATCAAAATTTTCTCAACCTTCAGTTTCCCTAATATCATAATATCCGATAACATGCCTTTAGGTTCATTTGAGTGCAAAGAGTTTGCCAAAAAATATGATATTAAGATAAATACAAGTAGTCCACACTATCCTCAGTCAAATGGATTGGCAGAAAGAGCCGTCCAAATTTGCAAGAATATGCTGAAGAAATCTGAAAATGAAGAGGCGTTGTATAGGTCGTTGTTGGCATACCGAACAACGAAAACGAAACACATGAACTATTCGCCAGCCCAACTGTTACAAAGTCGTCTATTAAGAACAAACATTCCGACTCATATAAACAAATTTAAACCAGAATTGTGTCTTGATGTCGATAAACAGCATGAAGTGAAGCAGGAAAAGGCTAAATCGTATTACGATATTGGAGCAAAACAAAGAAACTCATTTGCAATTAATGAAAAGGTGTTGTTTCTGAATAACAACAGATGGCAGCATGGAATCATTATTCAAGTATGCAATGCTCCTAGATCATATGTAATTCAATCGTCTGAAAGAACATACAGACGAAATTCAAATCATATAGAAAAATTCTTGGAGAGTAACATCAATGATGATTCACCTAGGAACTCGAATGAATTCCTTTCAAATAGTGACCAAGACTTTCATTCAAAAGTCACTCGAAGTGGCAAACGATATTGAATGATTACTTACTTACTTACTTATCAGCCTTTCTAACCCAAGCGGGTTTTGGCTGACTCTACAACGTTTCTCCATCTGGAGCGATCCTGGGCCAGACTTCTCCACTGCGCAACGTCCAACTTTCGCGCGTCTTCTTCAACACCATCTAGCCATCTCTTCCGGGGTCTTCCTCTGCTTCTGTTGTTGTCAAAGTTTCGATCCATTACTTTCTTTGGCATTCGATCCTCGTCCATTCTCGCTACATGACCTGCCCATCGCAGTCTGGCAGATTTAATAGCTCCGACTAGTGTTTCGTCCCCGTAGATGTCTGTCAGCTCTCTGTTTGTTCTTATCCTCCATCGTCCTTGTTCGTATAATGGTCCACATATTGATCTTAGCACTCTCCTCTCGAAGCAGTTAAGTAGCGATTCTTGTTTGAGTGTCAAAGACCATGTTTCACAGCCGTACATTACGATGGGTCGGATCAGTGTCTTGTATAGGCGAAGTTTCATGTTTCGACTGACCAGAGAGTTTCTAAACAGATGTTTCAGTGCGTAGAAGCATGTATTCCCCTGCATCAGTCTCGTCTTGATCTCTTCGTCTACGTCGTTGTCAGTGTTTATGATTGAGCCGAGGTATTTGAATGACTGGACAACTTCAAAGTTGTAATCGTCAATTGTGATGTTTTGTCCAATACGCGATCCTTGTTTTCTGTTTAGCGTAAGATATTTCGTCTTATCCTCACTGATTACCAGTCCAATCGTCTCTGCTTCCCTGTCCATTTCGGCAAACATTTCCTTGATCGCGATCGTCCCTCGTCCCATCAAATCGGCATCGTCGGCGAACGCAGCAACTTGTTTTGAAGACGTAAATATCGTCCCGTTCCAGTTCACTGTCATAGCTCTGATGACCTTCTCCAACGCTAGATTGAATAGGATTGTCGATAGCTTATCTCCTTGACATAGTCCGGTGTTTATGTCGAATGGGTCAGATTGGACGTTTAGAATCAGCACTTTACATTTGGTATTGGTCAAGGTTGCTTTCGTCAGGTTTATTAGCTTCTTCGGTATTCCAAACTCCTCCATAATACCGAATAACGCTGGTCTATCAATCGAGTCAAATGCTTGTTTGAAGTCTAAGAATAGCTGGTGTATGGTCACGTTGTACTCCCATGCTTTCTCCATTATCTGCCGAATTGTAAAAATCTGGTCGGTCGTCGATCTGCCTCTCCTGAATCCGCACTGGTAGTCTCCAGTGATTTCTTCAGCATAGATCTCCAAGCGGTTATAAAGTATCTCCGCCAGTACTTTGTACGCTACGTTGAGCAAACATATACCTCGATAGTTTTTACACTCCACTCTTGCACCTTTTTTAAAAATCGGTATCATAAGCCCCATCTGCCAGTCCTGCGGTATTCTCTCTTCATCCCATACTCTGTCAATTATTTGGTGCAGTCGGTGCCATAGGTCTGGTCCTGCCGCTTTAATCAGTTCAGCTGGTATGTTGTCGTCTCCCGGGGACTTATTCGGCTTGAGTTTGTGGATGGCTTCTGTAACTTCTTCATAAGTCGGTGTTTCGATCATCGGCTCAGCGTTCTGAAAAGTACGCTGTGGTCGTTGTGTTGTCGGTTTGTTAAGCAGTTCATAAAATTACTCTCCCCATCTGTTTGCTATCTCTTTCGTATCACTCAGTAATTGGCCATGTTCGTCATTTATCTTGATGGATCTTGGTTGAAATTGTTTGCGCTGTTGCTTTGTCATCTTATAGAAGTCTCTTACGTTACCATTTCTGTTGTTCGCTTCCAGGTTACTGATTTCCTGATTTAGGTGCTCTCGCTTTTTCCTTCTCAGTAGTCTGTATACCTGGATCCTCTTACGCTTGTAAGCTGCCACCTTACTACGCGTGTTCCCTTTAAGGCGCTCTACCTTCCTTACCTCCACAGATCGTTGGCATTCATCATCAAACCAGTGGTTGCTTCGGTTCCGCGTCATTCTCCCGAGAACCTCATCCGCCGCTTGCTTGATGATTACGTTATTCTGTCTTACCATCTCGCTTGAGCTCAGGTCATAGTCAGCATGTTGCTCAATGAGACTTTCGATCTTCCTTCGATACTTGGTCGCCGTTTCATCATTCTTCAGCTTTCCGACATTAAACTTGGGCCGCACGTTTTTGTCTCCTATATTTCTCCTGGGCCACCTCGCTCTCATCCTAATCTTCACCAGCGCGTGGTCAGATTCATGTAGGGTTCCTCTATAGCTTCTTACGTCAATGATGTTTGAGCTGAATTTTCCGTCGATGAGCACGTGGTCTATTTGGGTTCGGGTTCGTCCGTCGTTAGAGGTCCAGGTTACCTTATGGATGTCCTTTCTCTCAAACTGTGTGCTCTTGATCACCAAACCGTTCGACATTGCAAAGGTACCCACCCACTCTGCACCCATTGTCGTTGCTCAGGTCGTGGAGGCTATGAATGCCTGCTACACTTCTGAAGCAGTTTTCCTTGCCAATCTGTGCATTAAAATCGCCGAGAAGTATTTTTACGTCAGTTGATGGCATTTGATTGAGGGTCCGTTCTATCTCGGCATAGAACTCGTCTTTGGTCGCGTCCTCTTTCGTTTCCGTTGGTGCGTGTACGTTGAGCAGCGTTACCTTAAATTTGCTCGTCTTCAATCGTAGTGTACACATATACTTGTTTATTGGTACAAAACCTATAATCACGTGATCTATCGATTTGTCAACAATGAACCCAGTTCCAAATTCGTGTTTGTTCTTCGCGTTTCCGCTGAAGTAGAAGCTGTGGGTTTGCATGGTGTGTATACCTCTGTCTAACCACCTGGTTTCTTGTACTGCTGCAATCTGTATTTTGTACTGTTTGAGATCTGCTAGCGTACTTTGAATTGCTCCTCTAATAAAAAGGCTTCTAAGATTCCATGTCGCCAAGATTAAATCGTTATCCTTGTTTCGTTTCCGTGGTCGTCGTTGTTGAATCCGTCCGTTTATCCGAGGCTCTTGTAGAGTTTCTTGAACTGTGATTTTTTTTACGAGGAAGAGGCGTTAACACTTCGCTCAACCCACTGATCCGTTTCCCCGACAACCCGTAGGCAAGTTGTCAGGTAGCACTCTTAAGTTTAGCACAAAACTCCGAAGAGAATTGAGGTCCCAGGGACTACGACGTGGACGTAAACAGAGCACTTGATAGTTAGACAGTTGCACGCCTGGCATATGACCCGGACTACCACACTCCGCTCATATGCTATCAAGCGCTACCCTATCTAACTACCCAATCCCCATATTGAATGATTGATTGATTTAAAAGTTAATTTTTCCTTTTTTTTTTTTTTATTCTTTCTCCCGATTTAAATTCACAATAATGTAGTTTATTTCATTTAATTTACACATTTGACAAAGGGGAAAGAATTAAGTAAGAAATGTTAAAGGGGGAAATGTTGTAATGTGAGCGGCGTCACTTGGACGCCGCTAACATATTCGTAAGAATGTCATTGGTGTCATTATTAATAAATCAGTAGTATCTACATAGTCAAACGAACAACACGTGTTTGAATTCATATAAAAGATACTACAGCTAGAGAGTTGGCTTCTTTGGGAAAGTTATAGAGTTTGATCAGGAGAATTTTTTATGATCTTAAGAAAATGGCTGCCAGTGGTCAAACTGGCGCCATCTTGAATTTTCCCAAGCAACAAATTAGGTTTTTTTTGATTTTCGAATTTTGGCTTCGGAATGACAATACTTAGAGAGTTGGTTTCTTCGGGAAAGTTATAGAGTTTGATAAGGAGAATTTTTTGGGATTTTCAGAAATCTGCCAAAGTGACGCCATCTTGGATTTTTGTAAGGTATAAATTATGCTTCTTTGGGTTTTCGAATTTTAGCTGCGGAATGATAACACTTAGAGAGGTGGTTCTCTACAAAGTTATAGAGTTTCAATCAGAAATTTTTTGGTAGCATTAAAAAATGACTTCCAGCTGGTCCATAGCGACGCCATCTTTGGATGTTCGTTTTTGCTCTACGGTTTTCGAATTTTAGCTTCGGAATGACACTACTTAGAGAGACGGTTTTTTCTACAAAGTTATAGAGTTTTATCAGGACAATTTTTTGGGATCATAAGAAAATGGCTGCCATCTGTTATAGCGGCGCCATCTTGGATTTTCGTTTATGCTTTTACGGTTTTCGAATTTTAGCTCCGGAATGACGCTACTTAGAGAGACGGTTTCTTCTACAGAGTTATAGAGTTTCATCAGGAGAATTTTTTGGTATCATTAGAAAATGGCTGCCAGCTGTCGTAGCGGCGCCATCTTGGATTTTCGTTTATGCTTTTTCGGTTTTCGAATTTTAGCTCCGCAATGACACTACGTAGGGAGATGGTTTCTTCTAGAAAGTTATAGAGATTAATCAGTAGAATTTTTTGGTATCATTAGAAAATGGCTGCCAGCTGTCAAAGTGACTCCATCTTGAATTTTTTGCTATCTTCTGAATTAGAATAGCTAGACAGTTGGTTTCTTCGGGAAAGTTATAGAGATTGGTGAGGAGAATTTTTTTGATGAATAGAAGGTAGGTTTGCCGAGGCGCGGAAGTTGGTCAAAATCGAGGCGAAAGCTTTCGCCAAAAAATTTTTTTCGTCGGAATCGATAGATATTGACTTGGACATCATTTCGATGAATAGAAAGTGGGGTCGCGGAGGCGCGGAAGTTGGTCAAAATTGAGGCGAAAGTTTTCGCCAAAAATTTTTTTTCGTTGAAATCGATAGATATTGACTTGCGCATCATTTTGATGAATAGAAAGTGGGGTCGCCGAGGCGCGGAAGTTGGTCAAAATCGAGGCGACAGTTTTCGCCATAAAATTTTTTTCGTCGGAATCGATAGATCGGAGAAAAATTTTTTTGGAGAAAAAACTTTTTAGTATAAAATTTTTTTTGGAGAAAATTTTTTTTGGAGAGAAATTTTTTTTTCGGAGAAAATTTTTTTCAAAAAATAGAAATTTTTTTAACAACTGAAAACTTCCAAAACGACTGATATCACAACAAAAACCTTTTTAAAGGTAGAGTGTGACGCAGTCCGTAAGTCCGCTTCCAAAATTAATGATATCGCTTGAGGTGACGCTATCGCAGATAAAACGCAGAAGTTCGTTCGAATGGAACATTGTGTTAAAAGTTTTGATTTCCTGAAAAAATTGCAGCGCTTTTTTTAAAACAAAATTACGTTGTGTTAAAAAAATTGCGTCACAAATGCCGGATCCACCAGCGGAATAATTTTTCAATACTTTCAGTTTTTACACGCAAAAATTTAAATTTACTCTAAACAATCTACGCAATAAGAAACAAAAGTCAAATTTTTGCAGCGCAAAAACTGAAAGTACAGAAAAATTATTTCGTCGTTGGGTCCGGCATTTGTGACGCAATTTTTTTAACACAACGTTATTTTGTTTTAAAAAAAGCGCTGTAATTTTTTCAGGAAATGAACACAATGTTCCATTCAAACGAACTTCTGCGTTTTATCTGCGATAGCGTCACCTCAAGCGATATCATTAATTTTGGAAGCGGACTTACGGACTGCGTCACACTCTACCTTTAAAAAGGTTTTTGTTGTGATTTAATCTTTTAAGTAAAAGTTCCAAAGCTATAGTGAAAATTTCAATTTTCTCGCTCCAATTTTCTAATTTTTGAACTATTTCTTCTTTTTCACATCTCTAAATTCTCGACATGAGTCAGGTCATGCAAAGGAGCTTCCTAGGTTTAAGGGATTCTTAAGGATTTTTGTGGATTTCTCTAGCACTTTTCAACTTCCATCAGGTTTTTTGATATTTTTCGGTTATTCTCGACATGAGTCAGGTCATGCAATGGAGCTTCCTAGGTTTAAGGGATTCTTAAGGATTTTTGTGGATTTCTCTAGCACTTTTCAACTTCCATCAGGTTTTTTGATATTTTTCGGTTATTCTCGACATGAGTCAGGTCATGCAATGGAGCTTCCTAGGCTTAAGGGATTCTTAAGGATTTTTGTGGATTTCTCTAGCACTTTTCAACTTCCATCAGGTTTTTTGATATTTTTCGGTTATTCTCGACATGAGTCAGGTCATGCAATGAAGCTTCCTAGGTTTAAGGTATTCTTAACGCTTTTTGTGGATTTCTCTAGCACTTTTCAAGTTCCATCAGGTTTTTTGATATTTCTCGGTTAATATCGACATGAGTCAGGTCATGCAATGGAGCTTCCTAGGTTTAAGGGATTCTTAAGGATTTTTGCGGATTTCTCTAGCACTTTTTACCGAAGATCTGTGTTTTAACAGACATATGGATCTCATTGTGGCAAAAGCATACTCAATGTTGGGATTTGTCAAGAGAATATGCAAAGATTTCCGCAACGTTGTTGCGCTGAAAAGCGTATTCATCGCCCACGTTAGATTACATTTAGCATACGCCCTCATCGTCTGGTCGCCCTTCTACCAGAATTACAGCGATAAGATAGAGTCTATACAAAAGAAGTTCATAATTTATGCGCTGAGGAGATCAGTGAGACGAGACGCTGACTTTCGTCTCCCATCCTACCATTCGCGTTGTAAATCGGTTGGGATCGAGTTATTGTCACGAACAAGGTTCAACCTGACGGCAATGTTTGTATTCGACGTGCTCAGAGGACGTATTAATTCCCCTCAATTGTTGTCGAAATTTTAAGTGAATCAACCAATTAGGCAACTGAGGAACACGAACTACTTGACATTGGATAGACACCGCGTGAATTATGGATTGTTCGAACCTATCAACAATGCATCGAGGATTTTTAATGTTTTTGCTCATATGTACAATGAATTGATCTCGAGACCCCGTTTACGTTCGGCTGTTGGGTCTATGAATTTGACTAGCCATGTATTAATGGCGAATGGCTTTTTGTTGTCAGCCGTTTGAATTTAATCCCTTGTAAACTATTGTTATAAACGTCTTTAATGTTCTAAAACATCGACTTCTACTCTTTTTTTTTGTTGTTTCACGTATACGATAAGCCCGTGGACTGAAAAATTCCAAGCAAATGCCATCCCCCGATTCTTATAACCGCTGCTGGACCGCCAAACAGGATCGGTATTTGTTTGCCAATAAACGAATACGTGTGCGATTATTATGTGCAAGGGTGATTGGAGCGAGGGGTGACGCATTTCATTTATTCCCAAAAATTTTTTGCTGCTTTTGCGAAATATCTCAACCAAACACATCACAAGTTAGACAAATAAGTTCAAAAAAAGGTTTTCACAAATTATAAAGCATTCAAACCATCTTGAGACTATATTTTATTTTTTTTTGGAATAAATTCATTTATTCCATTTTTCAACAAAAATTCTTTTAAGTTTTCAAAAGTAGGTTTTTTCACTTTTTGACACATTAGTATGGTTTGTTGTGTGCGTTGCCTACTACATAGTTCAGACTACGAACCGACTGAGCTGTAGTTAATAACTTAAACAAGTACTGCGGGGATCCTCCTGAAATCAATTTGCAAAAGAATTTACATTCATCAGACCTCCTGTAATTCGGAAGAGTACAATAATTTAGAAGAGATTTCGAGTGTTGCGAAACATTCTCGTTTCTTTTGATTGAGAAAATAAACCGAAGACAGTCATTGAAGGCAACTTGCAGCAGTTCTTGAGAGGCTGCATCAAAGGCTGGCATTACAACGTCACCGTAAGTGAAGTGGGGGATAAGGCAAGCCCTGACTAGTTTCATTTTATCGGGAAGGGTAAGCGAAGATTGCGCAAAGTCCCACATAGACTTTTTTCGGGGCTTTGAAACAGTGGTTACACCATGTCAATGATTTATTAAACCAAACACCCAAAACTTTGGCTTTATCAACGACCGGTATGTGGTCGCCCCGGAACAAAAACTTTTCAACAAGGGCCTATTTTCAGCGAGGGGGAAACGACGATGGCAAACGGTGGGACAGATGCCATGTGCTATTGGAGAGGGAAGATATATAGAGGGAAGTAGCAAGCGAATAGAAGGAAATAGATACGTATTTTTCCCACTATATTTCCTTAATATTTCAGACAAAAATTAAGAAATAGCCTGAATTTAGGCCCAAATTTTACATTTCTTTAGGTAAATATGAAGGAAATAGCTGCGTCCTTCTATTTGCTATTAGAAGGAAATTTCAATGGTGGGACACGATTTGCCATTGTCGTTTCCCCCTCGATTTTCAGAAATTCAAATTACTGAAAATTACCAAAAATTACTAAAAATTACCATAAATTACCGAAAATTACTGAAAGTTATTAATAATTACTGAAAATTACCGAAATTTATTGAAAATTATCAAAAATTACAGAAAATTAATAAAAAGCATATATGCGAGGGACCCGTTAGGATCAGAATAAAGTGCCAAATGGAATAGATGTAACAAAAAGACTCGAACGTATCTAAGTAAATATTGCCTTAACTCTTGAGTATATGCAATTACGTCCGCATTAAATTTGGCTGGAAATTGACAAATGGGCAATATTGAGAAACCCGTCCGAAGAACGGCGCAAAAGCCTCTTTATTAAAAAAAAATGTTTAACATTTTTTTGTACTATTGCCGACCTTAAAACCGACCTAGATCACTTAGGAGAAGCCTCTGCTCCATACCTTAATGGACAAAAGAGTGCGCCTCTCTACAATACTGCAAAAAACCTAATCATTCGTCTAATGAAAAACCACCAAACATCGAGTAGGGTCGCGTAGCGTGTGTTGGGCCCACACAATAGCTCGAACCAGCCAACAGATAATTCTTGTAATTATTGTGTTGCTGTTTCACGGTCCAAGTGTATTATGGTTGTATCGCTTGGGTTGATTGAAACAAATTCGATTTTTCACTTGAGTTACATTTGTTCATTGGCCGATATTTCGGGAACCAAGACCCATCATCAGGGCTACAAATAAAATGAAAATGGTTGTCACAACTTCAATGTTATTTGGACTTAAGTCCTTAAAATAAACTCACGAAAAAATCATGGCTGCATAAGGCTTTAAATTTGTATTGTTAAAAATATTTCCCAAAATTCTTTAGATCGCAGGATAGTGGAATCAGTGAAGTGAGACCAAACGCGTTCATAACATGTATCCGAAGGTGTTGGTGATCAGAACGAAAATTTGTCATTTGCTTATGTTTGTGTTGAGTATTGGCTCTTTCATTTTCGTATAAAATCGCACCAATCGCAGTTCTGACGTTTGGAATGAAATACTTAATTTTACTCGTTGTCCCACCGAAAACTTGTCATTACATGTATGTGTGCACCCCACGGAAATTATTCATTACATGTCATTCATTACATGCTATTCATTACATGTAGCCCCCACCGGAACTTCTCATTACATGTATATCTGCATGTAATGACGCGTTTTCGGTTGGGACACCGAGTAAAACAGCATACAGTGGGGGATGCTTAATAAGTCATCCATTCTGGATAATTTCGTGACACTCGCAAACTCATTCGTGTATTTTTAAGCAACTCGCTTTAAAAACTGTTTATTGACTCTTGTAGTTGTATACCTCTGCTTCGGCTCGGGATACAAACTCACTCGTCAAAAAACAGTTTTCAAAGCTTTTTGCTTAAAAACACCCTCATGAGTTTGGATCATTTCACAAAATTAATCCCTCATGTAATGACTTATCCGCATCCCCCACTGTAATATACTATTAGAACTTAATTCTTCAGTCAGACCTGGAATGTAGGTCATGGCCGCGAACTTTTCGTTGGTCTTGTCGTTGCTCACGTTCACTTTACTCTCATCAGGAAGGAACGGATAACTTTTCCTTTTGTTCGTTTGGCTGTTAGGTTTGGGGTGGACCTGGGAATTCAGTGTAATTCTTGTTTTGTTGGTATGCACGACTTGGTTAAACAGCTAGAATGCCGATTTCCGTTCTAAGTTCGGAAAAGTGTAAATCAAAAATGTTCATCAACCTTCAAGAAAACCAGGGTTTTACCAGTTTTTCGACGGTGACTTTGAAAATTCTTAACCGATTGCGATTAGTAATTTAAATGTAATCTCCTTAACAGTGCAAGGCACATTGGAGTTACAAAAAACTAATTGTTCAATATTTTTGTAAATAAAAAAAAAAAAGTATTTTTGATTCCAGTCGAATGAAAAACTCATCTCCGCCAACTCCATGTGGAAAAATTCTTCTGGTTCACAAATCTCAAAAAACCAGATGATTAATTTTTTACCTCCCATCTTGAGGTTGCGATAATTCGATTACCTAAAATCGCCCAGCTTTCGAACGCTAGCCTATGTTGAACTTAACGTGTGGGAAGAATTCCACATGAAGTTTTTTTATTAAGTGTACTGCATTAATCACAACAAAAACCCTTTTTAAAAGGGAAACGTGACGCAAGTCCTCGTCCCTACTTCCAAAACAACTGATATCAATTGGGGTGACGCTTACAGCTTCGGCGCGCAAAAAATTCTTTTGAATTATTTTCACTTTTGATTAAAAAAATGCGTCACAAATGCCGGACTCCCTAATGTTCTTTCAGATTTGACAAGAAAAAAAATTAAGTTTTGCGTTATTTGTGGAGCCATATTTTTGGCGTGCGAAATCTGAAAGTGCAGAAAAATTATTACGTTGGGAGGGTTCCGAAGCTGTAAGCAGGGGTGACGCTTTGATATCAGTTGTTTTGGAAGAAGTGACGAGGACTTGTGTAACGTTTCCTTGTTAAAAAGGGTTTTTGTTGTGATATCAGTTGTTTCGGAAGTAACGCGCGGCTGCTATAGCTGGCGGTGGCGGCCACCATTTACATCTACGAAAACGATCACGTTCACTTCATCTACAACCCTCATTCATCAAATTGCCACGGCACCTCTCGCTGCTGCCATAGCTGGCGGTGGCGGCCATCACTTATATATATGAAAGATATCATAGTCACTTCATCTACAACCCTCATTCGTAAAAATTTTTTGGCGCCACGGCACCTCTCGCGGCTGCCATAGCTGGCGGTGGCGGACATCACTTATATCTACGAAAATGATTGGTTACACATTGTTACGGGTTTTAGGGGGAAATTTATTTAACTAACTTATTCGGAGCACTTTGATTTTCTTTAATCTGAAGAGTGCAATAACTTCTTGTTCGAGATTTAACACCAATGCTATTGCATCAAGTTATCACAACAAAAACCCTTTTAAAAGGGAAATGTGACGCAAGTCCTTCTTCCTCCTTCCAAAACAACTGATATCAATTTGGGGTGACGCTTAAATTTTTGAAACGCAAAAATTCTTTTGGAATGTTTTCATTTTTGATTAAAAAAATGCGTCACAAATGCCGGACCCCCCAATGTTATAGTTTTTCTGTTCTTTCAGCTTTCACAACGCAAAAATTTGTCATTATGTATGGCGTATTTTTGAACAGGAAATCAAATTTTTGCGTATGACAGCTGAAAGCGTAGAAAAATTATTACATTGGTGGGTCCGGCATTTGTGACGCATTTTTTTAATCAAAAATGAAAACATTCCAAAAGAATTTTTGCGTTTCAAAGCTTTAAGCGTCACCCCAAATTGATATCAGTTGTTTTGGAAGGAGGAAGAAGGACTTGCGTCACATTTCCCTTTTAAAAGGGTTTTTGTTGTGATATCAGTACTTTTGGAAGTTTCGACTACTACTTTCATGGGCAAAAATGATCCCCTCAACTTACTCTACAATATATCAAAAGTTTTTTTTTGAGCCGCCGCCGCCGCCAAACCGAGCCACGGCGGCTACTACTTCCATGGGCGAAAATGATCACCTCAACTTCCTCTACAACATATCAAAAGTTTTTTTTTGAGCCGCCGCCGCCGCCAAACCGAGC
>CM055404.1:96915978-96933419 GCA_029228625.1 Pseudolycoriella hygida | reverse complement strand
CACACAAACACAGACATATGGGCTTTATATGGCGCCTTCTAAGAGCCCTGGCGCCCAAACGAGGCCGGTACCCCCCCTTTTTTAAAATCTCATATGGCGTAGAATGCCCAGCCGAAGGTCCCTGCAAAATTTCAAGAAAAGATATCGAGCCTTTTTCGAGAAAACTCCAAAAAGTGGGTTTTCATACAAATGGCTCTGGAACTAAGTAACTAACTAAGTAACTAAGTAACTAACTAACTAACCAACTAACGTAGGATATTTGCATTAACTTTGGTTTCTATGAAAGTGCACATTTTGTATGGAAAATGACGATTTTCTAAAGGTCATATCTCCGGATCCACTGGACCGATTTTTTTGAGTAAAAAGTCGATTTTAATCAGAATTTTACGTAGAATCCGAAAAACTAGGGCTCAAAAAGATACGACGCAAGGCAAAAAAGTCAAAATCTAGCTGTATATATGGTTCCGAAGTCCACGAAAAAAATTTTTCTGAATTTTTTGGTCGTGGGGACTTGCGTCACGGGCGCATTGCTACAGCGCGCCCATGATCTTTCTCTATTTCTGACAAATCATAAGATAGCATGATGAACGTCCTAAGATTGTTTATTGATTGATTGCTTGTTTTTGTTAAAAAATACGACGCGACGCAAGGGAAAAAAGTCAAAACTTAGGTGCATATATGGTTCCGAAGTCTGCGAAAAAAATGTTTCTTAATTTTTTGTTCGTATGATGACTTGCGTCACGGGCGCATCGCTACCTCGTGCCCATGATAACGTCCTAAAGTTTACTCAAGCTTCAAGTGCGTTTGGGGCCAAAAACGACGTTAAACACTGAATGAATCGTATGACTCAACCCATATTGTGTACGAAATACATTGGGTAATTATTTAGGTTCCAATAAAAAAATGAAAAACGTCCAATAAGAAAAATAAATGTCCAATAGTCAATTAAATTTTCCTTTTACAAAATAAATTCATTTTTTTATTGGACATTTATTATTTTTATTGGACACAAATTACTTTTTTATTGGACATTTATTATTTCTATTGGACGAAAATCGTTTTTTTATTGGAAGGTTTAATACGGTCTAGATAACACTTGTTGTCGGCTACGAAAAGCTGTTAGTGCAGTCTTTAAAATACATATTCAAATCCTCAAGATGCAGGAAACGGAGGCCAAAACTTTGTAAAAACCTCTACTATATCGCAAGCGCACGTAATGTAATAAAGGTACTTCGAAAAAGTACTACAGCTTTCAAAAAATCGTTCAGGTTAATTCCTGAAAATTACCGAAAAATTACTGAAAATTACCGAAAATTACCGAAAATTAAAAAAAAATTACTGGAAATAGGCCCTGTTCCCATCTAACAATAAACCCGACCCGGATATATAATAACTGAAACCTTCGATTTACTAGCATTTAACGAAATGCGGTTTCTTGTAGCCCAGTCTGAAATTTGCCTTGAATCCGAATTTATGATGCTTATTGCATCATAGATGAATATTGGATGACTAAAATACACTTGGAAATCGTCGAAAAACATGTGATAGCTACAACGCCTTATTACCTCTGGAATGAACATCGAAAACAAGAGGGTTCTCCCCGTTCCTAGGTAAAAATTCTATTTGCACACACTGCATTTTTCCGGAGAGATAGGACCGAATAAGCTGCAGAGCTGTGCCATCAAAGTGGAAGTTTTCACAGAGCTTTTTTACCATCAGGCTATGATTAATTGTATCAAAGGCCTTTGTGAAATCCAAAAAGAGAAGGAATGACATTAAATTTCTCTGTCCCTGCTTAGTGTTCTGCGCCCTGGCGATATCATGTATTACCTTTAACAACGCGGTCTCGGTACTATGTTTTGCTCTGAAGCCAGATTGATGACCATCCACGGTGCTATGCAATGAACTGAATTCAATTATTTGCTATTTCGTTAGCCTCTCTAGAGCCTTGGAAAGGGTAGGTAATATATGGATGCCTTTATGGTCTTTCATGTCAAACGTTGACGATTTTTAATGCTCCGGAAAAACTTTTGACTTCTTGAAAGCCTTTGGGAATTTAGATGACATAATTGAGTAATTAAAAATACAAGTAACAACGGGAAGCATCACAGGCACGGTTAACTTGATGAAAATGATAGGAAGAACGTCTAGGCCAACTGCCTTGGACCGTATTTGATTGATAGCGCCTAACACTTCAGCCTGACTTACATTACGAAATGCAAATAATGTAGGAAACCTTGAAACTTTTGAACTATTTAGCGCTCTTTGTAGAGAGTTTGTTAACTTGTAACCGTTGTGAGATGTGGAAAATGAAATCAAAAGTTGTTAAAATCAAAATCCTCGCTTAATTCTATTCGTTCCTAACTGGATTGCAATGATTTATTGAGCTTCAAAAAGTTGGCCACAAGAAAAACCAATGTATCAGGGTTTTACGATTTCCTAGAAAATCTTAACTCAACACGCATATTGCCATTTTGAAGGTAAATATTTTCATGGAGCTTTAAAGAAGAAGTCGTCCGAAACAAAAGCCCATCCGAAGTAAATTTTTGGCGGAATAGAGAACAGACAAATATATTTTTGCAGCAAATTATCTTCACGTATTTTGTACAGATCTGTGTTTTTCAAACTAACATCTATTGCAGCTAATGCGAAATTTGTTTCTGTTTACTTACTCAACAGTTGAATGTACTTGATGTAGTTATGTAGTTACATTTGAGAGAAATCAGAGTACAGCAATCTTCGCGTTGTCTTCGCACAATTGATTAGATAACTTCAGCGAATGTTCTAATTCAACTCAATTCTTGGGTCAGTCCTTATCGCAATTTACAATGAAGTGCCAGTTGCTGTTAATCCTTTTATCAAATTTTTTGATTTTTGAGACCACAGCGGCGTCCATACCGAAGCAAAGGTTCGATAACTTTAAGATTTTTAGCGTCAATGTTGAGAATTCTGAGCAGCTGAACGTTTTGAGCGAGTTAGAAAAACATGATTATGACTTCTGGGAATCCCCAGTGCTAGGAGATGTGGCTGATTTGGTAATACCACCGGACAAAGAGTCATACTTCATGCGTCTGGTTAACCTTCACGAAATGAATGCTTCTGTTAAAGTTGCCAATATTCAAGAGTAATTCTGCAATGAAAGTTTTTTTGAAAAAATTGTGTGTCAACTGCTCAACAGTTTAATGGATCTACAACAACCAATAATTGCACCAAAATCTGGATATGAATGGGAGTTATACCATTCCCTCGACGAGATTTATGCTTTCTTAGACGAATTGTTAGAACAATTTCCCACATTTTTGACGCCATTTACAGTTGGATATTCATACGAAAATAGGGAAATTCGTGGTGTAAAACTGTCTCGACAGGAAGTATAATGAAATGAATTATCAACACTTGGAGTTTCGTTATTCTAATTTAGGGAAACAAGGCAATTTTAATTGATGCAACCATTCATGCGCGGGAATGGATATCAACACCTGCAGCGACATGGCTTTTAAAGGAACTATTAAAGTCTGAGAAACCTGAGGTCGCAGATATGTCCAGTAACATTGATTGGTACATAATACCCGTAGTAAATCCTGACGGTTTTTTTTTATTCCCAAAATGTTGTAAGTATCTCTTATTTTTGTAGAATTCAAAATCTATAAGGTAATGTAGCAGCACTAAATGAAGAATTCACTACCTCTTTGACGTAGAATTTTTCGCGATCCTGTTCTTACGGTCTCGGTTAAATCCCCATATTTCCAAACTTTTCGTCTAAATCTTTTCATCTCCCCTATTCCATCTTTGCTGGAGGGCCAAATGTAGATGCTGATGTCTTATATCTTCTTATGTACTTTAGAATCGAGCTTGGCGGAAATCCAGAACGCCTCATTCCCATTTGTGTTACGGAGTTGATCTCAATCGAAATTTTGACTTCCATTGGAACAGTAAGTTGTTAACAATGTTCAGAATAAAACGTAACAAAAAAAAACTTTAGCTGTTGGTGCATCGGATGATCCATGCTCCGATATCTATGCTGGACCATCTCCATTCTCCGACAAAGAATCAATAGCCTACAAAGATTTCTTTGAAGCCAATAAAGAACGTTTCATGGTACATTTTGCGTTCCATTCACCCGGTCAATACATTTTGTCTCCATTTGGGTACACGTACAACTATCCGGACAACCACGACGAATTAATGAAAATCGGAAATGCAGCAGCCAAGGCGATTAGTCAACGGAATGGAACCGAATATCTTGTGGGCACAACAGCTGAAGTTCTTCGTAAGTAAATCTAACTTTGATATCTCCTGAAATTAGCTATAACACTTTGTATTTGAGGTCCTAATTCTGGAACCGTGCGTGATTGGATGAAGGGAGTTCACAATATTTCCGCCACATACACTATAGAAATGAGATATGTTAGACAAGGTAAGTGGCCAGGTAAATATTATAAGCGAATTGGTTAGGTTTTTTTCTAAGGTCCGTATGGTATAGATGTGGCAGTAGAATAGACGTGGCAAACTGAATAAATTTTGCAGACAGGCTCGGACGTATCTAAGTTAATATTGTCTTAACTCTTAAGAGTCAATCTGCTGCCAATTCTTCGACCAGGTTGTATGAAACTTGACAAAAGCCCATCTCCGACTTTTTTATCTATGGCTTATTCGATTTCCTGGACCTGTCCGAGAAATTCGTAGAAGAAACTTTTTTTAGAAGAAACTCCACTTTAGCTGTGCAACTTTTTAGAAAATGGTTTGCACTCGATAGTCGTTCATTATAACTTCAAGTAGGTTGAACAGATTTTTCTAAAACTTTACTGGTGTGTAGCCCTCATTGAAACAAACTTTTTGAGGACCCACATGCCCGGAGGTTATAGGTGAGTAGTTTTCTTGGAAAAAATTGACATTTTGGAGGGTGATTTATAGAAAACTACATTACTGTTCCCAGCAATGACCCATATGGGTGTGAAGGCCTTGGTCCCTATTGTCTAAAACCATAAAAATTTCACATGGAAAGCATGGGTGACTCCCAATAATTTGTGAAGAAGTAAGACTCACAAAAACTGGAAGTCTTTTCGAGTTCGTTTGCTTTTGTGACTCACTAAAATGTTCTACAAAGACTGTTTTCTGAATGCCTGTCCCTTCCCCTTTCCAACGACATCTCGCAACGATATACTTGTGAAGAAATCCGTTTTCGAAAATCCGACTGACGCAAAAAATTTGGCTCCAAATTTTTTTTGAATTGATGTAATGTTTTATCGAAAAATCGAAACATACGAATTTGGCCGAAACTCCGAAATATTGGTTTGAAATTATTCGCTTTTCGGTTCCACTGTTATTTTCTGACAAACTGGCAATAAGGTCAAAGTTGAAAAATCGCAAACCATACATTCTAAACGCATCAGCAGTGAAGAGTGTGAGTGAACACAGAGTGTACGAAAAATCCGTTGGTGAATTGAACAACATCGTCCGGGGATGCAAAACCTTCGACTCGGGATGCAAACCTCCTCCTCGAAGAAAACAAAATTTTCCCGCAGGTGCATAATACACTAATAAGAAACATTCGAAGTTGTAATCATAAAAATGTAAGAAATTTCCTAAGACGAAAAACGAGTGACGATCATTTTCGATGACATTTTGCATAGCTGAGCAGTATGTTCGAAGGAATGATAACCGTTGGAAGAATACAACTATTGTATGGCTGTTGGAGGTACTCTCGCTAGGCTCGGTTGATTGGATGCCTGTATGAATGAATATGGACAGATTTTGTCGCGATTAGATAATAGGATGAACCTCGATGGGATCCACTACGACGACAGCGCGGGGAAGCTAGCGTGTACTTTATATGGGAATGATAAGTGGAGTATTACAGGTTGACTGGTATAAGGCAATTCACTATATTGCAACCTTTTGAACCAAATTTAGTAGTTAGTCCGATCACTTGGTCGAGCGACAGTGATTGTTAGTAGCATGTAAGTTCACTGCATCTCGAGTAGCGACCCAGAGCTGTCATCAAGCTGGCAGTAAATCAATAACTCAGTGGACAATTATACAAAATCGGTGAAAATAAATAAAATAAAACAGAAAAAATTTCAAGTATAGAAGTAGTCTCAAATGGGAATAATTTGATCGTCAGAAATAGACAAAGATGTATAAAATATCACAAATAGGAATAGTTTGATCGTCATAATTAGATAAGAAAATCAGTTAGACACATTTGCAGGTGTCAGGTCTGGACATGAACGATAGCCAAATTGACACTTAAAATTAAAATTATTGGACCCGTACGAAGTAAAAAGGTCCTATACGTTTACTACAAACAATTTTATTGTAACATGGGGTAGGTCGACGTGGGAGTTGGGGGGATGCATCTATTATCGTCTAAATATGACGAATCAGCAATAAAAAAAATGTCCGTCCGTCTGTCCGTCTGTCCGTCTGTCTGTCTCCACTTTTTTTCCAAGCGGCTCAACCGATCAGCCTAAACTTTTTTTCCCTGAAAGGTACATGCCTCCCATAATTCAAGTTCGAAGATGAGCAAAATCGATGAAGTGACCAAAAACATGGTTTTTCGAGAGTCGGTGAAACTTTTTCGCAAATATCTCAGCAAGTAAAGCACGGAAATTGCTCAATTTGGTGTCAAATGAAAGCATTTGTCACCAAAAAACTGGGGATTTTTTTTTTTTTTGTTGAAATCGGGTCAGGGGTCTGCACACTGCGAGCCATGGAATGGGCGAAAATAAATTTCTCTGCCCAAAATGATAAGAGATAGTTTTTTTCAGTATTTGCTTAAATACGCAATACAGAGATTTGCTTTCAAAGGCAAAGTTGTAAAGAATCAAATTTTAGCGAACACGTGTCTCAGGGTTTTGGGGAAATATGGTCCAATCCTGGTATATGGCCACTTCCATAATTGGGCAGGATGACCTGGATCTCCAGAACTATGAGAGCTAGAAAGTTGGTTTCAAAGGCGAAGTTGTAGAGAATTAAAAATAAGCGAACACGTGCTTCAGAGTTTTGGTGAAATGTGGCCCTATCCTGGTATATTGCTACTTCCATAATTGGGCAGGATGACCTGGATCTCCAGAACTATGAGAGCTAGAAAGTTGGTTCCAAAGGCGAAGGTGTAGAGAATTAAAAATAAGCGAACACGTGCTTCAGAGTTTTGGTGAAATGTGGCCCTATCCTAGTATATGGCCACTTCCATAATTGGGCAGGATGACCTGGATCTCCAGAACTATGAGAGTTAGAAAGTTGGTTCCAAAGGCGAAGTTGTAGAGAATTAAAAATAAGCGAACACGTTTTTCAGAGTTTTGGTGAAATGTGGCCCTATCCTGGTATATGGCCACTTCCATAATTGGGCAGGATGACCTGAATCTCCAGAACTATGAGAGTTAGAAAGTTGGTTCCAAAGGCAAAGTTGTAAAGAATCAAATTTTAGCGAACACGTGTTTCAGGGTTTTGGGGAAGTATGGCCCAATCCTGGTATATGGCCATTTCCATAATTGGGCAGAATGACCCGAATCTCCAGAACTATGAGAGGTAGAAAGTTGCTTCCAAAGGCAAAGTTGTAGAGAATAAAATTTGAGATAACACATGTTTCAGGGCTTTAGGGGAAAATGGCTTAGTCCTTGGATATAAGCTTTTCTAGATTTGAATGGTCTGAGACGTACTTCGGTAGGGCCTTTGACATTACCTTGGGTAATTTCTATGGATCTTTGAAATTCTTACAGTTATAAGAGAACAGAAAACGTTGGATTGTTGTATATTGTTTGTATATTTATAAAATTAAAATTGAAATCACAGCCAGGGTTCGAAAATCAAAATCAAATCAAAATTTTGTGAAATCAAATCAAATGATGATCACGGTTCTCTAATGTGAACATCAAATCATTTGATTTCGTTGGACAAAATAAATTGAACTTCAAAACCTGAAATCTGAAGTTCAGCACGAAAAATTGAAGTTCAATTTGTATTGTTTGAACTTCAAGCGCAAAAAAATGAACATCAATTCCAGATGTCTGATGACTAATACCTAATATTTGATGTTCAATTTTTCGGATTGAAGTTCTACCAGAACGTTTAGCAAACGTTTATGCCTCATAATTTGAAAGTGTTTAGCAGACGTCTTCGATTTGTCAAAGATGAACATATTATTGGGCTTCACAGCCTGTTTGTTTATCTTTAAAAATTCAATAAATAAAGCAAACTACAAAAACATAATTGAAATTCATTGAAGATTCTAAATTCATTTAATTTTGAATGCCCTTTTGAGCCTTTTTTTTTGCATTCGTCTAAATCATTTAATTTGAATGCTCGTTTGAGCTTTTTCTTACTTTCTTTAAAAGCGTTATTCATTAATTACTGTGAGCTCATATCGGAAATATTGATGTCATTTGACAGTTCGCTGTTCAAGGCGATAACTAATACATTGTCGATTGTTGTTTTCGACAGGTTGCAACGTAGGTCGTCCATAAACAAGGCCAACGCCGAAAATGCCCGTTCTACGCTGACTTGAGTTGGTGGAGCGGCCAAAATTGTCATTACCGCTTCGAAAAGGATGTTGTCGATATTTTTTTTCTTCTTCAGCATGATTCGTTTGACAACAAGTCGAATCCGGTTCTGCAGTTACGATAAGAGCGATTAGAAACAATGTTATCGAAAACCATCTTGTGTCTAAAACAAATTTCTTTTGAAGCTACTGTATCGGGTTTTGAAATTTTTACTCATTATTTTCAGAACAGAACTTAAGTTTCTTATGATGAGTCGCTTGCAAATGATAGAACGAATTTTTTTTTTTGCCTATTTGTTGAACAAACCTAATATTCATTAAAACTCGATGATTATAACTTTAAAACGGAACAACCCACGAAACGACAACTGGGACATTCTTTTTAAATCAGAAAAATAGAAAGAAATTGAAAGATGCGACAATCTTACCTCAGCAATTTCTTTCATATCACCAAGGAATTCCGACGATCTTGTTTCATGATTTAAGCGAGGATCAACATATGCCGCTGTCGCCAACAATGGATTTTGCATGAGCGCTTCTGTTCGACGATCGAACGCTTCAATCAACGGTGCAACCAATTCATTTGTTTCGGAATCCAATTTGTGCAAGTCTCGCTTGCATTTATATCATAAGACGATTAGATCACCTGGTAAATAGAACGAAATATTTGACTCAATGCATAAAAGGTTAAATGAAAAATGACTAAAAAGGTACATGAGAAGTGACTTACTCATTGCAAGTTGTTCCTTCTGTAATGCCAGAGTGAGATTATATATTGGTTCGAAAGCTTCATTGAACTCACTCATATACTGAAAATCGTCAGGTGATAAAAAAATGTTCGGCAGGATCTTCTTCGGAACTCGTTCATACAGCTTTTCGAAATCGTTCTTGCGTTTGAGAATCGATGCAAACATTTTGTATAGGGAATTCCATCGGGAACACACGTTCAAATTTATTGATTTTAAACTTAATGATTCGTAATCCAAATACTGTGATGATCGCAGTTCTTTGATTACTGATCGTATATGTTTTATACTCGTTCTAGTTACTGTGCTCAAAACATCATATACGGCTAGCTGGACGGTGTGTGCAGCGTAGCCAAAAGTTTCTAACATTGCTAGTTGGGACCCACCATCGTCGTCAGTCAGTTTTTTCATCAGCCTGTTTACTGTGCGTTCATCGATTTCCGCGTGCATGTTTTGCACATGTTCGAATTGAAAGTCGAGATGAAAGTCGAATGGTTCTACTTCTTTGTCGAAAACGGGAGAGTCCGGTAAATTTCTGTCCTGCAACTGCTCCCATTCCTGGGCCAAGTTCAAACTGAGCTGCATTTTCTTGATCAGTTTCCCCAGACGAAGTAAATTTGCGCCGTTGTCCGATGTGTAGGAATATATATTTTGCCTATCGATTTCATATAGTGATAAGATGGAATACAATCGCTGCTCTAAGTAACTGCTTTTGTGAGCTCTACGCAACTCTACACAACCCAACGTACGAAAACAGTTTCATTTTCCGGTTACTGCAATAATATTGTACATTTACACATAACATCGATCGGTGATGCCTGGTGGCAATGTCCACTTTGATAGAAACTAACCGGTTCTTAATTTCAGATGCAATTAAATAACGAATTCGGATCTCCGTTTGACGGATGAAATTTCCAATATTCGACGAATTAACAATCGTTTTTGTAGTGGTGGCATGGATGAGCGTTAAATTTCGAAAAAACGGTGAATTGAACAACAGGAACGCTACCATATTCACGGCAGCGAGAAGGACACAATTTTTAATGTAATCGCTTCTCGAAAGTTTGCCTTTTTTTTCCTTTTCGACGCTGATTGAATTGCCATTTCCGATTATCGTCGTTTAATGGTAACATGGTCAACAGCAGCCTCCTCAGGATGTTCCAAACATAAATGACGTTTTATACTTTGAATGAAACAGCCGCTGTACTGATTTTCACACAGTACACACTTCGTTTTTTGAGTTTGCTTGTTGTAACGAATGTCTTGTCCACTTATTTCTACCCGCGATTGATTTGGGGACTTCTTTCCAATGAATATCCGCATTCAAAGATGATGCTGGAATATTTTCTTTGTCGCTCATAACGGATAACCTATAATTTTGAATTTTTTTGCATCAGCAAATTCGTGTCGTCAGTTTAGTCTTCATGCAAATATAAATCCGGAAATTCATATTCATACCTTCATACGTCGAACACAGTTGAGGATTATCAAATTCTTTTATCATCATCATCAAACTTTATAGACCGTTAGTACCCTCCGGTGTGAGGTCTCTCTGCCGCAACCCCAGATTGGTGAACTATCGTCCTCCATGCCCTCCTATCGCCCGCCAAGGAGATGGTTTGTTCGCCCAGAGAAAGTCCCCTAACTTCTAAATCTGATTTAATTGAATCGATAAACCTTCTCCTTGGTCTACCCCTTGTCCTAACACCCGGGACTTGTGCATCCAAGATCCTTTTCGGTAGCCTGTTATTACCCATCCTTTGAACGTGCCCGAACCAGCGCAGACGACTGGCCCTTGCCGCCTCTTCCACTGACGAAATCCCTAAATTTTCCCTAATGTCGTCGTTCCTTATATGATTTCTAATGGCCATCTATGATGGTCATTTGTTTAGCAAGTTTGGTAGGGTCTAATTAAATGAACTGAACTGTTGTATGGTTAGAATACGAATGATATATTTCCTTAAGCGGGTATAATATTTAAGTATGCTATGTTAGTATGTTGAGAGAGATATCTCTCTTCTTATGTTACGTTATATTATGTTATATTATTCTAGGTATATGTAATGATTATGTATAGTGGATATAGTGAGAGGGGCACTACACCACCCTTCTTTAGAAAAGCGAAGCGTGAGGTTCCCTTTTTGATTTGTTTCATTTCATGTCATAAAAATCTCTTAAAATAAATGAAATGTTAATGTCATAAAAAAATGTCTTAAAATAAATGTAATGTTAATTCATTGATTCCTTCCCTTCCTTGAAAGGATTGACTTAACTATTGTTTGAATATTTTCGAACTCTGTCTTTATGTACTGTTTGACATTTGTTCGTTAATTCGTTCAAAAGTTTAACGTTGGGTGATAAAATTTCTTTAACAATAAATGGTCCAACGTAGATTGGATTATGTTTGTTATATGGCTCAGAAGCAATTACTACTTTATCGTTTATTTGTAAGTCAATTGGATTACTAGTTTTATCATATTGTATTTTGTTTCTTATTTTGAGTTTTTCGATTAATTGTTTTGCATGTTTGTGTGCTGTCTGTAACCTATAGCGAGCTTCATGTACGAAATTATCCATGTTGTATACAGGAGTAATTTCACCTAATAAGAATTCATGTGGGAAAGTAGGTATTTTATTAAAAACTAATTCGTATGGAGTGTATTTGTGGTCTAAACTAGAATTATTTGTTATGTTATAACAAAAAGTAAAATATTTACTGAATGTTTCCCATTCTTCTAGCTTATCTGATATGTACGAGCGTACGTACTCATTGAAAACACGGTGATTGCGTTCAATGGTTCCTAAGGACTGATGGTGATATGCTGTGGATGTGTCATGAGAGATTGACAGTAATTTACAAAGTTCAGATATGAGTTCATTGACATATTCTGTACCCATGTCTGTACGAATACTCTTGAGTAAACCATAGGTCAATATGAAATAATCAAATATTGCCTTTGCCACACTTCGTGCTGTCTTATCAGGAGTGGGTGCTATAACAAGATATTTAGTGAGGTCGCACATCATTGTTACTGCGTACTTATTTCCTTCTTTAGAAGTTGGTAACGGCCCAATTGTGTCGATTATCACGACATCAAAAGGTCGTTGGGGTGTGGGTGTGATAGTTAATTTTTCTTTGTTTTTAACCTTCACCTTGGAAAATTGACAGGTATTGCAATCTTGAACAAATTTCGCGATGTCGCGTGTCATGTTTCTCCAATAGAATCTACTACGTAATTTAGCGTAAAGTCGTTTTTGTCCGCAATGTCCTCCGGAAAGTACATCGTTATGGAATTCATTCATTAGTTTAATTTTCTGTTCATTATCGACTATTATGATTGGTTTGTTAATCAGAACTATTTGTAATTCATTTAGTATTTTCTCACATATTTCTTTAAAATTTTCAATACTTATTAAATCAAATATTACATCATTTATTGGCCATTGTAATTTATAAATTTTTTGACTGATAGCTGATTTCTCTAATCTCGATAGAATCGTCTCGTAAGATGACTTATCGTTAGCTTTCAGATCTGTATTTTTAATATTAATTAGTTTTTTGTGGTTCTGATATACTTGTATGGTAATGTCTAAGTAGGAGTTATTTGTGTCTTTCAAGTCAGTACGAATACAGGTCACTCTAGGCACACTTTTGTCAAAGTTGGCGTTCCAATCTTCAGTTACATGAAGAGTTTGTTTATCCGTTTCATATTGATTGTCAAAATGAGTGTTTTGTGATATCGTCTTGTTTTTAGATTTTGTCATTGATCGGGTCTGCATCTGTGATACAGAAGCAGTTTTGCCATATAGGTCTTTCAAATCATCGATGGTGATTCGTGACAACGCGTCCGCTGTCACATTATCTTTGCCTTTGATGTGAACTACCGAAAAGTCGTAGTCCTCTAGCTCTAGTCGAATGCGTGTGAGCTTAGGAGATGGGTTTTTGTGACTAAATAAGTAAATCAGTGATCGATGGTCTGATTTGACTATAAATTTTGTTCCGTAAATGTATGGACGAAATTGATTGAGAGCAAAGTGAATTGCTAAGCATTCCTGAACAGGTGTAGATTTGTTTTGGTCAGCCTTTGAGAAAGATTTGGAGGCATAATATATAGGCATGTCTTTATCTCCGTCTCGTTGAGTGAGTACAGCTCCACAACCGATTTTACTAGCATCTACTGTCACCGTGAATTCCTTTGTGAAATCGGGGTAACGCAGTATTGTAGGATGCATTAAACGATTTTTCAGTTTTTCAAAAGCGTATTGGCATTCTTCAGACCAGACGAAGCTTGTGTCTTTCCGTGAGAGTTGGTTTAAAGGTTTTGCTATTTCTGAAAAATCTGGAATGAATCGACGGTAGTAGTTTGCAAAAGCTACGAAACGTCTCGCTGCGTCTTTGTCACGAGGTTCAGGGTATTTTTCTATCACATGTTTTTTGTTGTTGTCAGGTAAGATGCCTTCAGGTGTACATAGATGTCCAAGAAAAGTCACTTCGGCTTTATAGAACTGACATTTATGTGGGTGAATTTTCAGGTTGCGTGATCGCATTAGAAGTTATGTCTCTTGAGTCAGGGTGAATAGGGATTTGATGGAACCCTTGGAATAAGTCTATAACGGAAAAGTATTTTGCACGGCCTAAACTATCTAAAATGTCGTCAATTCGCGGTAAAGGGAATTTATCTGCTAAGAGCTTTTTATTCACCTGGCGATAGTCCAAGCACATCCGCCACCGCTTTTTACCATTTAACGAAGGTTTTGGTACGATAATGATAGGACTATTGTAATTTGAAGCACTTGGCTCAATACAACCATTTTTAAGAGCTTTTCTACTTGGGAATGAACCTCTAATTTTTGTGTGTGAGGGAGTCTATAATTTTTAATATAGACAGGATTATCATCTATTACTCTTAACTTTTGTGTATAAAAGTTATTTATTGTCATTTCGTCAGTTTCTAGAGCAAAGACATCTGCGTATTCCTCGCAGAGAGGTAATAAATTGTCGTGCGCGTGGGCAGGTGTGTTATGTCGTATGATGTCTGAAAGGATTTTTTGTCGTTCCGCGGTGTTCTGAACCGCGTCCAAAGAATAGACTGTATAGTTCGACAGGTCTTCGGTTATTAACCTATCGGTACGTACTATTTGAGGTACGTCTGTCGTATTTATCAGTTTAACCATAGGACGGCTTGAATTTGCTATTGTCCTTGCAACAAACACGCCATTAGTAATTTCTTGCGATTCGATTAATTGTGCTGAGGTGAAATTACGTAGTCTCACTTCCCGAGCGATTTCACTCCGAGCCGGAAGAACTACTGTGTTATCGCGAGGTCCACTTACTAGTGGCATCACAACGTTGTGATCATTTAACCAGAAAGAAAGTGTCATGGTGTTGTAGTCGATTTGACATCGATAATTTTTAAGAAAATCTTTCCCTAGGATACCATCAACCGGAATATGAAAGTTGTTAGGTACGACATGGAGAGGATGATAGAGTGAGAAATCATCTCCAAGTAAATCTGCGTCGGTTAGTCCAAGGGAAGAGATATGTTTGTCGGTGATACCGCTTATATCTACTATTTCAGAAGTGTCAAGTAATGTATGGGGCTTAATAGACTTTATTTTAATCAAGGATATGTCTGCTTGTGTGTCTACTAGGAATGTACAGGTATGGTGTGATATGGAAGTTCGTATGACAATGAAATCAGAATAATTCATGTCGAAAGAGTATACTTTACGAATTCCACCGTTTTTTGTTTTTTTTACTGTCCGAATTGTTGGTTCGTTGCCCCCAACTGCGTGTGTTGGGGGGAAGCTTGGTTTCCCGAAGCTTCGAACGACCTAACGGAGCGGTTGTTGCCGTTGTTGCCATCATTAGAGTGCCCGTAATTGTTATTATTATTGTAATTCCCTTGTCTACCTCTATAGTTTCCTCTGCCTCTGTTATAATTGTTACGATTGTCGTATTGCCGGTAACCGTTTTGCTGATTATTCGAATTTCCGCGGTTTCCGTTATTGTTTTGGGAGTTTTGGTTTCTGTTGCGATAGTCATTGAAATTTCGATTTTGTCCTCTACCTCGGTAATTACCTCGACCCTGAGCTCTGTATGCCAGGACCATTTTTTCTTGTTTTTCTGTGGCCGATTCGACAATTAGCTTAGCGACAACCTCCTTTGAACTTGTATATGGGGTTGAAGCTAGGACTGCTTTGACTAGGTCACTTTTAGTTTGTGCACGACATAATTCAACCGTTTTTTCGATAGTCAATTCCTTTGCTTTTTCTACCGAAACTCCTTCTATAATTAATGACCTTTGTAGCGCACTGGCTAAGTCATCTGTTTCACTTACGAATGTTTGTACCTGATTTCTGTCAAATCTGAGTGCTAGCATTCTGCCTGTAACAATTTTTTACGACTCGGGCTTAATGTGCTCCGAGAGTGTATCTAATAGCCCTTGCACTGTCGTGGGTGTGTTTGCTACCGCATCGACGGCTGTACCTTCTAGCGTAGTCAATACGAACTGAACTACGTTATTCTGATGAGTTTCACCTACCAAGCTTGCCAAGTACTTAATTTTGTTTATAAAAGCGGGTAATCCCAAAGGATCACCGGAATAATTCTTATTGATTATGCGAGCTGCCAGGTTGGCAAATTCTAAATCTGAGAGAGGCATTTTGGGTGCTCCACAAACTATGCTTAATACTTCAACTAAATCGAATACCTCAAAATTGTTAGGTATGTCTATTACTTTGTTTAACGTTAAAATAAATTTGATAATTTGTTTCGTAAATACTTTAGTGTGTTTTCACACGATTCTTTAATTTCTGTTGGTAATGTCTCAAAAATATCGCTTATACTTAATATGATCAAATTATATTCGTTTAATATTTGTTCTAATAATTTTCGAAAAGTTTCTTCTTTTATTTTCCTGTTTGTGCTTACTTGTATGCATTTGTATAGTCGCTTGAATTTTTCAACATGTTTGTTAATTTTATTTCGATCAAATTTCCATTCCATTCCATTGTTTATTCATGAGCATTTTTAATGTACTTTTCATTTGTCGACTCATCTAAAATGTTATTTGTTTGCGTTAGTTTTAAATCAATATGGAATATAATTTAAGATAAACGAAATTTTGTTTATTGTTAGTTATTATATTTTAAGCTAATATAAACGAAAATGCTAAATTGACAAAATTAGAATTTTTTTTTTTTTTTAATTGTTATTTTAGGTCTTAATGGTTTTAGGTATTAAATTACTTATCTTTTTTATGTCCTTGAATGTTGCATATGTTGTGAAATACATTATGTTGCTATCCATAAGTATGTCGTCACTCGTTGCATTTTATGACCCTTCAGTAAATTCCAAGTAAATTTTTTTGCTCGTTCATTTCCAATTTCTAAAGATATTTTTATGTCGCCACATCTGTTGTCCATCCGTAGTTCTCAATTCTTCACTTTATGTTAAAACTTTCTAATTTTTTTTGTAATGAGTCTATTATTTATGGATATGTTGCGCGTCCCTTATAATTTTTTTTGTTTATTTTAATGTTTTAGTCATGTCCTTTTTTGATATTATACTGTGGCAATGTACTTCTTTTTCAACTGATTATGCCACCACTTGTAGAGTTTAATGAGCAAGTTAATTATGTTTATCGTGACGATTATGTAAAGGATTATGATGAGGTCTTTGTTTACTAGTTCCGCTTGGTTTATCTGAATTTCGTTAACTACAGTTCCTTCATTGTTTGAAACAGCTTTTTGGCTCGGCTTATTTCCCATTTTTCATATTTATAACTGCACTTGCGCATTGTGTGATTTTATTTAATTATTACACATTTATTATACTTTTGATTAAATGATTTAATTATTTAAGACCATAGACTGTCACTTGGTCGCCATCTAATGGCCATCTATGATGGTCATTTGTTTAGCAAGTTTGGTAGGGTCTAATTAAATGAACTGAACTGTTGTATGGTTAGAATACGAATGATATATTTCCTTAAGCGGGTATAATATTTAAGTATGCTATGTTAGTATGTTGAGAGAGATATCTCTCTTCTTATGTTACGTTATATTATGTTATATTATTCTAGGTATATGTAATGATTATGTATAGTGGATATAGTGAGAGGGGCACTACAGATTATCCCACTGCTCCCTCCTATTAACTTTCGCTATATTCCTAAGAACCCTCATATCAG
>CM055404.1:96830213-96915478 GCA_029228625.1 Pseudolycoriella hygida | reverse complement strand
TTTCTCTATTTGGAGGTCAATTTTGTGCGTTCGGAGAATTTTTTTACACCGTTACTTCGTACGGGTTTTTCAAAATTGCCCTACGGGCAATTTCCAATACAGTCAAATGTGAACTCAATATTCACTCAAATACGTTCCAGTCTTTTCGTAACATCAACTCTGTTTGCCGCATCTATTCTGATACGTACGAGTTCAATTTTAGCCGCTTCGCAGTTTTGCCAATGCCAATGCCAAAAAACATTGAAAACAGAGATAACCTTAAAATCAGCTGAATTTTAAAAGCAATTAGTTTTAAAACTACCCGACCGAATAATTACGTTGGTTTTGAATGGATCTTCATTAAAAGCTCGTGATGCTCTAAAGCAGTTTTGAAGCTACGAAGAAAATATTTACAAAACAGCATCGAATATGTCGCATTTTTCTGTTTGGTTTTATCAGGTTTCTCAAATCTGTTGATGTTTGATTGATAATAATAAGACCTTCAAAGCCTATATTTGTAAAAACTTTTCTTTTTTTTGCAAAAAGTCCCTAAATGGTTTATTTTCTTGAGTGTGTGCGCTAAAGATCAACATTTTATCAATTTTTTTTTCTACATTACGACTATATTTTTCAAGAAACCATTCTACATTACGTCGTCGAAAATCGTTAATTTTTTCGCTATTCTGTAGTTCTTGCCGTTCGTGATCCTCACATTCCTTCAATTTTAATGCAGTTAGTTTTGTCTTGACTAGAGCTCTTCAATGAATCGGTTTTTTGTATAAAATTTTCGTTGAGTTCCTTATTTTTTTGTAGCACTTTTGGTGCTTATTTAATAATGTTCACGTAAAGTTTTTTTGGTTGACGTCAAATTTTCTCAAATTTGATGCAGTTTGGTAGAACTTAACAAGATCTTTCTAAATAGTCTCCATATGTAGAGATTTGACCATTTTTCATTGAAATCTGGGTCGAATTTGGCATTTTTAGCGCTTTTTTGCAAATATCCTTTTTCAATAGTATAAAATTTCTTCAAATTTTATACTGTTTCTTAGAGTTAGTCAAGATCTTTCCAACGAGGCCCCTCTCAATAAAATTTGGCAACTTTTAGATGAAATTTTCGTTAAAATTCACCTTTTTCTGTAGACCTTTCCAACGAGCTATCACATGTCTGAATCGGTGAAAATTTAGATACTTTTTGAAGGAAGTGAATATAGTAGATTTCAGGAAATTTCCTATGAAATTTCACAGGAAAATTTTCCTACCGAACTTTCTACCCCCAAATTCATTTCCACATATCTCCGGAACCAGTCGTCCGAATCACATCAAATTTCATCCTATTTCATAGGACTCGTTTGTTTTACAAAATAGGATGAAATTTGACATTGGAAGGTTGCGTGATGACCCCGCAAATTTCATCCAAACTATCCATTTTCCTTGCAATTTGTTGAATTTGTTGAATGCAAATGTTTCTCATAAGTTCATAGTTGCCATAGTCTGTCCTCTGACTCTGAACCACAAGATGCTGAGATCTCAGATTCAAAATTGAAAAAATTAGCTGGCTTCATTCAACTTTTGAGAGGCTTCTGTCGGCAGGCGACTCGGCTGGACCCAAATGTGTCGGCGGCAGCTGTCTTATGTCTGGCCCCAATAGTGTCCAAGGGTGAATATTCGCACGCTCTTGTCGCAAAAAGACGAAATAATGTAAAAATTGAGAAAATTCTCGTTTTGGTACAATTGCACCCATAGAAGTAATATTTTACTATGGTTGCTGTAACTTCGGCAGATTAAAGTCCACCCGCTTGAATCAACATTTAAAAGCCACTCACAATTCTTCATCCTACTTCCAATTGTTCAACAAAAATCGAAAAACTAAAAGTGCTGATTTCGTCGTTTACGACTCATCAGTACACCTTGTCTTAAGACCATATGTCCATATATCAGCAACGATGGCCGTAGAATGATACTCAGACTATGTCACCTCGCCTTTTATACAATCCAGATCCTACGATTGGATGCATGCCATTTCGTTTGAACAAATGGAAGTAAAAGAATTGTGAGTTTGTGGGATCGTAGGATCTGGATTGTGTAAAAGGCGAGGTGACATAGTCTGAGTATCATTCTATGGCCATAGTTGCTGATATATGTACATATGGTCTTAAGACAAGGTGTACTGATGAGTCGTAAACGACGAAATCAGCACTTTTAGTTTTTCGATTTTTGTTGAACAATTGGAAGTAGGATGAAGAATTGTGAGTGGCTTTTAAATGTTGATTCAAGCGGGTGGAATTTAATCTGCCGAAGTTACAGCAGCCATAGTAAAATGTTACTTCTATGGGTGCAATCGTACCAAAACGAGAATTTTCTCAATTTTTACTTTGATTGCAAGTTTGTGTACTTCTTTGCACAGAGGCTATGGTTAGCCTCTTGGAGCCGAAATATTCAACGTAAATACTATCTTCGATAGTCGTTGAATTGTTGTAATCTGCTTAGCAGAATAATCCAAATTAAAAAATAACCGAAACAAACTCACAATTCTTTTACTTCCAATTTGTTCAAACGAAATAGCATGCATCCAATCATAGGATCTGGATTGTATAAAAGGCGAGGTGACATAGTCTGAGTATCATTCTATGGCCATCGTTGCTGATATACACATGGTCTTAAGACGAAATAATGGTTCTCCTTTTACGCGGACGAAGAGACGAGTTATGGGATGCGTCTTTTTCATAATATTTTGCTCATTATATTTCGATATGCATAGTGCTTTCAAGCGTGAAATAGTCGGAATAATCCAATTATAATCACCTGCCTAATTTCTTGCAGCAATGTCGCTTCATATTTCGTGGGGCAACCAATTTCCCTTTCATCACACGTAACATTACATTGAAAATGTAGAAAAATTGCAATCAAGTACGAAATTCTTTAACTGAATTAAATCATTTAAGAATGGAATTTTTTCGTAACATTTGTCATACACAGTATAAATTCCTCAAAAATCTATTGCGAGGAATACAACAATGTAGTTTCTGAACATTTCAAATGGAAGATTTTAATTTTATCAAATTGAATTAAAACTAATCTCAACTTTAAATGGTTTATGATGAAATTTTATGTTTTTGCTAATAAAATTTTCATTAAATTAAAGTGCTTTACGGAAACATAAATTGAGAAGAAATCACTATGCTCGTTTATAATTTGATATGGAAATGTTTATGAAGTAAGTTTTCGCTGTAAATTTTAATACAACAACTCCAACAGCAGCATATATCTTCTCATCCTGTGTGTGTTTTTTAAGAGAAATAAATGAAATTTATGTAGCATATTGACTGAATTATGTTGGAGCCTTTTCACTCACAATACTCACTCAATACATACATACTCACTAATTTGTAAAGTTACGAAATTGATAGGAATGAACGCACTGAGAGGTATGAGACGTTCGCACACAGTTCGACAAAAATATGAATAACAAGAATATTCATCACCATCAAAATATATGCATGAAGATGTGTGAAAATGTAAAATATTCCTTAAGGATAAGCAATTTTACTTCATGTAAATGTTCTACACGATCGATGATGAGATAAGAAGTTCATGCAATAGTCTGGTCCTTTGTCTAGTGCATGAACTTCTTAAGTCATCGTCGTGTATAACATTTTCATGGAGAAAAATTGCACAAACATGCTGCATTTCAAGCTGGGCAGCATGGTGCAAAAAAGTTTCTATGAGTTGTTGGAGTGAGAGAGGCTCCCTACTTGAGAAGTTTAAGTTACCATAAAGAACGCCCAAAGCATCCCCATCCAACACTGTCGAAGGAATTTTTTTGGCAACAGGCTGCTGGAACAAAATGAGTAATTACTAAGCATATTAGCGGGAGAAGCCCCATCTGCGATAGGGAGCCCAACTACATGCTCGTAAGGTTGTCTGCATGGCGTAGTCATGTCCGTCACAGCCGTTATCTTGCCAGTGATAGTAGCGGGAGTTGGGAAAATTGTGTGGTGATCAAAGATTGTGTTAATATTTATAATGATGTCAACTTCATACCTGCGACAAGCTAAATTACTCCAACAGATGGCTTTTAGTGATCCTGAAGTTGGCTGATGCTCTTCGCACGATACTTAATGAAGTTGGACGAAAATATCCCCAAGCCCCTCAAGCAGCGACACCTATGTTATTTGCATAGAGTGTATGGCAGAATAATAAAGGACAAAATACTAAATTTGATGTATTATAGCCGACTAGGTTAGTTACCCGGGCTTCGCCCGGGATATGGTGGCAGTAATTTATGAAAATTGGTTACCAGTAAACTTGTTTTTGATTTCAAACCTTTACGTCTACAATCAGTTCTTTGCTGAAAGTTTCTAGGAAACCTCAAATTACATAAAATACTTTAGTATCCTACTTTGAGCTCTGACCCGGCAAAAAGTTGAAAATTTGCTTCGTATCATGCGTACATGCGTATCGTTAGGCCCACGTCAACTACATAGACCCTCCTACCGAAAACACTCAACGGATTTCCGAAAACTGAGATCTTCCTCACAATATGCGTGGTGTACTTTTTACCCTCAAAGAAACACTTTTCTCATATAACTACGCCCGTCCGATCGCCAGATTTTGCTCGTCTTTGAAAGTCAAATCGCATAAAACAAACGTGACTTTGCGATTGAAGTGAATAAGAAGACAGATGAAAAAAGTAATTTTTCAAGGTACAGCCATTTTCTTTCTTTCCTTAAGTGAAGTTATTTTTGTGCAAGGATAAGATATTCAGACATTTGTAAGGCAAAATTCTCCTACAGTTATAAATAAAATGAAATGGCGATACTCAAAGTGTCATGAAATTTACAAAACCAAAAGCTGCGCAAAAGAGTCCTCTACCATCTATCAAAAATCATTTTTAGGTCCTCGGACGACCGTAGTATCTTAGTTGGTTTCTGAGACCAATAGTTTCAAGAGAAATTGAGTTCCCCCTGGCGTCTACTGCATCAAATCAAAAATTAAATTTTGGACCTCAACCAACCAGCCTTTTCGTGATGCCCGTGAGCCCGTGTTCGCCGGATTGTCTAAACTTTGTTTACCTGTATTTAAAGGAATTAGCTTTTTTTATATGAACATTTACTGTGATGAGTCCTGGAACCAAGACTCGTATGGGTAAAAATGTTCCATTTGACATCCTCTTAAACAATTCAATAATTTATTTTTCAGCCATCGGGTGACCCTGGGTTAGACCTGGACGATTGACAAAAATATTTCACTCGTAGTCCTCTACAAAACTTCAAAAATAATTTGTTGGTCCTTAGATGACGATGACGTCTGGGACATTTGAATATACAAAAATGTTTCCTCGACATCCTCAATGATTTCAAAATTATTTTTCTTATACTTGAATGACTCTAAGATCAATCTGGATGCCCGAGTGAACCGGAACACATTGTTACGTTGGTAAAATGCTCCCCTCGACTTCCTGTACAGCAATTCGAAAATTAATTTTTTGGTCCTTGGCTGACGATAGCGTCGACCTGGAGGCCTGGGAATTACACTTCAATGGGCAAAAGTGTTTCGCCCTACGTCCTCTACAACACTTCAAAAATTAATTATTTGGCCATCGGCCTCGCCATCAACCAACCGTTCCACCGACCTTGGGCCTCGGTTATTATATTATGACGTTTATTATAAGGAGTATAAGTTAAAAGAGTATAATAATATTATTTACATGGATAAGGGTTTAGCCTAAGAGCGGCTTTTCAACTTAAGTTATGTTAGTGTGTTAGTTATTTTACAATTTACTTTAAAGACGATGGCTGAAGTGAAAGGAAAAGAATGGTACAAAAACCTTTACTGATCATAATAATAAACTTAAAACTAAGGGTATATATAACAAAGGGAAAACAGGAGGAGTAGAATGAGACTAGGAAAGTGGAAAGGAGAGGAGCAAAACATTAATCCAGAATTTGGATCAGAATTTTAGTTAGGCAGACTGGAGATGAGAGGGTTGGAGGAAAAGAGACAACCGTTAATAAACTTTTCAGTTTGGACTTGGATCAAATCCTTAACATAAGCCACGCGTGTCTCATTGTGTACACAAAAAATGTGTTGTAATAGAATGGCCTGCTCGATGCCATTTTCAAACACTTGTTTTGAGTAATCTGTAGTCCTCTTATGTGACTGTTTGCGCAACTCCCCCATACAGGTGCCGTATACAATACTACCGGGCGTAATACGCTTTTAAAAATCAGCATTTTGTTACCAAGACTTAACCTCGATTTTTTGTTGATCAGCGGATATACTGACCTCAAACACTTTAACGCCCTGTTTCGAGTGAATTTCGCATGCTCTCCAAATGTCAGTCTACAGTCGAGCAATACGCCCAGATACTTGACGAAACTGGACCAAGAAATAGCGCTCCCATTCAAAAAAAAACTCTACGATTCGGTAAAAATCTTGAGCCAAGTCGTTTGGAGAAAAATATCGCACTAGTTTTCTGCTCGTTAATCTTAATTCTCCATTTGGAGTAAAACTTTGCTATATTTTTGAACGATCGCTCTAGGGTTCTTATTATCCTCTCGGGTTTTTTCAAACTACTCAGAATACCGGTGTCATCCGCAAATTGAGCTAGTTCACAATTTCGCGGGGTATTCAAGGCGGCTGTGAACAAACTGAACAAGCCCGGGCTCAGGACACTCCCCTGAGGAAGCCCTGCTGGGATAGGGAATCTCTCTGAATTTGCACCAAAGACGCTAACATAAAACTGCCTGCCAGTGAGAAATGATTATTTTAATTAGTGGCACAGGAAATTCCATAATCAAGAGCTTATGAAGGAGCCCATCATGCCACGTCGTGTCGAAAGCTTTCTCAATGTCCAGTAGAAGCATTCCAGTGGACCTCTTCGACGCGAAGTTTGTCCTGATTAACCTCACTGGGCCTCGGTTGAGCTGAGTGACTTATTGTACAGAGAGGCGTTCCAAGGTGTAGTGAGGTGAACCAAGGTGCAGTGAGGTGCACCAAGGTGCAGTGAGGTGCACCAAGGTGTAGCGAGGTGCACCAAGGTGTAGTGAGGTGCACCAAGGTGCACCAAGGTGCAGTAAGGTGCACCAAGGTACAGTAAGGTGCACCAAGGTGTAGTGAGGTGCACCAAGGTGCAGTAAGGTGCACCAAGTTGTAGTGAGTTGCACCAAGGTGCGGTGAGGTGCAGTATATTTTGGGTTTTATATTATAGATGAATGAACAATATTGTCGCATTTACTCCTAAACACCTAAATTCAATCCCATAATCAATTTTTCTGTTGTATTTCAGGGAAAGAAAAGATTTTGAAATTAGTTCATGTTTTGCCGTATTTATCGTGCTGACTGACAGTCGGACAATTGTTTTTCAGATTTATCAGATTTATATTCTTTGAATGATGCAGTCGATTTCTTGTACGAAAAGCTTGCCGATGGCTTCGAGTGATTTGTACCTGTTTTGAACAGGTGGTGTTCTTATCCAACACACGCGCAAAATTATCAACATGAAAAACCGTAAGAGTCGCACTTTAAAGAAGCTATCCAAGTCGCACAGTATTGCTGATAAAATCAAGTATTCTGCCTTGAATAAGGAATTCGAATCCAAGCAGCTAATGGCTTACCAGTACTATCAGCATGATTTGCAGAATGATCTTACTGACAATTCACGAAACGCTTTGAAATATGTTGGTGCTAAAAAGACGAGAGGATACCCTGCCTCAATGTGTCTGAACGAGAAGAAAGTTACTACGAATTCTTCCAGTCAGCCTACGTGGAAGACTATGTACCGGGCTCAGATTTTGGAGTGAATAAGATGACAGATATTCGTAATTTTACACTATCTGACGCTGACGTTCTGAAAGCTCTCAAGAGCATTGATGTTAGCGATGGTAACGCCGACACTTCGTTTTTGAGTTTTGAGTTTTTGAGTCATTTGTTTGCTACCGGCTGATCGAAAAATTCTGTGGCAAACTTCATCGAAGGCAGCACGGTTTTCTGAAAAGACGATGTACGTCGACGAACTTGATGTTGATTTGTAAATTCTAAGGTCATTGTTCCGGTCAAAATTCTTTCGATATTTTCAAGGGGAAAACCACCCTGGCTTTTTTTATGATTTGACTTGGAAATTCTTCACAAGCAAGTCTTTACATTAAGATGAAAGTGGGGAAAAAGCCATCATGAAAATCCCCATGTTTAAGACAAGAATTACGAATATATTTTTTTATGAAAATGAAAGAATCTGACATTTTATACCATCCTCCATTGAAATTGAAAGCTCCTGAAGCTCTTTCTATTGTCTTCTATTGTAAACTAGTGATGTAAACGGTGTGGTAATGCAGTTAATAGCCGAACCGCTTAACAAACGCAGTACTCACCAGGATCAACGGAATATTTTCAGAAAAAAGCTGGACGAATCTAAGAATTTGTTGAAATGCATGCTAATACCGAAATCATTTGAATTGATAATCGACTATTTAGATCGGACTCTGAAGAATATTAGATCTAACATTGCAAAATCGAATGAAAACATTTTTAAGAACTACGAGTCAGCTCTAAATCTCGATAAATTACTCGGGTTCCGTTGGAGATCTTTGCTGCCTGATGTTTCATCTCGGTCCAAAGAAGTTGTTGCTTCTGACTCGTTCAAATCAATGATCGGAAATAATCTACAAGGATATGTTACAAATAATAATACTAATGGTGCCACGAACACCTATATCAACTTCAGTAAATGTAATCAGCAAGTTGGTACCGTTTCTAATAAAACTTACACGAATATGAACCTCAACAAATGCATCCAGCAAGTCAGTACCGGTCATCCTTAAGCTGACCCGAATCTCTCTGGTGGTAGTATTCAAACTGCAATTTTTCCTGCTACGAATCCTACTGGAATAAATTCTGTTATAAACCATAATGGAGGAAGTTCTGCGTCTGTTCACAATGAGATCAGCATTTATGGGACAAATACTTCTAGCATCTTCCGAAATATTAAGTCCAGCTCAACATCCGTCGCTTCAGGATGTTTTCGATCGTACAACGTATGAACTGCGACACTAAAATAATTAATGAAAATGGAAGTGAGTCTGAAAGCAGTGGATTGAAGCGGAAACCTAATCATATCATTACTCCAGCGTCGAAAATAAGTTCTACTACAACGAAAATGAGATTGGTACCGGAGAATCATTGGAAGAAAGAAAAAGATTGCAGGAATGGATAATGAATGAATGAATAAATTGGTAGATGAATGTATGAATGTAAGTTTAATGAATGTATGAGGGATTACATAAATGAATTAACTTATGAATGAGTTGCCGATGCTTCGATTGAAATTGTCAAACGAACATTTTTTCACATTTTTTCACTTTTGCGAATAAAGCAAATTTTGTTTCGACAAATTACTTTAATTATTGGGAAGTGATTCATATTTTGAAGCCGATTTGGAGCTTTTCTTGTAGGATATTATTGTTGGTGTGACAAGGTTTTTCTATAGAATTTATGAATTGAAAATTTAACTGAAAAATCTTTTCAAATAGATTCGGAAGGAAAATCAATACTGAGGAATAGTTTCTTATTAGGGAAGGATTTTTTTGAAGCGGCCTTTATGTGAAATGGCAAATAACGACAAGGTAGGTAAAAGGCTTTGTTGTCTTAGGTTTTAGACCCTTTTGAGAAACTATGTGGAATTTTATTCCAAGATATTTTTTATCAACTTTATCAATTTTAACATTACTAAAAGCCTTTCAGGCAGATGATTTGGGAATTTCTATTATTTAGTTTTTCCTTTGCATGTTCACCATGCCGAATTACTAAATGAATCGTCTTACCAAATGCTTTCAATAGCGAGATTCATTAGCTGTCTTGCAAAAGAACGACACGAGAAGCAACTGATGAGAACTGTGATCTTTGCAGTTGCGGCCACTGGTGTTATGAGTTCCGAGGCCGAAACAGCGTCTTTGTTTCGATAGTCCCACTATCAATGTTCACTTAACGTGAGGACATTCGGGTAAGGGAAGAGAATAAACTCTCTGTTTGAGTTTTATAGCCTTTTACTTATTTTTTAAACATTCAACCATATTCAACCATTTGACCATCCACTCGTGCAACCAGTACCCTTGAGCTATTTGACTCAAGTGAAGTTTTGGAATTGAATTGAACCGGACACTGAGCGTAATCGAATCCAGGTCTCAGCTGGCTGTCTTTTGAAAAAACTTGATGAGCTAGACTTTCGATTCAGGGTCGAGGGTCAATCACACAAATCAATTGCAGTTACTTACATAGCAGAGGGTGGTTACGACTCCAACGGTTCGACTGGGCTTCTGCCACATCCGTGCTGATCGGTAATAAATCACTCGACTTACATTGATTTATACAACACATTGTCAGCGTAGTTTCGTATTAAACAAATTTTGTAAATTATGTTTTTCACTTTGCAGTGAAATGAATCCCCGTTGCAAGTGTTCCCGTTGTATTGAATTACTGATTATGTATTATGTATTCATATGGGTTCGAAATTGCCGAAATGGCAATATTCAAAAGCCCGTCCGAAGAACCACTCTATAATTATTCTGATAATTCACATCTGAGGCACCACGAAACCGTGTAACTGCTACTTCGAATCAAGTCTCTCGTAGAACTGAAGATATACCTAAAACCCTAAAAATGCATCTCTTTTCCAACTGTTCGACAAAGTCCGGTAGGTCCAACTAACAAAACTCTAAGACTTTGCAGAAGAAACTGATGCTCTATCTCCCATAACTTCCCACATAATTCTAAAACCCTGAAATTTGATCGATTTTCCAACTGCCGAACGTATTTCACAAATACCGGCCTCCTCTACTCATGAAACAAAAGGACTTTACCGATGGAACCGGTATTTATAACTTTTAATTTTTAAGGTGCTAACTTATGTACAAGGGTAGAATACTAAAAAAATTTTCTTGAATAAATTGTTAAGCTTTCAAGACCTATCGATTAAAAAGAGATATATTAAAATCGAAAAAGATTTACTCGAGTTATGTACAAAAGACCCAACGGCAGCAGGGCGGCCCTAGATCGGCTGCTCTTCAGCCAAAAATGAACAAATTCAATCACATAATCACTTTTTCGATTACCTTTCGGGAAAAAAAATTTAAAAAAGTTTTTCTTTGCTGATTTGTTTTACAAACAAAAAAAAAATTATGAAAATCGGAAAAGATTTGCCCGAGTAATGGACAAAAAACACATAGAGCCCTAGCAGAGACTCGATTTTAGTGCCCTAGCTATTTATTTATTTAGCGTATGGTTTAGCCTCCCGTATTACATTTATGTGACGTTAAGGTTTTATAAACAAGTCAGTCAAAATAAGTTAAGAAGAAGATGGAAAAACAAGAAAACATACAAAAATGGCACAAGAGTGAAACAAAAAAGTAATGAAAAAAGAGAAATCACAGATTAAGGCCGTTCAGCCATGCTAAGGCATCGTCGTTCAGTTTTAGAAGATCACTTACTGCACCGGTGTATTTGAGAATTGGGCAATCCAATAGTATGTGACTCATGGTTTGGCGTTCGTTGCCACATGGACATGTAGTTCTTAGCCTATTCAGGTTGCACCATGATTTCCGATTGAGCAAAAACTCCTCCGATTTGGTAGAGTGATGGTCAAAATTGAACAGCTGGCTTGCGTGGACACTATTAAACCATTGCTCTTTCCAAATTTCTTTGGGATTGAAATCAGTGGCAAGCAGTGTCTTGGCTGTTACAATTGCTGGGTGTCGAGATTTCAATCTTTCCAACATGGGTGTGGCAATGTCCTTTTCCAGCGGAATTCCTTCACAGTGCGAAGCTTTCTGATATAGCGCCATTAGGTTTTTACATCGTCGAATGTGCGGTGGCTCGATGCTACTTGGAGCTGATAGCCAATTGATTGGTGTCGACGCGACAGTACCGGTAATCGTTCTCATCGACTTGTTCAGTTCTACTTCAACTTTGTATAAGTGGGCGCTGTTGAGCCACGATGAGCTGCAGTATTCCGCACATGAGTAAATTAAAGCTATTGCAGTTGTTCGAAGATATGCAGCTGATGCGCCCCACGAGGTTCCAGCAAGTTTTCGTAGTAAGTTGTTCCTCGTGGCGAGTTTGGCTCGGAGTTTGATTGTGTGTCTGCTGAAAGTTAGAGATCGATCGAGTGTAACGCCGAGGTACGCGCAATGTCATTTTGGCCAGTCTATTGTTCAAATGGAAACAGGAAGCCACTGTTTTGGCTGTATTCGGAACAAGTCGCCATTGTTTACAATATCGGACGAACTTCGCCATGTCATCCGTTAATGATTTGTTAATCTCGCTGAACGATTTGCTTTGAACCGCATACGTCATGTCGTCTGCATACAGAAATTTTCGAGCGATGGATGGTGGCAAATCATGTATGTATAGGTTGAAGAGGATGCAAGATAGGACGGATCCTTGCGCCAGTCCATTGTTTAACTTTCTGAAACGACTGCATTGATGATTTAATAAGATTTGAAATAACCTGTCGCTGAGCATGTTGGAAATTGCGTCCACGATACGTAAGCACGGAATGACGTTGATCAATTTGTACAGAAGTCCTCCTTTCCGCACAGTGTCGTATGTGGCTCTTAAGTCGATGAGGACGACGCCAGTTTTCATTAGACGCTGAAAGCCGTCCTCAATGTTGTTTGTTAGCGTTAACACTTGCTCGTCACAGCTGCGATTTTTCCTAAAACCGGCTTGCTCTGCAGGAGTGCCCTAGCTAAGTCCAAGGACTCAAACTCAAAAAAGTTTCTTCCATAAATTGTCGGCTATGCTGAGGTCTTTCAAACAAAAAAAAATTATGAAAATCGGAAAAGATTTGCCCGAGTTATGGACAAAAAACACATAGAGCCCTAGCAGAGACTCGATTTTAGTGCCCTAGCTAAGTCCAAGGACTCAAATTCAAAAAAAGTTTCTTCCATAATTTGTCGGCTATGCCCAGGTCTTTTAAACAAAAAAAAATTTTAAATCAGAAAAGATTTACTCGAGCTATGTACAAAAGACCAAAAATCACTTAAACGGCCCTAGCTTGGGAGCCCTTGGGCCGACAGTGCCCAGAATCAATCCCATAAAAGATTTTTCGAGTACCTTTCAGGGAAAAAAAAGTTTTTGAAAATCGTTTTAGTTTTACATCTAAGGACCATGATCGGTGCTCCCCCCCTACTCCCGGGTCGAAATTCGACTGGTTACAAACGTCGTGGTAAACGCATAAAACTTCGTTTTTCGTACGAGTCTGAAAAGTCGAAAATTTCTTCTTCGGTAACGGTCGCTCTCAGGAATCGTAGAATTAGAAGAAGAATAGAATCAAGGAGAATGGGATAGATTTTAACAGATTTATATAGGGAAAAGGTAGGGCAAAAGTAGCAGAAACTCATTGATAGCGCCCTAGCTAAGTCAGAGGGAAAAAACTCAAAAAATTTTCTTTCAAAAATTGTTTGGCTCTCATGTACCTTTCGATTAAAAAAGTTTTGAAAATCGCGGGATTTATTCGAGTTATGTACAAAAACTTATAACCAATTAAGCGGCCCAAAAATGCCCAAATTTAATTCCATAAAAGATTTTTCGATTATCTTTCAGGGAAATAAATTGAAAATGGGGCACTAGTTGGGACTCTATTTGGCGGATAGACAAACTGACTGACAAATTTTTTTACAGATTTGTCTTATTTAGACCCCAAAGTATAAAACTAATCAACTCATAGGTTGAAATTCCCCTGGCTACTGACGTAGTTTTAAACAGAATAAACTCCTTTTCGAAGCACTACGTTCTTCGTACTAGTCTAAAAATAATCTTCAGAATCCTACGACCCAGATCTTTCATTTTGTTTGGGTACTTTACTTCATAGTCTCGGCTACTCCGGATCACATAATTGGGATTATTATAAATGTAAAAATGGTCAGCTCAAAAAATTATAAATACAAGCTATGTATATCAACATCTACCTTTTAACATCGAAAGAAAACATAAAGTAGATTCAGGCGTTTTTTAATAATTTTCGAAAATAAAACAGCAGCTCGTACGGTATACATATACAACCATAGACACCTATAAGATAACGGAAGAACTAACATCAAAAGTGCATAAAACATTTTTATGTGCATTGTTTATGCAAGTAGCTCGCATATTCACAATATCGTTGAAACACGAACACATTAACGTCCTATATGTTTATCGATCAGTCTTGCGCACAAATTTATTGGTTTCTTTCTTTAGTACAAGAAGTGTTATTGTTACTCTATTTTATCAGTTGAAAGCAAACATTTCTACAGAGTGTAATATTGTTTACATAATTGGATTAAATTAAGAGACGGTTTTCAATAGAAATTGATCAGAAGTAAGATTGTAAAAGACACAGTTGAACGTGGAACTGTGGAAACGGTGAACTTTTTTTCTTCGCCTAAATGTTAAGACAAGCTTAGACGGTCGATACAGCTGTATGCATGAAAAACAAGAGTTCGGTATAGGTGCATGTAAATTCAAGAATACGAATAGAATTTAGACCTAAAATTGAGTTCGCTTCATCGGACTCCATTACTCAATGGAAATAAGAAATTTCAAAAATTGGTTAAAGTAAATATGACAATCACTACGAATTGTCCGTTTGAATGGCCCTTAATTTAGGTGGAAGTGGAAAATATTGAAAATTTTATTCGTTCAAAATCGCAATACAGTTTTTGTGGCAACATTTATATTGATTTTTGATAGAACATATCAGCTCATAACATTAAACCGGTTGAAGATATGGTCAATTTTTGTTTTAAAGTGATTGAATTTATGTGAGAAATACTTATTTGTTGAATGCAATACAAGTGTGTTGATCAGTGATTTCAAACAGTGCAGACTAGGTATCCACATACATGCAAGGAGTCATAGTTTTTCACAATCAATTTATGTTAAAATTCCATTAGAACGATAGAAACATGTAAATAAATGGGAATCGGAAATACGTACGATTTGTACAAAGGACTTCTGTTTTACGTTTACGTTTTCAGATTCTTTTTTTTTTTGAAACAATAATAACTTTAATCGTAACATATACTTATCTAGTTATTTTGAGCTGAAATTTTAATATTCCACAATATAATAATCCAAAAGTGTGCAATGGAATTTCTTATTCGGTCTTATGAGTTGATTATGTAATTTGGTGTTACGTTGGGCAGAAAATTTAATGAAATGAAATATTAAGATTATGTAACTTATTTAGACGAGGTTGATTTCTATTTGTTAGGAGAATTTCTAGATTGCTTTTTCGATAAAGCAATGATATTATACTTTAGCCCCGCAAGATAATTTGAAAATCTTAGAGGAAGTCAAAAATTTCTAATTCTTTGCTCAATTGCTGTTTGTTGAATTCCAAGAAAGGTCATAGCGTTTCAAGCATATTTCATGAATATCCAAATTTTTCTAATCTCGACGTAAGAGATGAGACAATAGACTACAGAAAGGGACAGTATCTGACAAGGGAGGTAATCCAAAATGGTCATGTTTTGTCAAACAATAATTTAGTGAACTCTTGCATGCATTTTTTTTTAATTTTCATTGACATTCTTACGAAATTTTACTCATTTCGAGAAAGGAGTTGTATCGAAGAAGTTCTTCGAAAAGGTGTCTTATGCGTTTGTAACCACCCCAATTTTGACCGGGGAGAAGGGGGTGAGCAGCGATCATGGTCTTTAGATGACGAATCAGCAATAAAAAAAATGTCCGTCAATCCGTCCGTCCGACTGTCCGTCCGTCCGTCACCGCGATAACTTGAGTAAAACTCAACCGATTTTCAAAAACTTTTCTTTCCCTGAAAGGTAATCGAAAAATCTTTTATGGGACTCACTGTCGGCCCAAGCGCCGCCGAGCTAACGCCGTTTAAGTGGTTTTTGGTCCTTTGTACATAACTCGAGTAAATCTTTTCTGATTTTCATAATTTTTTTTTTATTTGAAAGACCTGGCCAACGATTTATGGATAGAAATTCTTTTTGAGATATTTCAAAAACTTTTGACCATAGGGCACAATCACTTGGTTTTTCGAGCTCAAAGAAACCAGATTTTAATTGTGCCAAACTATTTTATTTTCGACTTAAGTTTCGGTCACGATGTGACCATTATCAAGATTTGCTTCGAACTAAAATCAATTATCCAGAATCAGCATTTCTCGTCATTACGTTTCAAAATACTTTTTAGACACGTACGAAGAACGACCGGGGAGTAGGGGGAAAGCTCCGATCATGGTCCTTAGATGACGAATCGACTGCGTCCTTGGACTTAGCTAGGGCATTACAAACGAGTCTCTGTCGAGTAAATCTTTTCCGATTTTGAAAACTTTTTTTTGTTTGAAAGATCTAGGTACGACCGACAATTTATAATTCTCTGCTTAGGGCCCAAGTGGCCTCACATCGGTCCTAAGGTCGGTCCTAACCCAAAAAAAAAATTTTTTTGCTATGTTGCAGAGCAAATTGAGGGAAACATTTTTGTCTATGGAAGTATGTGTTCGAGGCCTCTACTTAGGGTCCTAGGTCAGTACTAAGGTCGGCCATAGCCCAAAAAATGTTTTTTTTGCTATGTTGTAGAGAAAATTAAGGAGAACATTTTCTCTATTTGTGCTCTATTTTGTTCTTTCAAAAAAATTTTTTACACCGTTTCATCGGACGGGTTTTTCAATATTGCCCAATCGGCAATTTCCAATACAATTTAATGTCAACGCAGGGAAATATTCACTTAAATATACGTTCGAGTCTTTTCGTAACATCAACTCTGTTTGCCACATCTATTCTGATACGTACGGGTCCCCTGCATATGTTTAATACACATCTATAGAATCAAACTCACACAAGTATACCGCTACTCTACTTGTGCACGTTAATCGCGAAACGTAACGTCGATATCAAAAATCGTTCGCTCACGGTACTTTTCTGTAGAGAAGTCTAACAATGGAGAATTTCCGTTACCTAGGTCACTGTTCATCAAAATCAATTTGTTCTTGTGAATAAAAAATTATTCATAAAACCTCAGCTTACGCTTGTCATTGATCTCTTTAACTAGGCTTAACTTACTGAGATCCGTCGTGTGCCCTTTATTGCTCAGCATGTGTGCCGCCACTGATGACTTATTAGATTTACCAAGCCTCCAATGACTTTCATATTCACCGTACCATACATGTCAATTACAATTACAATTACAATACATCGACAGCTCATCCCAAAATATTCTGTGATATCGTATGACGTCACGGCGCTCTATCCAAATATACCAGTTCCTGAAACGTTGCGTTACCTAAAGGAATGGTTAGAAGACAACAAAGTACCTGGTACGAGGAAAGATATGTACATTGACCTCACCAGAATATGTATGAACCAGAATGTGTCTACATTTAAAGAAAAATTTTACCGACGGACGTTTGGTGTTGCGATGGGAAATTCGGGAAGCTGTTTCATAGCTGAGATTGTCATGAGCCGTTTTGAAACACGGTTAGAAACGATTCCAATTTTCCCCAAAGTCTATCACCGGTTCGTGGATGATATTTTCTCAGTTACTAACAAAAGGAAAATCAAAAATGTCAATGAATTATTCAACAATCAACACAAAACAATCAAATTTACGACTGAACGTGAAAACGATGGAAAAATCGCATTCTTAGGTGGAAAGGAAAAATGGTGAAATACATTTTGACATTTACCGAAAACCAACGTCGACTGGCCGTGTAATTCCTTGTGACTCGTATCATGATTCCAAACAGAAAACTGCAGCGTTCCATTCTACGGCAAATCGTATGGTATCGTTGCCTTTGTCAATGGAGAATTACAATAAAGAGATTGACACAATTAAGCGTATTGGAAAAATATTCGGTTACGACGAGAGAGATCTCGGCACGGCCGACAATTTATGGAAGAACTTTTGCCTGTGCTTAGGGCTCAAATGGGCCTCATGTCGGTCCTAAGGTCGGCCCTAACCAAAAAAAATGTTTTTTGCTATGTTGCAGAGCAAATTGAGGGAAACATTTTTGTCTATGGAAGTATGTGTCCGAGGCCTCTACTTAGGGCCCTAGGTCAGTACTAAGGTCGGTCCTATCCCAAAAAATGGGTTTTTTGCTATGTTGTAGACAAAATTGAGGAGAACATTTTTCTATATTTGGAGGTCAATTTTGTGCGTTCGGAGAATTTTTTAAACCGTTTCTTCGGACGGGTTTTTCAATATTGCCCTATCGGCAATTTCCAATACAATTTAATGTGAACGCAATATTTACTTAAATGCGTTCCAGTCTTGTCGTAACATCAACTCTGTTTGCCGCGTCTATTCTAATACGTAGGGGTCCCTTCACATGTTTTTTATTGCAGATTCGTCATCTAATGACGATGATCAGTGCTTCCCCCCTACTCCCGGGTCGAAATTCGACTGGTTACAAACGTCGTGGTAAACGCAGAAGACCCCTTTTCGAAGAACTTCGTTCTTCGTATGAGTCTAAAAATGGATTTTCACTATGTTGTAGAAATAATGGAGGGAAATATTTTTGTCTATGTAAGTATTTGTCCGAGGCCTCTGCTGAAGACCCTAGGTCGGTCCTAAGGTCGGCCCTAGGCAAAAAAATGGTTTTTTTGCTATGTTGTAGAAAAAATTGAGATAAGCATTTTTCTCTGTTTGTACTTTCGGAAGGCACTTTTCACACCGTTTCTTCGGACGGATTTTCAAAATTATTCTCTCGGCGATTTCAGTACAATATAATGAGGACGTAATTACAGATACTTTAGAGTTAAGGCAATATTTACTTAGATACGTTCGAGTCTTTTCGTAACATCAACTCTACTAGCCACATCTATTCTGATACGTACTGCTCCCTTGCATATGTTTAGACCCGTACGAAGAATGAAGTTCTTCGAAAAGGAGTCTTATGCGCTTAGCACGGCGTTTGTAACCACCCCAATTTCCACCAGAGAGTAGGGGAGGAGCATCGATCATGGTCCTTAGATGACGAATCAGTAATAAAAAAAATGTACGTCCGTCCGTCCGTCCGTCCGTCCGTCACCTCGATAACTTGAGTAAAACTCAACCGATTTTCAAAAACGTTTTTTTTTCCTGAAAGGTTATTGAAAAACCTTTCTTGGGATAAATTCTTGGCACTGTCGGCCCAAGGTCCAATGAGCTACGGCCGTTTAAGTGGGTTTTGATCTTTTGTGCATAACTCGAGTAAATCTATTGGAATTTTCATAAATTTTTTTTTTGTTTGAAAGGCCTGTGCATGCCGGACATTTTATGGAAGAAGTTTTTTCGAATTTTGAGCTCTTGGTCTCAGCCAGGGCCCTAAAACTGAATCTCTACTAGGGCCAAACGTGTTTTTTCTACATAAATCGGGTAAATCTTATCCGATTTTCAAAAACTTTTTTTGCCTGAAAGATAATCACCTAATTGATTAGGGAGTTGAATTTGGGCAAAATCGGTCAAAAACTCACGAAGTTACGGTCGAAAAAGTGGTCACAAACATGGTTTTTTGAAGGTTCGTGGAGGTTTTTCACTTATATCTCTGCGAAATTAGAACCGAAATCGCTCTTCAAGGTTTTGAATAAAAGATGTTGACATCAAAAAAATCACGAAAATTAAATTAGTGAAAATCTGTTGAGTGCTTCGGGCTAAAGAGTCTTCAGCTTGGGCCCAGCTCGCGCTACGCGACCACATACGATATTTCGTGATTTTTCGTGAATATTTCTTTAATTATGAGGTTTTTTGTGAGATTTTGCAGAGAAAATAGATGCGAACATTTTTGTGCGTGGCAGTATGAGTCAGTGGCCTCTCCTAAGTGCTCTAGGTCGGTTCTAAGATCGGCCCTAGTGCAATTTTTTTTTAATTATGAGACTTTTTTAAAGATTTAGAGAGGTTTCTGCTCTGTTTCTTCGGACGGGTTTTTCAATATTGCCCTTTTGACAATTTCCAATCCAATTTGATGTCGACGTAATTTCTGTTTATAAATTCTGTTTGCCGCATATATTCTGATGCGTACGGGTCCCCTGCATATGTTTTGTTTAGGGATCTCTATATTAAGACTAAAGTTTTTTATTTTCAGACACAAATCAATTAATATCACTTGAAATAAATGGCAGAAAATGGTTAAAAATAATTGATGTTCATCAGCGAAATATCGAAATAAAATACTCCATTTAATTATGACTTAAAATAAAAACGTTCACCACAACACGACTCTGAAATAAATATAAAAATGATTGCAATCAATACAGTGCTTGTGACCACATTGGTGGCCCATTGTTTTGTGCTTATTCAATGCAATGAAGTTCAACAGCACAGTTCGAATGAATGTTCTAAACATGAATTCAAAAATAAGGACATTTTAATGGAAAATGTTGTGCCGGATTTAAGCGAATTATTAAATCCAGTTGAAAATAAATCAAATGAAGATTTAGCTGACATACTGGCTGTATGGAAATCAATAAAAGACGAAAACATTGTAGTTCAAGGTAAGAATTTTGATCATTAGTATTCACTACACAAGCTGCCTTGCCAATAACAAATAAACTGAAATCGGGGTCATGATGTAATCACTTAAACATTACAGTTGAATTTAGGATGTTCTCTCTTTGACTACGGTTTAAACCAAGTCTACCAGTTTTTCTTAATTTTTCGGTCACCTGGACTGGGATTACAGTTGAAACTGAAGCAGAGGAACATGCGGTGTTTAGGTGCAAATGTGAAAGTAGTAAAACTAATCAAACGCGACTTCAGATTAAACAAATTAGATGTTCTGAAAGCGTAGCTTCCCATATGCTGTAATTCTTTCTGTAAATTAAAGAGAGTGTTTCATACAGCGAACCGAATATAAGAAGGGACAAGTCAAGTTTTGAACAATGAAATTCCATTGTTTAAAATTCGACATGTCCGTTTTTACACACGGTTCGCTGTAAGTTCACAAGTTCTTTTCTCAACTTTCTGGTCTATTTTTCTTCACTTTTTATGATTTCTCCAATAAGAAGTATTTTTCACGACAAAGTCGCTCAATTTTGTTTTGTCATTATCTGTGAGATTTTACTCTGCCGTCGAAAGGATTTTTCCCCTTTTGTTGAAATTTTTCGTGCGAGAATAGTTATTTGGATCACAAGGGACGAAAGTGAAAAATTTCAACCGTGTGCGAAATTTGCAGCCCGCGCCGAAGGCAAGGGCGGCAATCGCACAGGTTGAAATTTTTTACGTCGTCACATGTGATTCACACAACTTTTCATTACAACGAATACGAATCTTGTAATTTTCGAATTCCAAATAGACGCGAAAATTAAAAAATGCAACTCGAAACGAAGGCTTACTCATTAATCAATTCAACTAAGGTCAATAATTTATTCATTGGAATTGTTATGATTTAAACATCACTGCAGTAATAGCAGCAACAGCATGTAGAAATTAAAAATATGATGTTTTTCATGCCGGGCGCCTAAATTACAAGAAAAATTCTGTAATTTATGCCCAATTCATGAAAAGTTGTATGTGCATTGTGCACCTGCTTAGTTCGCGAAATTGCCTAAAATCAATCGTCTATAGCATGTACACAAATAACCATTGTGATTCTCATGCGAAATGATCCACATCCAAAACTCATGATACACATCCAAAACTAAGTGATTCACATAACACGAACTACGAGAATATTGCAGTTTTTCCTTACAAAACTAGAAAGACAAAACTAATTTAAAAAAAAATAACATTTCCTTCTTCAACAATATCATGTTTAATTCCACATAAAAAATCTTGGTAGCACCGGCGCACAGATTTGTTACACTTTGATCGAAGTAAACTCAATGAAGTGTCGAAGTTTTTTTGTTGTGTCAGTTATTTTCGCACCTCTGTTTAGAGGACCGAAAAAATTTTCGTCCCTCTGTTTATTTTCGCACCTCTGTTTAGAGGGCCGAAAATACTTTCGGTTCCCATAGCATTCTAAGGCCTACTGAGAGTTGCATTTTTTAATTTTCGCGTCTCATTTGGGAAGAGAAATATACAAGTTTCGTATTCGATGTAATGAAAAGGTCTTTGTTGTGAATTTTGTTGTACTCACAAAGCGAGTTGTGATTAAATTTTTATGTTTCGCATCTATTTAGAAAACGAAAACGGAAGTCATATTTTGGAAGAAGACGTAATTGTGTGGGGCTATTGGTTGTACGTCTTTTATGAATGACCCCGAAACGGATTATAAATTAAAGGTTGAAATCATGAAAAACTCAGCAAACGAGTAATTTTTGTGTAATCTTTTCAGTCACATTCATACGAATCTACGTTCTCAATTGTTTATGTTTACTGGCTCTAGTAAATACTTTAAATTTTTAAAAGAATCTTAAACGTGAAATCGCTATCAAATATTAGGGCGAAAATAAGCTCAAACTCTGTTATTAATTTCACCGATAAACTTTATTAAATTACTTTTAATAAATTCACGTTGAATGCATTTCGAAGGTATCTATCCTCCATCATCAGCAACACACAACTAAAGATCAAAAATTATTTAACATAATAAATAATTAGTCGAGTAAATTTAGTTTTTGTATGTCGATGTATGTAATAGCTTTCAAAACCATCTAGGCGCATAGGGTTAATTAACCTTTTACTTTCCACTGCTTCGTTAACTTTTTTAAAGCTAAGATGTAAATTCGTTAGGGCATGTTCAACTTAGTTGGATGGTTGTTTCTTATGTGCTCTAAGTGTTCCTTGTATCTGATCTTTGCTTGCCTTCGAGTTTAACCGTAATAAGTGGAATTACAACAACTACAGGTGATTTGGTAGATTCCGGACTTTTCTAACCATATAATTTTGTCCTTGATACTTACAAAAAAATTGGATAGCTTGTTTTGCGTTCGGTAAACAATCTGCATTTGTTGTCTCTTGAACAACGACTTCAGTTTGTTTGTGATTTTGGGAACATACGTCAAACAGACTCTGTGGGAAATCGTCGCTTTCAACGTTAATTTATTAAAAGTAATTTAATAAAGTTTATCGGTGAAATCAATAACGGAGTTTGATCTTATTTTCGCCCTTATATTTCCTCTAGTAGTTTTATATAAAAAGGGACAATCCTAGCTAAAATTGCCTCAATGGGACTGAGTAGACTCATTGGGAGCTTTCAATTTTTTGTATGGATTGAATGAATGGGGAAATTTGATTTCGATTTCTATTTGCAGATATGCCGTTCACAGTTATTATTCCGAAAGTGAACATCAAAACGATTGAAAAAGAAAGACTGAAAGAATTTTTATTCGAACATTTGATACCTGGAAAATCATTGAGCGTTTTTAATGAAGATGATGTGTATGGTAATTGTAACAAGCACGAAATTTGTTTAAAAAAGCTTAAGCACGTTAACGAGAGTACATGGACTGTGAATGGATTGAAAGTGATTCGTACTGCCACAATGACCAATGGATCATCCATAATTTACATTGATGGAGTTCTGTCCGATCGAAAGATGTTATTTTCCAAGCGAAATATTCAAGAGACAAATAGGTGAGAAGAAAGTCGATTGTCGATTAAAGAATTTAAACACTTCATTGTAAACAGGTACAATGAGCCCCAGCGGCTGGAGATGAAAAATGCGACCAAGGAAGAAATAACTAATCAACGGAACAGAAGGAATAAACAAAATGTTTTGATGAACTTTTTAAATGGAATGAAATCTGGAACAAAAGTCTTCCAGCACTTTCTAACCAAAAGTAATCTATCGCAGCAAATGAGTGGTAATTCAGACATGCAATCCCAAGCATTGATTAAAATCAAAAGGAATTTATTTTTATGTTAAGATAGCCCATACGCCATCCTTATACCCTCGGACAATGCATTCCAAAGGTGGCATCCGATTGATTGGGGATTTTATCCATTCAGCGTGCAAGAGTTCACTGAAGACATCTTAAGAAATCATTTCATTCAAACGAAATCACCCCTAAGAATGACCGATATTGAGAGAATGGAGCGCGAATTATCTTTTAAAACAATAGGAGGAGAAACGGTCACCTTCCGAAATAATCGTATGTTTTTAAGACAGCCTACGAAATGCAAAAATGAAAAGTAAATGTTCGTTTCAGCAGTGACTGTTAACAACGTTCCAATTTTGGCTAACTTTGATCTACCAAATGGGAATCAAGTATACCTAATTTCAGAAGTACTTTTTATGTCGGAAGCTGTCGTTTCACGATTACATCAGGTAAGTAATATCCTAATCATTGCAGTGACCCCCCCGGACCCCCCAGTGTTATAGCTTTTCTGTTTTTTCAGCTTTCACAACGCAAAAATTTGACTTTATGGGATGTATGGCGTATGTTTATACAGGAAACCAAATTTTTGCGTATGAAAACTGAAAGCGTAGAAAAATTATTACATTGGTGGGGCCGGCATTTGTGACGCTTTTTTTTAATCAAAAATGAAAACATTCCAAAAAAAGTTTTTGCGTTTCAAAGCTGTAAGCGTCACCCCAATTGATATCAGTTGTTTTGGAAGAAGGGACGCGGACTTGCCCACGTTCCCCTTTTAAAAAGGATTTTTGTTGTGATATCAGTAATTTTGGAAGAAAAGAGGAAACAAATTTTGAAGAAAAAAATGTCCGGCGAAAAAAATTTCCATCGAAAAAAAATTTCCAGCGAAAAAAAATTTCCGTCGAAAAAATATTTATCCCCTCAACTTCCTCTACGACATATCAAAATTTTTTTCGAGCCGCCGCCGCCAAACCGAAACACGGAGACTACTACTTCCGAGGCGAAAATGATCCCCTCAACTTCCTCTACAACATATCAAAAGTTTTTTTTAACCACCGCCGGCCGCACAGTGGATTTTTTGCAAGGGTTTGGTGCCCTAGCTCTCATTTCTATAAGAAATTATGAAATTAAAATCTTCTTCTGTAAAATTAAATGCAAAAACTTTTTCATTGTTTTTTAATTTTTTTAAGTTTTTAACTTAACGTTTAAAATTTAAAAAAATCTTTGAAGTTTTGGGATCATGATATGTAATTGTTCACATTTTTCAACAAGTGGTTCTCAAATGAAAAATAATTTTTTCAAGCAAGACATGGCATTTTTTTACTAATTTCGATTTTTTTTCTACAACATATCAAAAGTTTTTTGAGCCGCCGCCGCCATACCGAATCGCGGCGGCTACTACTACCATGGGTGAAAATGATACCCTCAACTTCCTCTACAACATATCAAAAGTTCTTTCTGAGCCGCCGCCTATTTTCCGCTATTTTGGCTATTTTAATACACTACACACCCAACCCAACAATTTTCCCTTTGACACCAAACTTCTATCTCAAACACCCAACCTTGTCTCATACAAAGTGTTCTACCGTACATATTACACACACAAACACATACACATGGGCTTTACATGGCGCCTTCTGAGAGCCCTGGCGCCAAAGCGAGGCTGGTACCCCCCCCCCCTTTTTTTTTAATTTTCATATGGCGTAGAATTCCCACCCGAGAAAAGTAATCGAGCTGTTTTCGAGCACGAGCCAAAAAAGTCGGTTTTCATACAAATGGCTCTGTAACTAACTAACCCACCACTAACTAACGTAGGATGTTTGCATTAACTTTGGCTTCTATGAAATAGCACATTTTGTATGGAAAGTGACGACTTTATAAAGGTCATATCTTCGGATATACTGGACCGATTTTAAAAAGTAAAATATCGATTTCAATCAAAATTTTACGTAGAATCCGATAAACTAAGTCTCAGGGGAGTACGGCGCAAGGGACAAAAGTCAAAACTTAGTTGTATATGGGAGATTCCATTGTTGCCAGGGCCTATTTTTGTTTCATCAGTTTCATTAGTTTCATTAAGTTTCTTTAAGTTTCATTAAATTTCTTTAAGTTTCATTAACTTTTTTTTTACGCTTAAAACCATAAAATACTTAACAAATAATAATAAATATAGGAAGGAATTAACATTGTCTGGATTTAAAATGTGTTCCCATCAACAAAAGTGGTTTAATGACGTATATCAAGAAGCAAAGGAAAAGACAACTAAGAAAATTGATAAAACAGTTCGATTTTGATTTTAAACAACTCAATACCTTTTATGAATTTCATTTAATTTTCATTATTTTCTTTAAATTTCCATCACATTTTTCTTTAGGTTTGATCAAATTTGTTAAATACTTCTTTAGGTTTCATTAAGTTTCTTTAAGTTTCATTAAGTTTCATTAAGTTTCATTAATTTTATATGAAAAATAGGCCCTGATTGTTGCCCTTCATTACACAGTCGTCAGATCTCAAAATATAAGACGCACAGAAAAAACTTTATGGTGCCCATCCAATGATTTGGAAAAGCAAAGAACTTTGTAGAAGAAGAAAAGTTTAAATTTGCATCAATTTTCGAGAAATCTTTGTTGCCTTCATTACACTTCATCCCACTTGTAATGGAATCTCCCATATATGGTTCCGCCGTCTACGAAAAAAAAATTTCTTAATTTTTTGATCGTATGGGGACTTGCGTCACGGACGCATTGCTACCGTGCGCCCAGGATTTTTTTAGAGCTATGAAACTCTAGAGTACACAATTCATAAAGAGTTATAATACTCCAGTCCGAATCGTTCAATCAAAAATTCCGTAGATTTGGATTTCTTTCACAATTTACGGTTCTTTGATGTATAACAGTTTTCACTCGTTACGTGAGTCTATAAATAAAACATATGAAGGGACCCGTACGTATCAGAATAGATGCGGCAAACAGAGTTGATGTTACGAAGAGACTTGAACGTATTTAAGTAAATATTGTCTTAACTCTTAAGTGTATGAAATTACGTCCACATTAAGTTGTATTGGAAATTGCCGATAGGGCAATATTGAAAAACCCGTCCGAAGAAACGGTGTAAAAAACATTTCCGAAAGCACTGACAAAATTGACCCCCAAATATGTATGTATGTATGTATCTTTATTAATGTACACAAGGCTAAATACCTTATAATAATTGTACAATGTCGTTTTTAAATAATTTTCTACAAATTTAAACAAATTACAAGAATCTAAATCAATTTTCAAAAAACAAAGGTTTGTACAAAACAATATCAACTACAACGGATGTCATTAGTAAATCAATTCAGGACTAACAAAATGTATCATAACTAAAGTTTTTCTTTATTCAGTCTTCATCAAATACGTATTCATTTTAACGTTCAGAGAAGTGTTCGAAACATGCCTTCGTGAAAGTGGCGAGTGTGTTTTTCTTTTTTATTAAAACTGGAAGAGAATTCCAAACTGAAATAGCATGAGCGAAGAAAGACCGATGGAAAGATTCTGTGTGGCAAACAGGAACAACATAATTGTATGTACGCGCTGAACTTGCTGGACTCATCAATTCAAACAGACTCTTACTGGAGATCAGCCCATAGAGGAATTTGCATTCATTGAAGCGCTTATAATCCGACAAGGTACAACCCAGAATTGACCTCTCATACCGCGATACACTTACATTCCTCTTGATCGAAAAAACGAAATCTGGTGCAGTCATCCACCTGCAGCATGTTCTCACTAGCCGCGTCAAGAACGGGCATGATAACATCACCATATGTAAAGTGAGGAACCAGACATGATCTGATCAACTTCTTCCTAGCCTGCCATGGGAGTGATGTCCTAGCGTTGTTGAGTGCCCATAGTCCCCGATATACCTTCTTTCTCACTTCCCAACAGTGGTCATCCCAGGTCAGAAATCTATTTATCCAAATCCCCAGCACTTTGGCCTTTTCCACTATCGGTATGATTTCACCTGCCATCTCAAAGCATATATTCTGAACACTCTGTGCAGAGATCACGAGTGCTTTTGACTTGCCAGCATTTATCATGAGACGGTTTTCATTTGCCCAATCAGAAATGCGTCGCAAGTCATCATTCACAATATTAACCGCTTCAGCTACTGCTTCTGTTGGATAACTGAAACACATTTGGAAATCGTCCGCAAACATGTGACAGCTACACCGCTGTAGCACACCAGGCAAGTCATTTATAAACATAGAGAAGAGAAGCGGAGAAAGAACCGTTCCCTGAGGCAAACCACAACCAATGGGCAAAAAACCCGACATGTAGCCATCAATTTCAACACATTGTTTCCTCCCTGTTAGATAGGAAGAAACCAGCTGCAAAGCACTATCACTGAACGCAAAGTTCACTTTTAGCTTCTCAATCATCAAGACGTGGTTAACTAAATCAAATGCTTTGGTGAAATCCAGCAGTAAAAGAAACGAACTAATTTTATCATCTCCCCTTTTGACATTTTGAGCACCATAGATGTCATGCATGACTTTTAGCAAGGAAGTAATCGTACCATGTTTCTCCTTAAAACCAGATTGAAGGTCAAATAATAAATCATGTTCAGCACTGAAATCTGCAATCTGCCATTTCATAACCCTTTCCAGAGCCTTGGACAGTGATGGCAACACATGGATACCCCTATGGTCTTTCATTTCATATGTAGGTGAATCTTTATGTTCGTGGAAAACTTTAGAAATCTTGAACGAAGTCGGATATACAGAGGTCGTCAGCACAAAATTAAAAAAATGCGTAACAAAGGGAAGAATTACAGGCATCGCTAAATTTATAACTGCAATTGGTATGCCATCCATACCGACCGCCTTGGATCTAATCATCCGAATAGCATTCCATACTTCCCACTGCGTAACGTTCCTGAAGACAAAGGATGTCCCAGGCAGAACACGCCCTGCCTGCGGCCTTGCCGACACACTCAGAGAAGAACCTTCTAACTCAGAGCCTAAAGTGTGACTAACACTGTGCAAATATTCATTGAACTCATCAGCTGTGAACGAAGGGTTTGAGTTTCGTTTATCTTTGCCCACACCCAGTCGCTTAATGATTTTCCAAAACGATTTCGAGTCACTCGCTCCACTAAAGATATTGCATAAATATTTCCTTTTCGTCTTTCTAATGAGCCCGGTCGCCTTGTTCCTTAGCTCGCTATAATGCTTTCTCGCAGTTACCGAACGGGCTACCTTCCACTGTCTAAAAGCAACATCTCTTTCTATTATCGCACGTATAATTTCGTCCGAAATCCAAGGAGCATCATCAGGTGGTCTATCTTTAAGCTTCACCAGAGGCGCATGCTGATCTAAAAGCGTTCTCAAATTCGTATTCAAATGTTGCAACATCTTTTCAGGGTCAGTCATGCTTTTTATAGAACACCAGTCTAATTTTGAACAGTCAAATACAAATTTATCAGCATCAATGCTATTTATTTTGCGAACATATTTATCCCGTTTCTTTGAAATATTTGAGGGCATCCTATAGGAGAGTACTAATGAATCGTGTGCTGACATGCCCGTACTGAATTGAGTAGATCTGTATACTCTTTCCCTATCCCTATCCCTATATAGAAAAATGTTTTACTCAATTTTCTCTACAACATAGAAAAAACCATTTTTTGGGCTAGGGTCGACCTTAGTACCGACCTAGGGCCCTAAGTAGAGTCCTCGGACACACACTTCCATAGCCAAAAATGTTTCCCACGATTTCCTCTGCAACATAGCAAAAAAAAATTTTTTTTGGTTACAGCCGATCTTAGGACCGACATGGCCCAATTGAGCCCTAAGCACAGGCAGAAGTTTCTTTTACAAACTGTCGGTCATGCCTAGATCTTTCAAACAAAAAAAAAATTTTGAAAATCGACGACGGTGTATTTCTCATACCTTCCCAGATAATTCTAAAACCAAAAAAATTGATCACATTGTCAACTGCCCGACATTTTCACCAATCCTGGTCAGTTCTACGAACACAACTCTGAAACTTTGCCAAAGAAACCAATGGTCTATCTCCCAATGGTCTCTTATGTCAAGAAAATTTTGAAATGGGATATGTGAACCAGTCATTTTTATCGCTTTAACTCGCTTTTGATATGTTTATCTCACAGCACGACATATGCCATTCGATAATGTTTTCATAATAATTTCAGTGAGTTGGAATTAAAGGGATAATCACATTTTTAGTTTTTCTCCACATAAAATTAGGAAATACATTGCTTGATAGTTCAGCAAAGATACTAACTTGCTTTAATTTTCGTTTTTTTTCGACTTTTTCGACTTTTCTTTAATGAGTTGTCAATAAATTTATATTTTTTTGAAACAAGAATTTGTCATATAGCCGCTGCAAGCCGACTTTTTCGACAGCGGCGACGGTCAGACGCCGCCACATTATTTTGAATGGCTTAGCCTACCTAGCCGCGGCCGCCAGTCTTTTTTCGACAGCTCGCCGCCGCCGTCGACAATTTTTCGGCTCTCCTGTCTGTGTCGGACTTAGGGGTCGTGCACATATGACGTCAGACTTGCCATAAAATCCAAAAAGTCCATAACTGCAAACTGGTCAGAGATTTTGTTTATAGTACTCTGGCTATTTGGGGGTGTACCTAAAGTTCTATAAACAAAATTTGCTGTCCTGACCCTTTTATGAATGGTAATTTTTTATAGCAAGTGTGACGTCATATGTGCACGACCCTTTATGACCGCTGTCGGTGACCGGTACGCAGACGTCATCACATTATTTTTTTTTGCCATAGTAGAGCGTGCAAAACAATATTTATATTCAGTTTCTCGGTAGGCAGGTTCAGGCAAGTAGGACGTGTGGTTCTTTTCTTCTTCGTTGGTTTTCTTTAGCTTTTTTTATTATTTTCGTTCGATTGTGGCAATATTCCTCGATGGAATATGACACGATGGTGAAGGTAAAGCTGTTCTTGTGGTAAGAAAAACATCAACATTAAGAATTATTACCACCGGCGATAATAGGTTTGCATTGCTTTTTTTTGGACCCGTACGAATTCCATGCGATTGCCACTACGTTTGCAACCAGTCGATTCGAGGGGGGAGCATCGATCATGGTCCTTAGATGCCAAATCAGCAAAAAAAATTTGGCCGTCCGTTACGGTAAACGTCGAGTAAAACTTTTGTTTGAAAGGTCGAAACATGCGCGACAATTTATGGAAGAACATTTTTCGATTTCGAGTCGTTGAACTCAGCCACGGCCCTAAAACTGAGTCTCTGCTAGCGTTGAACGATTATTTTCTTTATAAATCGGATAAGTTTATCCGATTTTCAGAAAGATAATTCAGTAAATGATAAAGATTTCGAATTTGGGCAAATTTTCGAGGTTATGGTTTTTTTGAAGGTTGGTGAAACTTTTCGACTTTTTTTTATATTTTTTATTCAAACTTTGGGTCTTTTTATGGATATGGAGAGAAGTTTTCGCCGTTGCTTCGGACGGGTTTTCCATATTGCCCATTCGGCAATTTCCAATCCAATATGTGGATGTAATTTCATACACTTAAGAGTTAAGATAACATTTACTTAGATACGTTCGAGCCTTTTTGCACATCTATTCTGTTTGCCACATCTATTCTGATGCGTACGGGTCCCTTGCATATGTTTGGGTTAAAAAAGCCAATGCAACACGACGTTTCACTTTAGTTTCTCGGAACTCTTCAAGCGGATATACTTTGTCTAAGCCGGTAATTTGTGACCAACAAATACACAAAGTGACAAAAAGATAAATTAAGGGAATCAGTCGTGCGTTCAATTTATAATCAGTAGAATTAACGTAGCATTTGTACAGTAGGTTGGATTTCGAATGTGTATCAGCTCACCTAACCTACTTTTATAAGAACCCCCACGCTTACCTTATTGTTTGCCACAATCAATGAAAACTCGCAGCTCCAGTGTTGTCAATATAAAAAGTAGAGATGAGCGGGTCGACCATTTTTCGAAACCCGACCCAGACCGAACCCGATCCGATAAAATTTTTCGAAACCCGAAACCCGAATTGTTTCTAAACCCGACCCGGACCGAACCCGACCCGATTAAAATTTTCGAAACCCGAAACCCGAAAACCGAACTGTTTCCAAACCCAGCCCGGAGCGAACCCGACCCGAAGAAAAAAATTCGGGTTCGGGTTCGGGTCGGGTTTTTCGAAGTTTCGGGCAACCCGCTCATCTCTAATAAGAAGGAGATAGGAAACTTTAAATTATATTTAATTTTTCTCCAGGAAAATCACTTACCATTTATTCATTTTTTTTTGATCAATTTAACATTCTGCACCCTTTGCGCTTCATTCCTTTCAACTTTTCTCTTAACCAGATGCATAAAGATAAGGAGACACCACCGCTACTTGCATTCCCTTGGTTCGGAGCTCAATTTTTGTCCCATTCATTTCTTGCTTTGGAAAGGGACAGCCGATTCAATCAAATCGTGAGGTACAAAAACACTTACTTCTTAAAATATTGAAATCAACGAGTTCTCACCATTTCAGATATATGAACACTGCTGATATTGCTCAATACGTCTCCGGAGCTAATTACACATTTTTCGTACCAACCGATGAAGCGTTCGAGAAATGTGGTTTAGCTAATTTACCTGAGAACACCCTAGCGTCGGAAAAAGGTATTCAGCTGTTGTTGAACCACTTTGTAAAGGGGCGTTTATATGACAGAGATTTGAAAAATGAAGAGATTTTTGAAACAATTGGTGGAGGAGCATTACGTATCAATCGAAAGCCTGCGGGTAAGAGATTACAAATATGCTGGCGCCTTAATTGAGAATTCCGATTCTCAAACGGAGCCTCTAAGATCGGAAATCATGTGAAAATAATTTTATTGAATTAGGAAATGTAACTGTCAACCAAGCAAATATTATTGAAACGGAAATATTTGTTTACAACCTTGGCACAATGTTTTACATCGACGAAGTGTTATACTCAGAGTTATTAACAGAAGCTACAAAATTAGACAGTAACAGGAACAGGCAACAGAAAAATTATAACTACAAGTACTCAACATTGCCGGATGTGGAAACTGTACCGCATGAATTTACGGAGCAAGGTGGAACTGAAGATGATGTCTTATTTCAAGATGACGAAATTGTTACGCCTAGAGCATTACCTGTCCGATACATGGCATATCCGTATCCATAAGCAAATATTTTGAACATTTTGATTTGTCTGTGTATTAATTTGTTAGCTGGAAGAAGACCCTGATGAAAGTAGGGCATTTACAGTAGATTCAAATTAACAAAACAAGTCAAACCGTTAATATCGCTTAAAGTAAAATGTTTTACTGTAGTTTACATGTAAATGTTACCTATTTATAATTTAAAGATAATATTGGAGACATTTTTTTAAATATTATAAATAAAATGAATGGAAAAGTAATCGAATATTCTACATTTTTGACGCGATAGTAAAGCGAAACCTAAGTGATAGTCTTTATGCGGAAATATCAAATGATCCATCCATAGGTCCTCCAATCCGACTGAACTCTCAGACCGATTCCATGCCCTTAGTTTTAATCACAAAGTGATTGCTAGTTCCTCAGGTAACTATTTGTGCATTTAATGTGATTTTGTAATTGGGTTATCCGGGAGGTGCGGGAAATGCTTGATTTGCAAATGCTACGGACGATTCAACGTCAGTACTGCAAATATGCTTTTTTCTGCTGTAGTTCGCTCGCATATCGAATTTGCTAGTACGATCTGGGCACCCCACCATGCAGTCCACATCCAGTCAATAGAGAGTGTTCAGAGGCAATTCGTTTTATATGCCAACCGCGATAGACACATTGACAACGATAACGAAAATTATCGCCTCCGTCCATATGCAGATAGATGTACCGAACTCAACCTTACATCGCTGTTACGACGCCGCACCAACGCAGCAGTCTTCTTTGTACATGATATCCTGACTGATAAATTGAATTCAAGGTTCCTCCGCAATAAGATTGTTCTGAACGACGGCTCGAGAACACTACGTAAATTCTCTATGATTCGGATATCCGGCAATAACTGCGACTATTCACAATTCTCACCATTCAACTTCGCCTGCCGGTTATTTAATCTTGCTGTAGCTCACGTAGATCCAACGCTACCATCTCTTGAATTTAGGAGTAAAGTTCACAGGCTGGATGATTCGGTTTTTGGCACGTTTGGTACGGTCGGATAGTGTTTGCTTGGTGCTTCCTTTCCACTTCTCCAACAACTAAAACTGGAAGCACCATCCCGGTGATTAACCTTTATTATACTTTACAATTGCTCTAAAATTAAAAACAAAAATCTTTTCATGTTTGGCTGATTTTTGCTGTTCCTGTGCTCGATTTCATCCTTTTGACAATGCCTATGGCTCAACGTGACGACTCTTTCTTGGTGGACTTATTTTATTTTATTTTATCTATCATCTAATTTATTTTCTTATTTATTTATTTGTTTGTTCGTTTAATCACTATTTTTCGTAATTATGTATCATGACACGGGATGGATGGTCCCTAAAATCGCCATTTTTGTTTTGTTTCCTTTTTTGTATTTATCTAATTTATTTACATATGTAACGTTTCGACTTTTGTCTGTGATAATGTTTTTATATTCTATGAATATTGTAACGTTTTTCATGGTTTTTAACGAGGGATATGGCAGCAGTCATATCTACTCTTTTTGCCATGTCAGCTAGAAAATAGTTCGACAATAAAATTGTATCAATCAATCAATCAACTGGTTTTTTTACCAACTTCGCATTATTCTCCAAATTTTTCATATAATTACTGTTACCCGATAACCTTACAAGATCAAGTGTACTGTGCAATGATGACAAAGACATTTTTTTCTTATCCACTTTGCTAGTCTTCAATGATGATTGCATATAAGGCTTCATGCAAAGATCCAATATCCAATATTTTTTTTATCTTTTTCTAATGTATTTTTGTAGCGCTTCGTGTAGCGCCGTGGTACTTCAAAAATTTAAGGTATCACACATCCTAGATCTTGTCTCACTGTTTCCAATGAGTCACCACATGAGAAAATATGCTAAAGGTAAGAAATGTTTCTGAAGATGTAAATATCGTGAGAAAAATCGTCAAAACAGTAAAAGTATACTTTTACGAAAAAGTAATTTTTTAGCGCTATTATGACCAAATATTCACCCAGTGATTTCCATTTTAATCGCAATTCATAAGGTATAATAGAAATAAATAAAGTATTTCAAAAAAACTAACGTTTTCACCATTCAGACACTTTTTGAGGCTTTTTTCGAAGTTTTTCGTCTTTTAGCGCTACTTGTAGCGATCTAGCGTTACAAATACATTCTGAAAGTATATCACATCTTACACTTGTCCATTTCTTTCCAAAAAATTTACAAATGTCAAAATCTGTTAAGTTATCGTAGATAATTTTCGGAGAATGCGAAAATCATGAAAACTTTCAAAACCATAGTTTTTCGAAAAAGTCACTTTTTAGCGCTATTTTGACCAAATTTCCACCCAGGTGCTTCAAATTTCCTCGAATTTCGTAGAGTTTCGTATGCATTGATGATACCTTTCATATGAACCCGCTTTTGTACCATTTGGACACTTCTCAAATACTTTTTGAGGCTTTTTTCGTCATGTCTTTGTACACTTGATCTTGTAAGGTTATATGGGTAACAGTAATTATATGAGAAATTTGGAGAATAATGCGAAGCTGGTAAAAAAAACCAGTTAAATCAATCATTTCCCGCACCTCCCCGGGCTCAGCATGAACTAATTGAACCTACGAATTAGTATAAGTATGGCATACTACCAATGTGGAAAAGAATCGGATTGAAGTCGTATAAAAGTTTAATTGCATAAGTCATTAATTTTTTTCAAGTTTGCTAACGAAAACTTTTATTTATTTATTTATTTCTTCATCAACGGTCGAAGTCCCTTGACTACTAACATATTTCCAAAACATTATAAAAAACATTCAACAGAGCTACGGTGAATGAAGTGACTTAATATGATGGGAATTCGAATTAGCTCGTCGTTCGATCAAGCACCAATGTCCCGTGTCGTCAATGGTCCACCTGAAATAAAAAGGCTAGCGAGAACTAGTCGACGGGACTTAGATTTTTATTTTAAAGTAAAAAGACTCGAATCGGCTAATCAGGTTTCGATTAGAGTAAGAACCAGAGTGGAAAGCTGCCAATAAATCGGCGACTGCGGCTATCAGACTGAAAAAAGCCCGGCGGCGGGATCGACTAAGCCGTTCAAAAATTTGTGGTGGCGGACACGTCGCTGCCGATCAAAAAGACCGGCTGGCGGCGGTTAAATAACAAATTCTTGTTTTTTTTTTACTTTTTGTGAGTTTTTTGGACTCGCACGAAGTAGCGGGGCCAATGATATTGCTACAATTACTGTAGCCAGTCGATTAGAGGGAAGGGAGTAGAGGGGAGCATCTATCATGGTCCTTAGAATAAAAATCTGCCAAAAAATGTTTTTCGTCCATCCGATTGTTGACACGATAACTCGAGTAAATTTGGACCAACTTAACTTCCAAAATCGACGAAGAACTTTCGAAGTTATGACTGAAGAAGTTGTCAAAAATGTGGTTTTTTAAGGTCAGTGAAACATTTGGCTTTTATCTCCGCGAACTACTTTAAAAAAGTTAAGGACAATCGATTCATTGGTTTAGGCTGCAGCTTTCATAGAATTTGATAGATAGTTGAAAGCTCAACAGTATTCAAAAACGAAATTAGGATGAAGACCTCTCCTCAGGGCCTCAGGTCGGCCCAAAACCAAAAAAAAATGTTTTGCTATGTTGTCTGAACGATGCGTCACTTAGGGAGGACTTTCAAAATTGCCGTTTCGACGATATCCAATGTATTCTAACGGTTCAGCTATCTGAGTCTTCAATTTAATAAAATTGCATATTATTCCTCGATATTCTATAGAAGTTTAGGGTTTGCTTTAAAATACATTAAGAGTTGAAAACAGTTGTTCTGATCCGTTCAGGTCGAAATTGGAGTTAAGTCGAGATGGTAATGTAAACGAAAAGTCACAAGAATTATCTCCCGGGAATTATAGCCCGGAGCAGAAATCTTGAGGAGTGTTACGCTTATTACTCAAGAATTATCGTCCGGGTGAATAAGAATTATTACCCGAAGAATTTTCGCCCACGAATAACCCGGAAAATACCCATTGGATGCGATAACGGCGCTCCGCTTCGTTTCGGGGCCGACGGCTTCCCTCCAATGTCGATTGCCGGACGATAATTTAGCCGGGTCATAGTTCAAAGGATGGGCAATAACGGGCCACCGAAAAGGATCTTGGATGCACAGGTCCCGGGTGATAGGCCAATGTGTAGACCAAGGAAAAGATTTATTGATGAAAAGATTTATTGATTCAATTAGATCAGATGTAGAAGTTAGGGGACTTTGTCTGGGCGGGTGATAGAAAGGCATGGAGGACGTTAGTTCACCACTATTCTGAGGTTGTGGCATAGAGACCATAACGACCTCACACCGAAAGGTACTAATGGTCTCTAAAGTTTGATGATGATAGTTCTCTCATAGCTGGCCGTAAATAAAAAGGTATATTTAAATTGCCGTCCTATTTTTCTGGGTGATAGTACCCGGACGATAATTCCTCGGTTAAGAATTCCGAAAATTTGAGCTCCGGGCGATAATTCACGTCACCTAGACGAAAACACTAACGAACATTCGCATAGAGAACGATTTAGAAATAACAAATATTTAAATAAATCGCTATTTATTCAACTTTATTTAAAGATAAAGAATAGAATTGGACCATTGTTGCAAGTTCTTTTTAATTGATGCAAAAGATTATTCTGAACAAAAAATTGTTCTACGGTATTTCTCTAATATGCACATTTTTTTTATGAAACTGCCAAACCATCAATCTAAAACGATTTCAAAATAAATAATAATAATAATAAATTGCAAACTGGCCGAGTCAATACTATCCATTATAACTTATTTAAAGATATTCTGTGAATTGAGGAAGTATTATAATTCAAATTTCTTTCAGAAAAACATTTCGAGTATCGATCCACTCATTGTAGCTAAAACGGCATCAGCCTAATTTTTGGCCGCTGTAGAGTGAGTAACGGGTGCCGACTAAGACTCCGACTGCGCAATCCAAGCGTGGGATATACCCGGGAAACACACGAGCATTTGTAAAGTATTAGCCTGTGCGTCACCAAAGAATGCTCTTGTGTGGCGTAGGTACTGAAAACTGAGCTCTCCAAAACCGTTGTCTCGCAACCAGTCAGTGCCCGACTGGCTACCAAAGGGTTCATCGGACGAATTTTCAAAAGGGCCCAAAAAATGAACTTCAAAACGGCCCAATCGGGCTATAGTTTTTTGATAAGGTCATAGTATTAGAGAGAACACAATGTATATAACGCGAGTGAAGCGAGCATAATTTTTTGTACAATTTTAAGCGACACCGAAACACTTCGGAAACACTCAAATTCGTTTGAAAAATTGTCTTAGTCTCATTCGCTGAAATACTAACATCGTTGCATCGTCACAGTCAAAATTCTGCTATATTTACTTAGTTTGTGATATTTTAATTTAGTAACTGGCGTCGCAGGCGAATTTTTTTAAACCGAGTCAGGTCTTTGTACTCGAAATTTTAAATAAAACAAGCGAATAACAGCGGGCGAAAATTTTGAAGTTTGATTCTTTGAAATACGTTATTATTTTATTTACGTTTGATAGCATTGCTAGAATCCCTGCCCTGGAAGCAAACATATTGTTGAACTGTACGATTTTGCCAGAAAATTGAAATCGAAAAGCTCTGGTATAAAAATTGAACTGTTCGGTTGTTCAATTCGTATTAAATAAAATGATCAATTTTTTTTACAGAATTTTAGAAGTTACGTTTTGATGACACCGTAATATCATGGATAGTTTTCATGCTAGAAAGTAGGAAAGTTAAAGCTAACTACATGAGCTCAAACAAATGTGGGGTTGTTGACAAAGACTGCCCTCAAGGGAGAGTCCTATCGCCAATCCTATGGAACATGGTAAAAGATGGTCTCCTGAGAAAACTGAATCAAGCATACGGAAAGTTTTGCCGACGATATTCTCTACCTGCTTATTGGAAACTTTGAAGACACCCTATGCTCACTAATGAACTCTGCCTTAACAATAGTTGAGAAATGGTGTAAAGAAAACGGTCTCTCAGTTAACCCTCAGAAAACAAAATTAGTGCTATTCACCAATAAAAGGATTAGGCAAAGCCTCAAATTGCCTAAACTAAATGGCACCTAGCTAATCCTGTCAAACCAAGTTAGATTCTTAGGAGTCATCCTAGATGAAAAGTTAAGCTGGAAACAGCACATTGAAGAACGGATCAAAAAAGCTACTAAAATCTACTGGCAATGCAGCGTAGCCTTTGGAAGAACATGGGGCCTCAGACCCAAAGTGGTACATGGGCTCTATTCTGCTATCATCAGACCCACTCTATTTTATGGTAGTGATGTTTGGTACCAAAAGATAAAAACAAAAAGAATCAAAAAAGACATAGAACATGTCCAAAGAATAATTTTACTAGGAATCACAGGAGTGATGAAATCCACCCAAACAAAAGCCTTAGAATTCTGGGACACAGATCAACCACTCTCACCGAACGACCTAAACGTTTATACTGATGGGTCTGTATATTCTCCACTGAATCCCCAATTGATATAACCAACTCTCTAGCCCAATACACCACTATCACTATCACACGTACTGCCGTGCAAATCATAAAAACCTTGAGATGAAAAAATCCATACAAAATCTTTTCTCTCTTTCATCGCAAAGTTTTTATGATTTGCACGGCAGAGTACATGCGATATCTTAACCTCGATAGGTATAAGAAATAAGAACATTTATTTATGTTCTGATAGCCAAGCCTCACTCAAAGCTCTGAAAAGACATTGTTCTACGGTAAAATTCACAGTAGAATGTATAATAATAATCCGCCGTTACAACGCGTCCGGGTCAGAGGCTAGATCGTTTTATTTTACTATTACCGCAATATTTGTGAGCTTTTTCTCATATGGATTCTTCTTAGAGATCCTTTCGTTACCGAAGTTTTTACTGTGTCAGTGGTAAATTGCACAGAACGCAGTGCCATCTATAATGTACTAGGCGCGGAAACTAGTAGGGCTTAGAATGCCGGTTTTCCCCATCAATGTGTTTTACCGGCGGGCATTTTTTGGACCGCATGCAACTCATTAAACTTAAATGTACCATATGTGACTTTTTCGGATTTGTAAAAATCAAAATAATTTTGTTAAAGTTCTGCTTAAAAAAATGAAAGGCATTATTGTGAGAAAGCTACTCACTTATTATAGACTTAGGACCAGCCTGCCTCTCTGAGTAATCACAAAAAAATTATTGAATTTGTATGGGAGCTATAACAAAGGTGTTAAAATTCTGCCTACCCCAAATTAAAGGTGTCACTATTAGTCCTAATTTCCATCAATATCAATTTGACACCAGCCTGCCTTCTTGAGGTCTAGTTCAAAGGATAAAGAATCCGTGTGGGAGCTATAAGAAGGCAGGAAGGTCTCAAAATTCTGTTTGTGCAGAATGAAGGTATTAGTGTAACACAATGTTTGCGTAATCATCAACTTGACACCTACCTGCCACCCTGAGTTTTAGCTCTGGTAATCCTGGACTTATACTTGGGATTTAATAAGGTAAGCAGGCTGGTGTCAAAATTCTGCTTGAGCCAAACGAGAGGTGTTAATGTAAGGTATAATCTCACTTATACTCAACTTGAAACCAGCCTTCCTCCTTGAGTTCTAGCTCAAGTAATGAAAAATCCGTATTGAAGCTCTAAGGAGGCAGGCTGGTGTCAAAAATCTCCGTGTCCCCAATAAATGGTATTAGTGTAAAACAACGTTTGCGTAGTCATGAACTTGACACCAGCCTGCCTCCTATTAGTTGCTAACTCAAAGACTATATTTTCCCTATTGGAGCTATAAGAAGGCAGGCTTGTGCTAAAATTCTGATCGGGTTGGGACCAATGAAATGCATAACTGTAAAATGGCATTTCCATAAATATGAATTTGACACCACACTGCCTCCTCGGAATCAAGCGAGTGAGTTCGTGAATTTCGAACCACCCCTAACGGTAGGTGTCTAGGAACGTTACTCTCATGTTATACATTGAAGAAAAATCTTATACAGAATTTGTCCCCACCAGGATTGAACCCGGATATTCTTGGTGAAAAGCCAGTACGTTACCACTGAGCTAACCCGTTCCTACAGTATGAAGACAATGAAAAAACCGACATTTTAGCACGCCAGGGCAGAAAAAACCTTTTCAACCCCCATCACCGACGTTTGGGCTCACATACTCAACCCAACGTGAAATAATCAGAAAATTCTATGAAGTCCAACACAGAAACCGGAAACCGGTGGATAAATTTTCCGACCTGTAAGCACAGTAAAACCATAATCGATGCCCCAAAAAAAATACACAAAGCTCCTACTTAACAAATCCAGAAAGGACCTCAGGATTATAATAGGCGCAATCACGGGACACTGTATCCTTAACAAACATTGACATGACAACCCTGCAAATTATAATCCTTGCGTGTTTCACAATCGTCTGTGTTTAATTGAAATGATTATTGGTTTCTGTTGTAAATAATCATTGGCCCATTGGCTTCTGGTTCACCTTATCAAGAACTACGATATTAAGTTGGAGATAACAACCGATATATGTGTGTCGTAAAGTGAAGTTGCGCTTTTCTTACGCGCTCCATATTTTGCTGATATTTTTAAGTGAATTATAATAGTATATTACAATTGAGGTCATGTAAACAGCCTAATATAGGTGTCAAATGGTGTGTTATGCGCAATATAGTGCTCTTTATGTACCTTAGCCTCTGTCCACCTACTCCTACATCCTACCTACCCGTGGTGACACCTGTTATAGTGAGCAACCCCACGAACGATCAGGTATCCAACCCTGGTGTAGTAGTGTGGGTCACTTAGCTGAAGGATGAGGGGGGCTGTCTTCGGGTAGTACCTAGACGCTACGTTGAGAGAGGGCTGAAGACAGCTAGGCGCTATCAAGATGGGATGGCGGCTTAGCATGGTGGCGAAGGATCTCGACGGTAAGAGACAACGGCAGCATGCAAAGTCCTAGTCAGATGGACTACCATCATTCACCAGTGCCACGGGCACATTAAGACCAACGCCAGTGCGGTCTTAATTACGGCATACTGGCAAAGCATTGAACACGGACAAAGAATATCGACCAGCGGATGAAATTTTAGACAAGGGCTGACAACTGGGTATTCCACTACCTTAATAAGGAAAGGTGACATCTTCACGAAACGGCTAGTGGGCTAATATCATGGTTGCCCCCGTCCCGGTAAAACCTTGGCAGGCCTCCAAGTACGTTCGAAAGCTCGTCCTGTGAAAAGGAGGTGTAGGCTCAGATGAACATTCCTGACTAATACCGATCTGGCTCTGAACGCGGTGCCCCATGAAGGACCGTGTCAACCCTAGCATGGCCTCACTGCTTGCATAGATAACCATGAGATCACGAAGGTAACTACACAATCGAGTTGGAGATAGCGGCTTGGAGGGGGGACCCAACAGCATGGAATTAGGAAAGGAAGGGAAGGAGTTAAAAGAAAATCAACAAGAAAATCAACAGGGAAATCAGCAGAGGAAATCGGAGGATCAGCGGATGGATCAATCGAAGGTTCAGCTATTTGACGTGTTCGCAAGACGATCGAAAGTGGCGAGGTCGCCCCCGGGAAGGGAAGCGAGAAGTATAGAGGTTATCCACACAGACGTTCTCCACAACGACGACAACGATGAACCAAAGCAGACAAAATTGGAGCTAGTTAAAAAGATGGTGAAAGAGTTACACGAATTTATACAAAATAAAAATAACGTGCACAAAGACATTAAGACGAAGGTGATCAGCATTCGAGCCTGCCTAAACGAAGTGGAACAGGAAGATAAGCCGTGGAGGATGCGGAGATTCGAAGCAAATTACAAGAAGGCGAGAGCAGGCATTGAAGTCGGCGAAGTTACTGAAGTTGGCGAAGGTATCGAGGTGCTAGCCACCCCGCTCTCGACAAAAAGAAGACAAACACCGGATATTACGCCCACTCCAAGAAGCGCGGCAAAAAGGAGTAAAAGGGACAGGAGAAACAATGAAAGGACCACAAACAGACTGGATGCACAAACACCGAAGCCCAGTATAAGCGAGTGGAGAGAGGTGAGAAAAAAGAAGAAAGGGAAGAGCGAGAAGCAAAAGCTTAGAAGTCTGAGACCTAAAGCTGATGCTCTAATAGTGGCGGCAGAAACAGGAATGACGTACGCCGATATCCTCAAAAAAATTAAAGAAGACCCAGACCTCAAGGACCTGGGTGAAAATGTCTCGAGAATAAGACGAACGCAAAAAGGCGAAATGCTGTTTGAACTCAAGAAGGGCCCAGAAATTAAAAGTGCAGATTATAAAGAACTAGTCAAGAAGTCACTGGGCGAAGCAGCAAAAGTGAGAGCGTTGTCCCACATGACCACGATTGAATGTAGGTATATGGACGAAATCACGACAAGCGAAGACCTTCGAAAAGCCCTGAAAGAGCAAGGTAATATAAATGACGAGATAGATTCCATGACGATACGTATGAGAAAAACGAGAGACGAACTCCAAACGGCGGAAATAAAACTTTCAGTGGACGCAGCGATTAAGATTCTGAAAATCGGCAAGATAAAGGTGGGCTGGTCCGTATGCCCGTTGAGGGAAACCCAGCAGTTGGAAAGGTGTTTTAAGTGCATGGACTTTGGACACCAAGCAAGGAACTGCAAGAACGAAGATAGATCCAAGTTGTGCAGGAGATGTGGGGGAGAAAACCACCTAGCAAGAGATTGCACGAAACCACCAAAATGCCTGCTGTGCACGTCAGAAAATGACCACGTGACGGGTGGAGCGAGATGCCCAGTCTATAAACAGGCGCTTAAATCAAAGACGGGACAAGAATGGAAGTGATCCAAATAAACCTTAATCATTGTGACATGGCACAACAACTTCTTTGGCAAGCCACAGCGGAGCAAAAATGTGACGTAGCAATTATTGCAGAACCGTACCGAATTAATAAAAACAACGGTAACTGGGCTGTTGACAGAGCCGGGATGGCCGCAATATTGACGACGGGAAAGTATCCCATACAAGAGTTGTATCAGGCACCCACGAAGGATTCGTGATTGCGAAAATTGACGGAGTGTATATTGTCAGCTGTTATGCACCACCAAGATGGACGATTGAACAGTTTGAACGAATGTTAGACTTACTCACAGGAGAGCTAACGGGATTAAGCCCAGTCAACATTGGAGGCGACTTTAACTCATGGGCAGTTGAGTGGGGCAGTAGATTTACAAACGAAAGAGGCTTCATTCTACAAGAAGCGCTAGCTAGACTGAATGTGGTTCTGGTAAACGTGGGAAACACAACTACTTTCCGCAAGAATGGACGAGAGTCGATTATTGACGTGACATTCTGTAGTCCAACACTAGTACCAAGTCTGAATTGGCGAGTGGATGAAAGCTACACATACAGCGACCACCAGGCATTGAGGTACACTTTGAAAAAGAGTACGGTGGCGGCAAGGCAGATGAATCAAGTAAGAGAGCGGAGATGGAAGACGAGAAATTTCGATCAAGAAGCTTTCAAGGAATACCTCCAATCAGAAGACGAAGGCGTGGAGAAATCGGCAGAAGAATTGACGAAAGTATTGGTGCATGCATGAGACGTAGCGATGCCAAGAAGGATAGAACCGAAGAATAAACGAAAATCGGCATTTTGGTGGAACGACGAAATTAGGCTCTTGCGCGCAGACTGCTTCAGGACAAGAAGGAGGATGCAGCGGGCCAAAAGTGAGAGTGCCAGAGCCGCGAGGCGAGACGAACATCGTACGCAAAACTAACATTAAAGCGGGTAATCCGAGCTAGCAAGAGAAACTGCTTTAAGAAGCTGTGCCAGGAAGCTGACGCAAATCCATGGGGAAACGTGTACAGGATAGCGATGACAAAAATTAGAGGTTCATCAGTGCCAAAAGAAAGTTGTCCGGAGAAGCTAGGAGCCATAGTGAGAGGGCTATTCCCGCAACATGAACAGGTCGCATGGCCGCAAACTCCTTACGACGATGAAATTGAAGACAGACAGGACCGGGTGATCACTATAGAAGAGATTCAGACGGCTGTCAAAACGCTGAAAAATAACAAGGCGCCAGGACCAGATGGGATCCCCAATGTAGCTTTGAAGACGGCGGCATGCATAAAGCCGGACATGCTCAGATTGACATTGCAGAAGTGCCTCGACGACGGAAATTTTCCTGATATATGGAAGAAACAGAAACTGGTCCTACTACCAAAACCAAGAAAACCACAAGGTGAACCATCATATAGACCTATATGTTTGCTGGATGGTATGGGAAAACTGCTGGAGGCCATGATCCGGAACAGATTACACAAAAACACAGAGGGTGAGCACGGACTGTCAGACGACCAATTCGGATTTCGAAAAGGAAGATCGACGATCGAAGCAATAGAAAGAGTTATGGAGATTGCCGACAAGGCACGAAAGAAAAAAAGAACAGGGAACCGCTTCTGCGTTATAACGAAGATAGACGTTGAAAATGCCTTTAATAACGCAAGCTGGACGGAGATAGCTAAGGCAATGCAGAGTCCCCGATTTCCTCTGCAGGGTAATGAAAAGCTATTTCGAACGACGGGTGCTAATGTACGATACCAGGGAAGGGAAAAAGATGGTAGACATCACAGCTGGTGTTCCACAAGGATCCATATTAGGACCAACGCTGTGGAATACGATGTACGACGCAGCGCTGCGGCTGCAGCTGCCAAGATGGGTTACGACGATTGCTTTTGCCGACGACCTAATTTTCATAGTTATCGGAACGTCAAAGTTGGAGGTGGAAGTCGTCACGAAAGAGGCGTTGGAAACTGTAGAAAGTTGGATGACAATGGCTAAACTGAAGCTGGCCCATCAGAAAACCGAGATCATGCTCGTGAGCAATTGTCGGAAAACTGAGCGGATTGTAATGAACATCGAGGGGAACGAGATCACATCCACTCGCCAGCTAAAACACCTTGGAGTCATGTTAGACGATCGTGGAAACTTTAATGCCCACGTAGATTATACGTGCGAAAAGGCAATGAAAGCCAATGCAGCACTGGCCATGATAATGCCGAATGGGTTTGGACCGCGCAGCAGTAAAAGGAGGCTCCTAGCAAGTGTTACCCTATCGATACTGCGCTACGGGGCACCAGCGTGGATAAGGGCGTTAGACACAAAGAGGAACCGTAGGAGGTTGATAAAAACCCAGAGGGTGTAGCAAGCGCATACAGAACGATTTCCTCGGAAGCGGTATGTGTGATAGCCGGAACGATGCCTATATGCATAATGCTGATGGAAGACAGTGAATGCCACAGACTGAAGGAAAGGGGGGGCCAAAACACCAAAACAGTGAGGGCACAAGTAAGAGCCGAATCACTGAGTCAATGGCAGCGAGAGTGGGACTCCGCGGAAACTGGAAGGTGGACTCATAGGCTTATCTCGGACGTAACCACATGGGTAAATAGGGAACACGGAGAGGTTAGCTTCCACCTGACGCAGTTCCTGTCGGGTCATGGGTGCTACAGGAAGTACCTGCATAGGTTTGGACACGCGGAATCACCTTTCTGCGTGACATGCGTTGAAGAGGAAGAAACTGCAGAGCACGTTGTGTTTGTCTGTCCCCGTTTTGAACAGGAGCGATGTGAGCTGATAGCCGCGAGCAGGCCAGACGTAAACGCCGACAACATAATATCGGAAATGTGTCGCGACGAGGAAGTGTGGAAAGTAGCGGACAACGCAATTGCGAAGATAATGGTGAAGCTACAAAGTGCATGGAGAGACGATCAACGAAGACTGGCAGTTGATCTGAGAAAGTAGGTGCGAAAGCACAGCCCCTCCCCGAAGTAATGCTGTGAGGCGGTTCCGGGGAGACGCGAGCGTGGCGATCAAGGAAGGAGGTTTTAGTTGGTAAAAATCCAACACTACCTGGGTCCAGGAGGACCAGGTGCCTTTTGAAGGTTTCCTCACCCTTGAGAAAAAAAAAAAAAAAAAAAAAAAACAGCCTAATATATCCCGAGAAATAGGACTTTGAAAACATGATGTGATCAATTTGTAAAATTTGTAGGTCGATATCGATTGAAAGTGTATTTCCTACATTTTAACAAGAGTTTCTGTATAAAAATTAATAGACGTATTTGCTGGAATACACGCAACACAAAAAAAATGTAAAAAAAAACTAGGATTTGAACCGAAAATTCTGGAAAAAATGAGTTTATAACGCCGCAGCATTGCTCACTGACCTATATAGACCGTTGATGCCTTGCGTTATTATCACATCGACAAAGAAATAACAAAATGAACGCAGTACATTGTTCTACGATAGTTCATTCGATATTTAGCCTACTCTAAGAACTCAAATAGTGTACGCTGTATTTCAGGAGTTTTTTTTTTTTATTTTCAAAATGATTAATGTTTAATTGTTTGTTTCAACGTTCGAGTGCTACTACGTTAAAGCATAGTACAAGTGAGGTCATGTAAACAGCCTGTAACACAAGGACGATTACACTATCTCGCCTTCGGCTCGATTTTGCAAACTTCGCCCTTATGTTACCGGCTGTTTACATGACCTCAATTGTAATCTATAATATAAAACCCAAATACACTGCACCTCACCGCACCTTAATGCACCTCACTACACCTTGGTGCACCTTACTGCATCTTGGTGCACCTCACTACACCTTGGTGCACCTTACTGCACCTTGGTGCACCTCACTACACCTTACTGCACCTCACTGCGCCTTGGTGCACCTCACTACACCTCGGTGCACCTCACTACACCTCGGTGCACCTCACTACACCTGGGTGCACCTCACTACACCTCGGTGCACCTCACTACACCTTGATGCACCTCACTGCACCTTGGTGCACCTCACTGCACCTGGGTGCACCTCACTGCACCTTGGTGCACCTCACTGCACCTTGGTGCACCTAACTGCAACTTGGTGCACCTCACTGCACCTCACTGCACCTCACTGCACCTTGGTGCACCTCACTACACCTTGGTCCAAGGCCCAAGGTCGGTGGAACGGTTGATTGATGGCGTGGCCGATGGCCAAATAATTAATTTTTGAAGTGTTGTAGAGGACGTAGGGTGAAACACTTTTGCCCATTGAAGTGTGATTCCCAATCCTCCAGGTCGACGCTATCGTCAGCCGAGGACCAAAAAATTAATTTTCGAATTGTTGTTCAGGAAGTCGAGGGGAGCATTTTACCAATGTAACAATGTGTTCCGGTTCACTCGGGTATCCAGATTGATCCTAGAGCCATTCAAATATAAGTAAAATAATTTTGAAATCATTGTAGAGGATGTCGAGGAAACATTTTTGTCTATTCAAATGTCCCAGACGTCATCGTCATCTAAGGACCAACAAATTATTTTTGAAGTTTTGTAGAGGACTACGAGTGAAATATTTTTGTCAATCGTCCAGGTCAAACCCAGGGTCACCCGATGGCTGAAAAATCAATTATTGAAGTGTTTAAGAGGATGTCAAATGGAACAATTTTACCCATAGGAGTCTTGGTTCCAGGACTCATCACAGTAAATCTTCGTATAAAAAACTAATTCCTTTAAATACAGGTAAACAAAGTTTAGACAATCCGGCGAACACGGGCATCACGAAAAGGTTGGTTGGCTGAGGTCAAAAATTCAATTTTTGATTTGCTGCAGTAGACGTCAGGGGGAACTCAATTTCTCATGAAACTATTGGTCCCAGAAACCAACTAAGATACTACGGTCGTCCGAGGACCTAAAAATGATTTTTGATAGATGGTAGAGGACTCTTTTGCGCAGCTTTTGGTTTTGTAAATTTCATGACACTTTGAGTATCGCCATTTTATTTATAACTGCAGGGGAATTTTGCCTTACAAATGTCTGAATAACTTTTCCTTGCACAAAAATAACTTCACTTAAGGAAAGAAAGAAAATGGCTGTACCTTGAAAAATTACTTTTTTCATCTGTCTCTTTATTCACTTCAATCGCAAAGTCACGTTTGTTTTATGCGATTTGACTTTCAAAGACGAGCAAAATCTGGCGATCGGACGGGCGGAGTTATATGAGAAAAGTGTTTCTTTGAGGGTAAAAAGTACACCACGCAAATTGTGAGGAAGATCTCAGTTTTCGGAAATCTGTTGAGTGTTTTCGGTAGAAGGGTCTATGTAGTTGACGTGGGCCTAACGATACGCATGTACGCATGATACGAAGCAAATTTTCAACTTTTTGCCGGGTCAGAGCTCAAAGTAGGATACTAAAGTATTTTATGTAATTTGAGGTTTCCTAGAAACTTTCAGCAAATAACTGATTGTAGACGTAAATGTTTGAAATCAAAAACATGTTTACTGGTAACCAATTTGCATAAATTACTGACACCATATCCAAGCTAGTCTAGCTAGTCTATAATAAAAAATCCAAAATATCACTACACCTCACCCCACCTCACTACACCTTGGTGCACCTCACTACACTACACCTCGCAGCACCTCACTACACTACACCTCACAGCACCTCACTACACCTCACTACACCTCACTACACCTTGGTGCACCTCACTACACTACACCTCAGTGCACCTCACTACACCTTACTGCAGCTCACTACACCTCACTACACCTCAGTGCACCTCACTGCACCACACCTCACTGTACCTCACTACACCTCACTACACCTTACAGCACCTCACCACCTTTCACTGTATCTCACTACACCTTGGTACACCTTTTTTTTTATGAGGGTGAGGAAATCTTCATAGACACCCGGTCTTTCTGAACCAAGGTAGTGTTGGATTCCATTCTTCAATGACCTACCAACTAAAACCTCCTTCCTTTGTCTTCGTGCTCTCTTCTCCCCGGAACCGCCTCACAGCATTACTTCGGGGAGGAGCTGTGCTTTCGCACCTACTCTCTTAGATCAACTGCCAGTCTTCTTTGAACGTCTCTCCATGCAATTTGCAGCTTCGTCATTATTTTCGCAACTACATTATCCGCCACTATCCACACCTCCTCATCGCGGCACATCTCCGATATTATGTTTTCGGCACTTACATCTGGCCTACTCACCGTCAACAGCTCTCCTCGTTCTTGTTCGAAGCGGGGGCAGACGAATAACACGTGCTCCGCAGTCTCTTCCTGCCTATCGCATGTCGTGCAGAAAGGTGACTCCGTGAATCCAAACCTGTGCAGGTACTTTGTGAAGGTATAAAATATCAATTCACAGAATTTGTTTCAATTTAACATTCATGATAAAAGTTCGATCATATTTTATTTTACAACGCACAACACTATAATACTCCTTTGAGTATGCTCGCAATTGACATCCTTTGATTATGCTATAATATACACGCACTTGATATTACGTAAGAGGGTGTTATTCATATTACGTAAGAGGGTGTGTTTAATAAGATCGGCCATTAGTGAAGATCCTTTATTGAAATATGGCTGCCGTTTTAAGGGCGACCAGATTGGTAATTTTAAATAATATGATTGGTCCGATATGATGTCATAGTTAATTTGATTGGTTAAGAAATAACTGTGCTACTCTTAGGGTAGCTAGATAATTGAATAATGAAATGATTAATGAATGGCTTAAAGTAACATCACATGATATATTCAAGTGATATTATTGGATGCTGCGTTGACTTAACATGATTGAACATGATCAAGAATAATTTAATGAATTTCTCCAGATTTCTCCTTATTGAGAACAGTTAAGAGTCATATAAATAAGAGTGTATTGTATTGTTCGACGTTCAATATTTGGACCTCCTCTTAGATTGTCTCACCCGACCCGCAATCTTAGAAGGAAACAAATATTTAAGTTTGTAATAATATTTAAAGTGAAATAATTATTTTTTATAAAAGTGTTGTTATTATTGAAAACTAAAAATTAACCATTCATCGTTTCTTCAACTTCCTGAAGCATCCGTGACCAGACAGAAACTGTGTCAGGTGGAAATTAACCTCTCCATGTTTTCTCTGACCCATGTCGTTATTTTTGGTATGAGTCTATGGGTCCACCTTCCCTTGTCCGAGGAGTCCCACTCTTGCTGCCACTGTCTCAGTGATTCGGCTCTTAATTTCGTCCTAACTGTTTTGGTAGTTTGACCCTGCATTCTCTTCTTTCTATGACATTCACTGTCTTCTGTTTGATTTAATTTTTGGTTTAATGCGGCGTCGTGTAACTGATTTAGATAAAAACTACATTAATTTCAGCAATATTTCAATCATTTGATTTGATCTTCATCAGGCTACAAAAATTATAAAAAGGGGGTAAATAATTTGAAATGTTAAGCTACTGGTTTGTTTACCTTTATGTTGGTGTAAATTACATTGGAAAATATCACGAAACGAATAGAGATGCGCTCTCTTTTCGTCAAAATAAAATTGTACATTAAACATATAATTATTAAACACTTAAATAAATTAGAATCAATGAGTACATAACGAATAACATTGCACGTAAAGTTTGGATCACAAAACGAAATTAATATTTTGACGGAAATTTGGCGGTTCTTTGTCGAGGTTGTTTCATGGATATTATGTCGTTGATCTTTGTGGCGCAGTGTTGTTAATTGTCGTGTTAGGTAAATTTAAATTAGTTTGTCTGTGTAGTTTCATTAAGTTTACGTATGCTCCGTGCAAGCCGGCTTTGTCTATCTGGGTATTCACGGTATTCGGTGTTCGGTGAATGTACATTTTCTCTGCGATGACTCGTTGTCAATAGTGAGGAATCTGTTCGAGTATCGTTACATTATCGAAGTCAAAGGTGTGTGATTCTTTGACTGCATGTATCGTGAGTCCAGTTGTTTCTCGTTCTTTTTTTAGGTGGACGTCACTACGGTGTTTGGCCATTCTGTCTTTGAGTTTTTGTTTAGTGATACCGATGTAGGTGGCGTTGCAGTCTTGACATCTAACCTGGTATACGACTTTGGATTTTTGGTCTTTTGGTACTGTGTATTTTGTTCTCGTGTAAATGTTGCCTATTTTGTTAGTCGTTTTGCAGCTTAGTGTTAGGTCATGTCGATTCAATGCTTTCTTTAATCTTTCTGACAAGCCAGGTATGTATGGGGCGGAAATGAATCGGTTCCTTGAGAGGGGCTTTTCGTTTCTATTATTGTAGTATTTATGTACCCGCTCTCTTATACTGCATCAAATTTTTGGTGGAAGTTTTGTACGTCTTTTAAACGATGAATTAAATTTAAAAATAGATGTGAAACTCAGAAACCAAAAATAATTGTGGATAATTTGTTTAGTGAATATGGATGTAGCTTTCATATAGTGCACCTTAGGGGCCATTCACATATTACGTACGCACAAAAATGCCAATTTTAGACCCCCCCCCTCCCCCATGTACGCAGTCGTACGTTTTCCACCCCCCCCCCCATTAAGTACGTACTAAATTCATACTTTTAACACAAATGAAAATACGAACGAAAAAATGGCGTTATTATTGTACGCAGGGGCGGATTAACCTATAGGCAATTCGGGACCATGCACATGCTGGAGAAATCTGGCGCTGAGTTCGGTCAGTACGTGTATCATTTTAGTGTCGTCTCGTTAGATAAAAAAACTTCAAAATAAAAATTGAAAAAATTAATCCTGAAAAATTTAATCTTACAGTGAAGGTATTATAATTCCGAAATTCTCTTCAATGTCATTTCACGTAGAAAAATTATTTGCACCTTGTGCTTAACATGACACATTATTAAAATGGGGTTTTTACACATGGAAAAATAGAATTATTTCGAGTTTACGAAAAAAAATTTCGTCCTCGAGGAAAGTATTGTGTATTGTGGATAAATGTCCAACTATATTTCTTAGCAATAGAGCGGTTTTGGAACAATGCAATGAGATGAAAATCAACTTTTATTTCAAAGATTTATCTTTTGTTTACTTGATAAACATAAATTTCATTAATTATTTCTGGTTTACTGTATTAAAATCAATGGGTTACTTTAAAATGCAAGGTGGACCTAAATGAACCGTGATTTGTCCTATTTCATATAACTTCAATGAATCGTGAGTTTTGCTGACAAACGTCTCTGGACTAAACGTCAGGATTAAAACTGATTCTTATACCCCATTTATTGATAAAATTGTTTAGATTACATAATTTGTTTCAACGGGTTTTTTAAGCGTTTTTGCCTGCAACCAGCCGTAAGTTGAAACTGAAAGAGACTGTTGTTAAATGTAATCTTTTCCGTTGTTAACAGCTCGATCGATTTCAATTTCGATGTATCACCGGATTTTTGTCTGTGCACCAGGGAGCTTACTACATTATTAAGAACCTAGTGAATTTTTTATTCATTTTTTAACTACTCGACTGATTCGATCGACTTAAAGTTTACATTTTTGTACAGGAGAATGTACTACGAAGCGAATACGAAATAAAATTTTGATAGATAAAACTTCTGACAGATCAGTTCGATCGATTTTACTTTCTCAACTTTGTGTACCTCAAAATCTATGGATTTCATTTTTCTGTGCAGCCGCAACTGACCTTGGAAGTGTGGAACGTAATCTAAAGTACAAAAGTATTTTTGATGTCGGAAACTTTATTCAGAACAAACTAGGAAAGTTGGCGCTAAAAGAATGGGTGCCAGTGTCGCTGAGAACCTTAATCCGCCACTGATCGTACGACGACGAAAAAGACGTCGAATGGGTGTATAACATCGACTTAGAAGAAAAAGAGGAGTTTGTCGAGCCAGAAAACAAACAAAATGTACACTATAACGTTTAAACTGTTTTACAAACCATTTTGAGGGATTCCGATTTTTAGTTGTGATTCTTGTAATTGATATCCTTTGTTATACGCCAGTGTGCAGAAAAGTTTGTACGAAGAAAAACAAATTTGTAATTTCAAAATTTCAAATTTTCATGTTCTTAATAAAAAAAATTGTGTTGACCACGTACGTACGCTTTTCATTCAATACCCCCCTCCCCCCAGTGAAAATCGTACAGTTTCATACGCTTTTCACAAACGCCCCCCTCCCCCCCAAGTACGTACGTAATATGGCCCCTTAATCTTGCTACAATTATAATTTTTTTTTGTAGAAAATATTGAGGGAAACATCTTACACACTGAAGTATCGGTTTCACTCCAACCTTTTCACCCAAAGTTGATTCTAGAGTCGTCCGAGTTTTACCAAAAAATTCTTTTCATTATGTTTGACTAGAAATTTGAACAGAAATATCTTCAAAAAAATATTATAAAATAAAGTTAAACAATTGAAGCTTACACCACTCGAAAGGTTGGTGAAACTTTTTCGCTTACATCTCTACGAAATTAGCACGGAAATCTCCTCAGTTTAGAATGAAAGATATGGAACTTAAGGAACACAAAAAAAAAAATTGGTGAAAGTCAGCAAAGAAGTAGTATTGGCTGTAGGGTCCATATTGTGGGTCTAACTACGCGACTTGGTGGTTTTTCATGGATATTTTTTTAATGATGAGATTTTTGTGCTGTGTTGAAGAAAAATAGAAGGAAATTTTGTTGTTCTGGATGTATTGATCCAATGCTTGTCCTTAGCGAATAGGCTGGCCCAAAGGTCGGGCATAAGGTCGACTCTAAAAATATGTTTTTGGACCCGTACGAAGTACAAAGGTCCTATACGTTTACTACAAACAATTTAATTTTGTGGGAATCGGTACAGGGGTCTGGGCACTGGGACCAATGGAATGGACGAAATGGAGATTCTTGGCCATATACGAAAACATTTTTTCGTCTATATTTCCTTAACTATGCAATATGGAGATTTACTGTCAAAGGCAAAGTTGTAGAGAATTAAATTTAAGCGAAGGGTTTTGGGGAAATATGACCCAATCTTGGTATATGGCCACTTCCATAACTGGGCAGGATGACCCAGATCTCCAGAACTATGAGAGGTAGAAAGTTGCTTCCAAGGACAAAGTTGTAGACAATAAAATTTTAGATAACACGTGTTTCTGGGTTTTAGGGAAAAACGACTTAGTCCTTGGATATAAGCTTTTCTAGATTTGAATGGTCTGAGACGTACTTCGGTAGGGCCTTTGACATTACCTTGGGTAATTTCTATGGATCTTTGAAATTCTTACAGTTATAAAAGAACAGAAAACGTTGGATTGTTTGCTTATTTGTATATTTAGGTACGTTCGAGTCACTTTGCCACATCTATTCTGTTTGTGTCACATCGATTCTGATACGTACGGGTCTTTGGTTATGCTTGTTTTTACTTTTACATCTTGTACGATATAAAAATATTGTCGATACTTTGTCACATAATGTGTGAGAATCTACAATGGCTTATTCGGGGTTTTGCACGTTTAAGGCAATAGATTAATCTGGGTCATGGGCCAACTAATATTCCCTTATAAAAAATAGAAAAATTATTTTTTGTTTAAAATAATGGATAATAGTTCTGATGTAGAATCGAAATATTTGAACACTATCAATTTTAAAAATTTGTCTAAAAAAGTTTTAAGGCCCATAACTTGTGTGCTAAAATATAGTCTACATTGAGGCGCTCAAATATTATATTTTCGCTGATATCCGTGGACAAAGATGCGGTTTCAAAAAAGTAAGTCAGCATTTCCCTTCCTAAATATGTTGCCTTTTAAAAGCAACTAAACTTATTTTTTGGGATTGAAGCTTGTCTCAGAACGACGAGTTTTTGTGTAAATTTTTACGATTTTTTCGCCGTTCTCAGAGTAGGTAGGATCCCAAAAAATAAGTTTAGTTGCTATTAAAAGGCAACATTTTTAGGAACGGAAATGCTGACTTAATTTTTTGAAACTGCGTCTTTGTCCACTGATATCAGCGAAAATATAATATTTGAGCGCCTAAAGGTAGACTATATTTTAGCATACAAGTTACGGGACTTAAGTAGAATGATGAAATCAATGTATACCAGATTCGGTTTTACCCTCTATAGCGTAAAGATAACCCTACTCATGCCATAGAAGGTTAAATTGTGCTTGCAGCACATTGCTTACTTCACATTGGAAATCCTTATTTCCGGGGCTATTTTGTACATGCCCGGACACGTTATGTAATGTAGAGCAGAGACGAAACGTAATTTAACTCAAAATGAAGACTATAAAACAGAAAATTTTTAATCGCTTCGGTGTTTTCAAAGACCTAAGTAAAATTCGAAAAGTGTCAAGGGAATGAAAAAAAAAATATTTGTAATTATGAAAACAACGTCCCGGTCGCAGCCCGAGTCACAACGCTAGTATACTATTAAATTCAGCTCTGGTAGTTGTGTTTTATAATAAAATTACCGAATTGTGCTAATTTGTTAAGCATATTTTGTAAATTCTTCAATTAAATTAGTTTATATCTTCACGTAAATATTTCCGTTACTGACGTCACGCATACACCCATTGAATTGGCGCGGGACTTTTCAGTGTATTTAGTGAAATAAAATTGTTGGGCAATTAAATTCCTCTGAGAGTTTCTTAGTTGGGTGCTATCATTTGGTTTGCTGTTTCTTTGTTTATTTTTTCAATTTTAATCATATTTTATCATATTTTATCTATTTTTAATCATAATTTATTTACTTTGTTTCAGGTGACTAAAAAAAATATATTTCGTAAACAAATTCATTTGTTTTTTGTGCGTTGACGAACATAGTCGGGTTCCTTGCGGAGAAACTATGCCAATGCGTTAGAGAATACGTTCGAAGAAATAGGCTATGAGTCAAACGACGTGCTGTGTTTCATGGGCGATTTTAACTAGACGAAAATAAAATGGTTTCGAGAGGTTGATTCTGAATTTGTCAACACATTTTCGGAACTGGCCAGCCCATTGATACCCAGTGGAATAGGATGCAGCGCAAATGCCGAGATAATCAATTTACTATTCACTTACGGTCTCCATCAGGTCAACGATGTGCAAAACTTCCAGTATAACATCCTGGATTTGATTTTTTGTAATGAAACTGAGGACGTAACCGTTTCAAAAGATAAACCGTTAAGTAGGGCTGACGTGTTTCATGAACCTATTGAATGCGCGATAAAAGTCAATTCCAACGTCGTCGCACAGACGGCGATCCCAACCTCCGCAGGTTTTATTTTCGTAAAGCAGACTATGAAGCTCTTTCATCATACATTGAATCGATTGACTGGGCTACTGAGTTATCTGACAATGCGGGTATTGACGAAAACGTCGAAGGATTTTATGATGTTCTACACAACGCTTTTACACTGAAAAGACCACGAACTGATGACCATCCTCCATGGTATTCGAAACGACTCGCTAATCTGAAAAACCGTTTATCGAATGCTCATCGCCATTATAAGAAGACTGGTTTACCTTCTCAATATCTGAGATTCTGTTCCATTCGCAATCAATTTCAACAAAACCGGTACCACGATTACTAGCGTTACATTAAGGAAACCGAAAAAAATTTCATCGACGATCCATCAAAGTTCTGGGCTTATGTCAAATAAAAGAAAAAACCGGACGGTTTTCCAACGCTTATGAAATACAGGGAAATCAAATCATCTGAACGCTCTCAGGTGACTTCATTGTTCGCGAATTTCTTCGAATTAGTTTTCGTCCCCGTCGATTCCAACAATGATTATGCATGACAAATGACATTTTGATTTTGTTTTAATTCCTTCCTTCCACTTTTTGTTTAAAATTATTGTTTTAGATTGACTTATTCTTTTTCTACTTTTTACGATTTTTTGTCAAATTCTGTCTTCATTCAAAAAGCCAAATTCGGCAAATTCGCCGAAATGTGACTGGCAAATGTGACCACTTCCCTAACCTGTGTATTATTGTGTTATTCACATCTCGGCACATTTCGACACAAAGTTTTCAGATGTGCAAGAGATGTGAGGAAAAGTGCGACGGGAACGACAAATGTGCCACTTGAAAAAAATAAAATTTCACATTTGCGAGGCAAATGTGACTCACATATGTGAAAACAAATGTGGAAATGTGAAAACACATGTCCACATTTCTCGACTCAGAATGACTTTTTCGATAAAAAAAGCAGACTGGCACAACAAATGTGGCAAATGTGCAAGAAATACAGCTCAGTACTTAAAACAATATATAAAAACGTACGTAAATTTGAAAAAAAACGCAAAAAATACGGATCACTTAATACGTCGACGAAATTCTTTTTGAGCCTACACGTATCCTAAACGGTCTCACGTAAAATACACGAAATTTCGATTCTTTTGCACAAGTTGAACCAAACCGGTGTTCATTCGAACTTACTAGCATGGATTGCATCTTATCTGAATGGACGTTCACAATTCGTCAAACTAGGGAATTGCTCTTCTCGAACGTTTAACGTGTCATCTGGTGTTCCTCAGGGTAGCCACCTTGGCCCTCTCTTGTTCATATTATTCATGGACGACGCTACTAAAGTCTTCTCTATGTCAGTTTACCTAATGTATGCTGACGACTTGAAAATTTTCATGAGAATTAAAAATGTTCTTGACGCAAGTGCTCTGCAACGTGACTTGAACAGGTTTCTACAATGGTGTAAAATCAACCAACTTTATTTGAACGTTGATAAGTGTAAGGTAATCTCCTTCACACGAAGGAGATCCAAGATTGAGTTTGGTTACAATATCGATGATGTTACGTTGACTCGTGTTAAGGTAATTAAAGATTTGGGAGTCCTCTTGGACCAAAAACTGACGTTCAGTAAACACATTGAATATATAATTGCAAAAGCATACTCAATGCTTGGCTTTGTTATGAGAACTTGTAAGCAATTTAAAAATATTAAAACTTTAAAAAATATATACTTTGCCTATGTCCGTTCTTACTTAGAATATGCTTCAGTTGTTTGGCATCCTTATCAAGACACATTTGTTGACAGAATTGAATCAATTCAGAAAAAATTTTTGATGTACGCACTGAGGCGGACGGTGAAGCGGGATGAAAACCACAAGCTTCCGCCATATATTGAGAGATGCGAATCGATCAATATCGAAACACTTGCCCGACGCAGAATCAACGCCTGCTCACTTTTCGTATCCGATCTGATGAATGGAACCATCGACGCACCTAAAATCAAAAGCAAGATCATGCGAAATTCCAGACCCACTTGTGCTGATGATTTTATCGTAGTTGACAAACACAGGACTAAATATGGTCTTTATGAGCCTATCAATTACATGTGCATGGCATTTAATCGCTTTTCATTGCTGTGGTTTCAAAACATACCACGTGAATCGTTCAAGTTGACTATTAGGAAATTAAAAATCACATATAAACTAAAAGAATCTCATAAACTGAACCTTTGGTTCTCAATCTAATCAAAAGCTGATTAGTCAATTGGGTCTCACGACTCTCAAATGTAACTCTAAGTCACGTCGACTTGTGCAAAAACAGCTAGTCTAGACGACTAGTTTCCGCTAATCCTTTTTATTTCAGGTGGCTACACGCGATGGCGGTGCTTGATGGAACGACGGGCTATTTTTCATTTCCAATTTTCCATTTTCGTCTAATTTCAATTGATGCTGTTTTAATTGTATAACAACTATAAACAAAGTAATTTTAACGATGGGCAGGGGTGACTGTTGACTCCGACGGGTCGACTGGGTCGGCAACTCACTTCCGGACCTGCTCTTCATTTATGTTTTTTTTTTTTTGTATTAAGCTAATTTATTGTCATTATTATAATTAATTGTAAACAGTCAGGAGGCTACGGCCATTGATGCAGTAAATAAATAAATAAATAAACATAAATTTGAAAATGTATGTGAGAGGTTGGGTTCAGTTACAGCGACTTGCATAAATTTACAGGACATACGACGAGTTGCGTATTAGACACTGAATAATACAGTATCATACTATTAAATATCGTAGACATTATTATTTGTAATATTTCTGCATTGATCCATTGTGCGGAGTGCAGACAGAGCGCTATGTTAACTTTTCACAATTCCCGCAACTCCCTGGAGTCAAGAAATGTGGAAATGTGTTTTCAAATTTTCACATTTGCCTCGCAAAATTTCAACTGGCACATTCGTCGTTTCTGGCGCACATTTGCCATGGGTGCTGAGATGTGCTCTCAAACAGAACATACAGGGAGTTGCGGGAATTGTGAAAAGTTAACACAGCGCTGTGTCTGTAATCCGTACAATGGAGCAATGCAGAAATATTACGAATAATGATGTCTACGATATTCAACAGTATGAAATTGTGTTATTCAGTGTCCAATACGTAACTCGTCGTACGTAATGTAAATTTATGCAAGTCGCTGTAACTGAAGACAATATTCTAAGTAATTTCTTCTGAACATTTCCCTAGAGCTGTGAATTTACTTGAAAATTCGTTGCTTAAAATACCCTTTTGGTTACAACTGGTGTGTAATATGTTGTTGCAGCGAATTGATTTACAGTAAAAAGTTGTCAACCTTAAATCACAGCTAGTATTGAGTTGAAATGTAAAAAAAAGTTTGTTTTCTAAAGTCAGGATAATATATCTCATGAGTTACATTTCACTAGTTTCTAAATTCATAAGCCCAGTCATAGCAGCCAACTTTGAGTAAACTTACAGACATAGGTATACACTTTCTAACTGTGTGCTAAATGTTTCGTAGAGACCTACACTTCAGTTCACAGCAAGTTGGTTTTTGTCAAATAATCTTTGAAATCGGAAATTAAAGGTATCTATCGACAATTTTTAATATTTGAAAGCTGTGGTGAGAAGACTAACTCTTGTTTCAACTACAACACTCATGCTGAAAAAAACTTTATTTTTCTTCAAAATTCATTAGATTTCACTAGTTCATGTGATGTAAATATATGAAAGGTAATATTAATGATCGAATTTCACTATTGAATCGACAACTTTAATCGAATATGCTTTAATGTATCCTTTAAATATCGCGACGATCGCCATCGTACCGTCATCTCGTTTGACGCCCCAAAATTCAAATGAATCCGTAGACGATTGAACGTGAATAGGTAGTTTGACTTCCACGATAGCCTCCGGAGCGTCGTTTATTTGTTGACGAACATTTTCTAGCGTAGATTGTAGACTCGATATCATGGGATGATATATCGTTGTCCGTTTCGAATTGATTTGTCGTTTAAACAAATCCTGCATGGTGTACAATGTCGCAGGCCACAAATATTTAATCGTTACAACTGAGCCTTCCGTGTTAACTGTGAGTCTCACATTTGTAGCTCCACCGGGAATGCTCATCGCAATTATAACTTTATCACTTTGCGTTTCCGGATCGTTGAAGGTATTACATAAAAAAGGATAATTTTGCGTTGACGTTGTGCTTCTATTGTTATGTTTGTCACTTGACTTTTTGTCATCACTATTTTGTTGTGCCTCGTCTTGCTGGCTACATTCCAATTCAGTTATTTGGTCTTCTGACAAATGTTCCACTGCAAAGAATGACACAGGAATTACTTTAAAGGGACACAAATAATGAATTATATGCTCTTACAAAACAGTCCGCTGTTTCTTTTCAAAGCGTTCAAGTGGTTTCGTCTGGATATGTCGATTTCAAAAATGCTGGGCTAGTTTGCTTATGCACTTTCCCTTGCTTAATTAATTTCACAATGAATTTATCCTCCTCTCCGTCATTTTTCCAGGTTGAGACCATGTTGATAAATATTGTCCGTTTTTTAAACAGATTCACACAGTTGAGGTTCAATGGCGAACATACACGTACAAAACAATCGATTTCTGACGTTTGTTCTTCGTGTACTAGACTTGGACATATAATAGTAATTGCAATTAATTTTTACAGACAAACGAGACAAACGCAATCATCGCACCTGCTACAATGCGAAGTCTAGTACTCGTTACAGCGCGAACTTTTTACATCATTTTTTTCTCGTTTAGTGCGCGCATTTGTCACAACCATGCGTAAAATTCAACAGAAAAATAAAAATATTTTAAAGCGTGTCATATGCTTCAACTACAGCACATTGGATGTCAATAATAGTTAACGGCCTAAGGAAGATCAAAGATGTGCAAAGACTTACTTTTTTGGGTGAGATGTGCGGATAAAAAAACTTACATGCTTAATTCGTAGAGAATTCAAACCAAATAGTGACTATTACCACAATTCTAATAGTAGCTTTACATTAAAATCTACTTAATATGGGCTACAAATTGTTTTCTTCAACATTTATACAAATGTGTGGGAAATGTTCTCTTTTCAGGGGGCATGTTTGTCCGAGCTCATACTCATGATATCACAACCAATCTTTGGAACTTTGAAAATTTAAGTACTATGTCGATCCTAACCTCTCACATACATTTCTGAATGTATATTTCGTGTATTTTACGTGTGGTCGTTTAGGGTGCGTGTATGTTCAAAAAGAATTTCTTCGACGTATTTTGTGATCCGTATGATTTTTTGTGTTTTTTTCAACTATACGTACTTTTTTCTCTATTTTTTGAGTTCTAGGCTGTAATTCCTGCACATTTGCCACATTTCTTGTGCTACTCGACTTTTCTTATGGAAAACGTCGAACTGGATTAGGAAATGTGAAAATGTGTTCCGTGTGTCCGCATCCCTGTGTCCTCGTCCGTGTGTTCGCTTCCGTGTGTCCGCGTCAGTTTGTCTGCGTCCGTGTGTCTTTAGATACCAACCCGAGTCGTAGTTACAATCTTTATCGTTTATTTTTGTGGGTTTATTCACATGTAATAAAGTTCCATTGTTCGAGCAATGGAATTCTGAGAAAAATGTGGATATTGAATAAAACTTTAAAAATAAATGAAAGTAATTGTACGCTGATGTAATTATATTTATGTGCACATCACGAGGTTTGTAACCAGTCGAAATTTAGGCATTTTTGTGAGTAGAGTCCTCTGAAACTTGATCATGCCCACAGCGGTAGCGGAGCGCGTGACGCAGTCCCCACACCCCAAAAAAGAAGTCCACAAACTCAAAAAACGCCGTACAAAAATATTTGGGACAATTCACTATATATGCAACAACTTTTGAGTTTTTTCCCCCTGCCCCCCTGCCTTCTAAATTTTTTTAAATACGTCGTAGCAGCCCAGACTCATCAAAATCAGTTGAAAATTGGCTTGGAAATTGGTTTGAAAATGACATTTTTGTATAGGCCGTCGATTTTTCTATTGTTCTCATTATTATAAACTTTTTTCTGATCTGTCGTTTCCATCTATCTGTGTTTTTTTCTTTTTTTCTATCTATCTATCTATGCATGTATCTATGTATGTGTCTATGTATCTATCTATTTATCTATCTATCTATCTATCTCATAACAATTTTCGATCTCGAGAACCGCTCCAACGATTTTCATGAAATTTTCAGGGAACGTCAGTCTCGGCCACAAATGAAAAATTTCATAGGCTGTTTTCCCGGAAAAATTCTGGCAAAGTCATGGCATGGGGAAAAGTGGTCAATTTTGAGGGTTTTTCAGGAAATACTCTGAGTTTTCGAATTTTAGCAGAGTTGGTTTCGTCGGGAAAGTTATAGGGTTTCATCAGGAGAATTTTTTGGGATCTTGAGATATCACCTTTCCTTTGCATACTTGTTAATATGATATTTACATCCGGCATTTATCCTGCTATGTTAAAACTTGCTAAAGTCATTCCAATTTTTAAGTCTGGTGATCCTAAGCAAACAGGTAATTACCGACCAATATCCTTATTAAGCGTTCTTAACAAAATCATAGAACGGTTGATTTTTAAGAGAATAGTAGAATTTCTAGTAAATATTAATTTTTCCTTTGCATACCAGTGCGGATTTAGAAAAGATTCTAATACAAGTGTAGCTGTTATTGAACTTCTTGACAAAATTATGAATGCAATTGATAAAGGAAAATATGTATTAGGAATATTTTTAGACTTAACGATAGCCTTTGATACTGTCAACCATGAGATTTTACTTAACAAATTAGAAAAAGCAGGAATTAGAGGAAATGTATTAAAATTAATTGAAAATTATTTGTGTGAAAGAAAGCAATTTGTGTCGACAAATGGAAAGAATAGTGGCCTTATGAATGTCGTTTGTGGTGTTCCGCAAGGAAGTATCCTAGGACCACTATTATTTTTAATTTATATTAATGACATTGGAAATTTTGGCTTAAAGTGTTTCTTGAATCTTTTTGCTGATGATACCCTTTTGTATTATTTTAACAATGACTTCAAAATTAATTTTGTAAATGCACAAAACGATCTCGACGCCCTGAGCAAATATTTTAAAATAAATAAATTAACTTTAAATGTAAAAAAAAAAAACAAAATTTATTAATTTTCACACAAAAAACAAAGAACCACCTGTAGGTAATACTCTAAATTATAATGGCCAAATTATTGATGAGGTTTCAAAATTTACTTATTTAGGCATTATTTTTGATAAATTCTTAGTGTGGGACGATCATATTAAATATCTTTGTTTAACATTATCCGCTAGTGTTGGCTTAATTAAAAAAATTTCCAATTTTCTTCCTCGTAAAGTTCTATTATTATTATATTATGCACTTATTCATTGCCACATCGAATACCTATGTATAGCATGAGGCTCAGCATGTAAAAAACCATTTATGCCATTACAAGTACTACAAAATAGAGTCCTAAAATTCATTTTTAAATTTTCGATGCAGTATCCCTCAGCAGAACTTTATTTAAACACTCAAATATTACCTATAAAAGGAATATATGATTGGCAAACTTGTATATTTATTAAAAATATACTAACAAAAAAATGTTTTCATAATATTATTTAACAACCAGTTAGTCATAGTTACAATACGAGAAACGCTGGAAATTTATATCTTAATATGTCAAGAATAAATCTCGGTAAAAAAAGATAACATATATAGGACCTGACTTATTTAACCATCTGCCAATTGAATTACAAAATCCTAATCTAAATAATTCTTCTTTCAAAAAAAAGCTAAAGGTCTGGCTATTAGAAGCTGAACAAATATCTAAAATTTCTTAACTGAATTCATTTCATACTTCTCTGAACCTGACATAACATCATTTATACATACATGCACACAATATTATTACAAACATACTTAATTAATTACAATATTTTATATAAAAAAAACGAGAATTAATCTATTTATTCAAAAATAAATTAAATAATTTAAATAATATTAATTAAAATAATTTATTATTGTCAAATTCCTTCAAAGAATTAATTCACTGGAATTGACATTTCTTTAACATTTTTTTTCTTTCTCTTTATTATTTTTATTTATTTACTTATTTTTTTTATTGTATTGCCGTTGTCTCTTTTTAATTTTCAGTTGTTGTTTTTATATTATAAAATAAAAATTGAGAAAAAGAAAAAATAACTAATAAATAAACAGATAATAATAATAATAATAATAATAATAATAATAATAATAATGTGTGTCAGCAGTCAAAGTGGCGCCATCTTGGATTTTTCTAAGCAAGATTTTTTTTTGTTTTCGAATTCTAGCTTCGGAACGACAATACTTAGGAAGTTGGTGTCTTCTGCAAAGTTGTAGATTTTGATCAAGAGAATTCGTTGGGATTTTCAGATATATGCCATCTTGGATTTTCGTAAACAACAAGTTATGCTTCTTTGGGTTTTCGAATTTTACCTCCGGGATGACAATACCTGGAGAGTTGATTTCTTCTAGAATGTTATAGAGTTTGGTCAGGAGAATTTTTTAGCATCTTAAGAAAATGGCTGCCGGCTGTTAAAGTGACGCCATGGATTTTTTTTTCTCTAAATTAGATTACCTAGACAGTTGGTTTCTTCGGGAAACTTATGGAAATTGGTGACGAAAATGTTTTGGAATCTCAAGAAAATGGCTTCCAGATGTCAAACTGACGCCATTTTGGATTTTTTGCTATCTTCTGAATTAGAACAGCTAAACAGTTGGTTTCTTCGGGAATGTCATGTATAGTGGTGAGAAGAATCTTTTGGGATCTTAAGAAAATGGTTGCCAGCTGTCAAAGTTGCGCAATTTTGGATTTTTTTGCTATCTAAAAAGCATGGTTGTGCTCGCTAGTCATTTTTTTAGCGACGCTAACGCTAACGCTAGTTTAAAAAATGATAGCGTCGCTAACCAGATTCGCTAGTGGAAAAAAAAACTAGCGCGCTAATTTTTCGCTAATGAAACAATTTAGAAAATTGTAGAATAAATCGATTGAATTCTTAAATTCGGTATTTGTATCGTTAATTATTTCAATTAACGTCTCCGACATCTGACGCGTTGATTGCAAAAACCATTGTCGCAATTATTCACTTTAAATTTGTTCGATTACATAAATTTTTTTATTTCTTCGCGTTGTATTGCTGGTCCACACGCAGACTAATTTATTGATGATTGTTGTTTTGCTCGTTTCCGATTTTATTATTATGACATCGGTTTGTTTATTGCTTAGCTTTCGACCGGGTTAGCGGTCATCTTCAGACTAAAAATTAAACAAAAACTTTCTGTAACAATAACTCCGGATTTTGTTGGTTGATTTGAACTTACGTTAATATCACAAATTCGCAAATTATTTTCTCCTTGATTGTTCAAGCTGTTTGTGATTGTAAAAAATGTTTTTATCTTACAATCGAATTCATTTGTTTACCAATTGAGATTTGTTTTGCGCTTTTTTGTTTACACCTGTCCTATTGACTCATCGAACATCTGTTGCATGTTTACCACCTGTTTAACTCTTTGTGGAGGGTTTACATTTCTACGTTTAACACTTTCCTTGATTAAATTGAAGAAAACCGGAGAAACATGTTCGGCGTCTTTATTCGAATTTACTGCAAGCTTTCCTTTTAGGATTATTTTGCTGACCTCATGGATTTTTAGGGTTCGTTTTAATCTGACTTTTTTCAGAATTTTTTTGTTGTCAAAATCAAATTCATGACCCGTTTTCACTACGTGTTGCACCAATGCTGTCCCATTCGGGTTTTTGTCCTTGTTACTCACGTCTCCTTTGTGCTTTATCGTCCTGTCATCGAAACGAACTTGTGTCTCTCCAACGAATTGTCTGAATCGGCACTGCTTGCACGGAATTTCGTAGACTAAGCATGAACACTGGCCATCCCTCAGTTTCTGTTTCATGTTGCTAAACAAATTACCAACTTTTTCGGGCGGCCGCGATGCCAGCTTTAGGTTCGGTGATTTAGGTTCGGTTATTTGCTTTGATAGTTTTTCCGATAAACCTGGAACGTATGTCAGACCCGCGAATTTTGGCTTTGTTTTAGGAGGTGGTGTTGCTGGGTCGACTGTTGGATCTATCATCATTGTTGAGTTGGCCATTGGCTGCGTGCTATTTAAGTTTTCGTTGTCGATCGACGCTGTTTTGCTAAAGAATGGATAGCTCAAATTTTTGGTTGTTGTTTTTTGGCTTACCATGTTTCTGACTTGGTGAATCATTTGTTGTACTGTATTTTTTTAACACAAAATTATCAATTTTCGTAAACGCTCATCAAACACGTTACATACATTTTTTTTTTTGATTTGACTTTGTTTATAGAAGACAATAACAATAACAGAACACAATCATTACACATATCTTTACTGCAGTCAACATTGTTTCCTCAACGGTGTGAAGCAGTGACATGCATGTGTGTGTTGCTGTTAAAGTATTCTGCTTTAAGTTCTGTTTAGACTAAAAGTTTTAAGGGTTAAATCAATTGCAAGTTACGATTTTCTGGAATGTTTTTAAAAATTTAAATTCAACATCTCTGTTAGCGAATCCGATTAGCGACTAGCGAAAATGTTTCGCTAACACAGTTTAAGCGAGCGCTAGTCGCTATTAGCGAGTGGTTTGCAATATGAGCGTCGCTACTAGCGGCGCTAGTGATTAGCGACGCTAACCCAACCATGCTAAGAAGATATCTATCTTCTTAATTAGAATACCTAGACAGTTGGTTTCTTCGAGAAAGTGTCAGAAATTCTGAGAAAAATGTCAGCAAGTTTCAGACAGTCTCATAAAGTTGCCAACAAGTTTCAGAAAGTTGTCAGAAAGTCTCAAAGAGTTGTCAGCAAGTGTCAGAAATTTGTCAGCAAGTCTCAGAAAGTTGTTAGCAAGTGTCTGAAAGTTGTCAGCAAGTTTCAGAAAGTCTTGGAAACTTGTCAGCAAGTGTCAGAAACTTGTCAGTAAGTGTCAGTCAGTATCAGAAAATTATCACAAATTGTCAGACAGTTTCAGAAAGTTGTCAGCAAGCCTCAGAAAGCTGTCAGCAAGAGTCAGAAAGTCTCAGAAACTTATTAACAAGTGTCGGAAAGCTGTCACCAAGTGTCAGAGAGTTGTCAGCAAGTGTCAAAAAGTTGTCAGCAAGTTTCAAAAAATTGTCAGCAATTGTCAGAAAGTGCCAGAAAGTCTGACAAAGTTATCAGCAAGAATCAGAAAGTCTCAGACAGTACTCAGCAAGTGTCAAAAAGTTGTCAGCAATTACCAGAAGCAATTGTCCATGGAAGCAAAGGTCGCAGAGCTCGCCTGACAAAACTTACACAATTACTGATACCACAACAAAAAAAAAACTTCTTCGAAGGCAATTTTGATGCAATGTTTTTTAACACAACGTAACTTTGTTTTAAAAAAAGTGGTGCAAATTTTTTTAAGAATAAAACTTTGACCACAAGCTAACATTCTATTCAAACAAATGTTTGCGTCTTATCAGCGAAAGCGTCACCTCTGATGATATCAATAATTTTGGAAATGGACTTACGGACTGCGTCACACTTTACCTTCGAAGAAGTTTTTTTGTTGTGATAAATTAATTTAACTTATATAAATAAAATCCCTTTTGTTTCAAAAATTTAGCTTACAATAACAATTATGAATGCTTCGTCATATGATGAAACCGGATCAGGACTTAACTTCACTTTAATAAGGAGGTAGACCCTTTACATCATCGCAAGGGAATGATTTGATATGGGGACCAAATTGCACCCATAAAAAGTTCAAAAAATGTTAGTGGTTCCAGAGCCGAACTGCATAGAAAAATGAATTTTCTGTAGAGCAGGTACACAAATTTGTTGGCTAGTGTTACTAGCATCGGAAGAAAATTTCGTTTTGAATACAGTTAGGCTTTCGATTACTTCTCAAATAGAAATCACTACAAACGATGTTCGATTGTTCAATTTTTTATATGAAATTGAATCGACGTGCCTACCCTTCAATTTGGTGTCTAAATTATTAAAGAGCGAATGCACCTGACTTCATAAATTAATGTGGAGTTAAATATTAAATTTGCTTGCTTATTGGCTTGTGTGAGCGCCTCAGCTGCTAACTAGTTGGTTGAGAATATCATGCCTAAATTATGAATTTGCTAACTGTATTTACAATTCGCTTACATCATGTACACTCATGGAAATGTGAAAACCGACACATTTTTGTGTTTTGTGGTTTACTGACTTTATTGATTTCTCCATATAAAAATACATGCAAAAATTCACAAACTCAAGTAAAACACAAAAGCAAAAATGTGTCGGTTTTCACTTTTCCGTGAGTGTATGATAAACATTAATAATCAAAGTGAAGGGAGTGTCCACATCAATAAGATGTGACCAAGTCTCAATTTGCAGTGTTTAGATATGACCGATCTTCAATAAACAGTCTCAAGAAGAGCTTCGGTGGGGTGCTCATAGCAAACACGTTGGGCCCTAGTAGAAACTCAGTTTTAGGTTCCTGACTGAGTCCAAGGGTTTCTAATCAAAAAATTTCTTCCATAAAACGGGAGACTATCCTAGACCTTCGAACAAGAAAAAATTTGAAAATCGAAAGAGATTTACTCGAGTTATGTACAAAAAACATGTAGAGCGCTAGCAGAAGCTCGTTTTAAGTGCCCCAGCTATATCCTATATCCTAAAATTTTTCTTCTACAAATTGTTGGGCTTTCATAGACCTGTCGACTAAAGCAAGAATTATGACAATCGGAAGAGATTTACTCTAGTTATGTGTACACAAAACACGTATGGCCCTAGCATAGACTCGCTCATAGCGCCCTAGCCAAGTCCAAGGACTCAAATCCAAAAAAGTTTCTTCCATAAATTGTCGGCCATGCCCAGATCTTTCAAACAAACAAAAATTTATGAAAATCGGAAAAGATTTACTTGAGTTATGTACAAAAGACCAAAAAGCACTTAAACGGCCCTAACTCGGCGGCCCTTCGGCCGACAGTGCCCAGATTCAATCCAATAAAAGATATTTCACTCAAGTTATGGCGGTGACGGACGGACATTTTTTTTTATTGTTGATTCGTCATCTAAGGACTATTATAGATGCTCCCCCCTACTACCGGGTCGAAATTGGGGTGGTTACAAACGTCGTGGTAAATGCATAAGACCCCTTTTAGAAGAAATTCGTTCTTCGTACGGGTATAAAAAATTAAACACTTAAGAAATATGGGACTGACGAAACCTCTAATGTGAAGGAGATGCCTGGAGGAAGAGGAAACGCCAATTGTCCAATTGTCCAGCCCTAACCTATAGCAGATCGAGGACTCTAGGAAATAGACAGCTCATGGACCATGAACTCGGACAGATAACACTGGATAACCTCCTCAAATATTTTAATAGTATATTATAATACAAGGGGTATAATCAAGTAATTATAGTCGAGGTTGGTAAAAGCTCGAGGGGCGTCAGCCCTGACAATTTTTACCCACCGAGACTATAATTACGCGATTGTTCCCCTTGTATTATACGATCACATTTGAGCCTGTAATTGCCAATTATGCACAAAAAAAATAACAACAAAATTAACATAAATCAAAAATTTCGTATAAAAATACTCATCGAATTTGTTGCAAAAAATGTCGTCTAGATTGATTTTTCGATTTAGTATGCGGTTGTCATAACAACACACGTTTTATTCTCATTTTTTAAAGAACCGGGTTATAATAGCGTCATTACAACCCTAATTTTAACAAGAAAGTCGACTATAACAGGCCGATTATAGCCCTATTATTAGGGTAATAATTGGATTATTATAGGCTCGATAGTGATAAAGAAATTTATGAAGTAAACTCAACAATTTTGTAAATTTGACACAAGAGAAGCCCACCTATCAGGCTTAATTGTAAATCTATTGTACTCAAATTATTTTAGTACAAATAAACGAAACTAGCTAACTTTCTCTTGAACGCGTGTTCAAGGCGGCCGAAGGCATCCGAATACATATTCTCGTGGATCCGGTCAAAATTAACCGCCCGTACAGTACTCAAATTTAACGACAAATAAATGATTTTTTTCCATGAAATTTTGGTTTATTTGACAAAAATGTAATAAAAGAGCAGCTAAAGGAAATGCTTTTCCTCAATTTCTTTTCTTCCACTTCATTCAATGCAACACATACCCACACAAAGAAGGAGTGAAAGGACTACCGTCTGCGTCTGCAAACCATATTACAAGATACGGTTGGAAAGAAACATTATCGAATAGATCTGTTTAAATCCAAAAGTTCGTTATCAAACAAATATTTGCTTTGACGATGTATATGGAAGAAGACTTGTATAATATTCTACTCTCTTTAAATAACCAACCACGTAATGCATGAACATACATAAAAATTGTCTAGTCGCAGAGTTGTGCAGTGTACCTAACAAGTAATTAGATTTTGATTTGATTCTTCGTACAATATAATTCTCTCGTTTATCTTCTGTTGTTAAAAATGGAGTCTATGATGAAGTCGTACATACTGGAAATAAGGTTTTAGATGGAATTGATAGGGTAGGGAATCTAAAAGATTGGCTGTGTTATAATGCTTCAATTATTAAAATCAAAAATGATTTTATTGACGTAAATTTTTTTATCACAGCAAAGGCATCATACACACTGTATAGTAGTGGAAAATTGCAAACAATAGTACTTTATTGGTGGGCGAAAGAAAACCGAGGATATCTTCTCATGTAAATATTGTACATAACGAGTGAGCGTAGCGAACAAGTGAGAGTACAATATTTACATAAGAAGATATGAATGTGATAGCTGCGAGAATTTATCACTGCTTCGAAGTGTCGGGGTCCTGGGTTCGAGACACGGCGGCTGCAGGTCTTTTTTTCAATTTTTTTCCAATATTTTTTTTTTAATTCTATGTATATTTTGGTCGTCACGTGAAATTACTATTTTCATATAGACATTTGAATTTTGCTCTGTGAGAAAATCACATTTATAGCATAAATAAAAACTGATTCAAATACAAAACGAACAAAAATACAAATACAAATACAAAACGTAAAGAAAACCACTCAAAATACACAAGCTTATGTTGTATATCGAGAAAAACAACGCTAGTGTTTGTGAGAGACACATTTGTACATTCTACGTTACTATATGCTTCTATTTGTCAACAAACAGTATCAACAAAATTTGTACATACCAAATGAGCAAATTTGTGCAGTGGTTAGCGTCGATTTTTGCGGATCGGTGGGTCGTGCGTTCAAATCACGGCGGTGCCACTGTTTTTTTCAGTGAATTGGCAAATAGAAAACGAATTTTCCCTAGTGATTTAATGCATGGTTTTTCCTTTATATGCAATAGTGAATACGATATTCTCTCGCCGATGAAATAAAAAATTATAACTATGTTGCTTTTCATCAATTTAAAAATCTAAAATTACCTAAATTTGCTTACAATCAATGCAGTTATAGTAGACTATGCACCTCTTGGCAAAATTGTTATTTTGACGTGCATTGAGGCCCTAGACGAAGGCGTCTATCGAGAACAGATATCGTCATATGAATACTAAGTTTGGAAATATCCATTCTCTCACTTTCAATTTTTATATGAGTGTTCATATAAAACATATGAAATGAACCATACGTATCAGAATAGATGCAGTAAACAGAGTTGATGTTACCAAAAGGCTCGAACGTATTTAAGTAAATATTGCCCATATTGCCTTAACTCTTAAGTGCATGAAATGACGTCCACATTAAATTGTATTGGAAATTGTCGAGAAGGCAAAATTGAAAAACCCGTCCGAAGAATCGGCGTAAAAAAGGCCTTCCGAAAGTACAAAATGGACCGCCAAATAGACAAAAATGTTCATCTCAATTTTTTCTACAACATAGTAAAAAACCATTTTTTTTGTCTAGAGCCGACCTAGGGTCCTCAGGGGAGGCCTCGGACAAATATTTACATAAACCAAAATATTCCCCTCCATTTTCTCTACAACAAAGTGAAAAACTATTTTTTTGTCTAGGGCAGACTTTAAGACCGACCCGACCTAGGGCCATAAGGATATGCCTCGAACACATACTTCTATAGCCAAAATTTTTCCCTCAATTTGCTCTGCAACATAGCAAAAAAAAATTTTTTTGGCTAGGGCCGACCTTAGGACAGACCTGAGGCCTACTTCAGCCCTTTTCGGTACTCGATTACCTCTCAAATAGAAAAAGAATCAACAAAATCAGTTAGGATTTATACAACTTATGTAAGCGAACATGTTGGGCCCTTGTAGAAATTCAGTTTTAGGGTCCTGACTGAGTCCAAGGGTTTCTAATCAAAAAATTTTCTTCCATAAAACGGGAGACAGTCCGAGACCTTTCGTTCAAAAAAAAATTAAAATCGGAGGAGATTCACTCGAGTTATGTACAAAAGCCATGTAGAGCGCCAGCAGAAACTCGTTTTTAGTGCCCTAGCTATATCCTAGGGCCTAATCTCAAAAAAGTTTCTTCTACTAATTGTTGGGCTTTCATAGACCTGTCGATTAAAAGAACAATTACGAAAATCGGAAAAGATTTACTCGAGTTATGTACAAAAAACACGAATAGCCCTACCATAGACTCGGTTTTAGTGCCCTATCTAAGTCCAAGGACTAAATCAAAAAAAGTTTCTTCCATAAATTGTCGGCCATGCCCAGATCTTTCAAAGAAAACAAAAATTTATGAAAATCGGAAAAGATTTACTCGAGTTATGCACAAAAGACCAAAACCACTTAAACGGCCCTAACTCGGCGGCCCTTCGGCCGACAGTACCCAGATTCAATCCTATAAAAGATATTTCGATTATCTTGCAGGGAAAAAACAGTTTTCGAAAATCGGTTGAGTTTTACTCAAGTTATCGCTTTGATAGACGGACGGACAACGTTTTTATTGTTGATTCGTCATCTAAGCACCAGGATCGATGCTCCACACCTACTCCCAGGTCGAAATTGGAGTGGTTACAAACGTCGTGGTAAACGCATAACACCCCTTTTCGAAGAATTTCGTTCTTCGTACGGGTCTAAAAATGAGAGTGAGAGAATGAATATTTCCAAACATAGTATTCATATATTACTAATTATAAACCTCTAAAGTTTGTCTGCTTATTTATGTGTCTATTCGTCTATTTATGTGTCTATTCGTCTATTTATGTGTCTATTTGTTTATTTGTCTGTCGGTCACAATCCCGTTATTTTTGGGTTTAAACTGAGGAGGAAAAAAAATACTTTTTGATATGTTGTCGGGTATGGTGCAAAACGTCGAGAAAACATGTTCCGAGGTGGGATATTGTTCTGAAATAAGTTATGGGTAAAAAACGGGTCAAAATTGAAAATCGGCCAAGATGTTGTGTTAAAGATTCGGTCGGCGAATAAAAGTCTTAGAGTTTTTGATGGCCTAGAACTTTGTAGAAGAAACATTTTTGATCCGACTTCATACGGAGGAGCTAGGTAGCGAAAACTGTTCAAATTACGGGGTTTCCTCACATTGTCGTTAGGGAACTTTTGCTATTGGACAAAGTAGAGATAATTTTTGAGTGCCAATCGTTAGTGGAGGCTTGGGGCAACGAAATTGCTGAACAATCTTGGGTGAAAAAGTTTCCCACTCCCGAGATATAGGCCATTTTTCAGCGATTTTGTCCAGAACGGGAGCACTTATTAACCTATATCTCGGCGGGTAGTTGCCAGAATGAGGCCAATGAGGTGTCAAATGAAAGGTTTCCACAGTGTGAAGATAGCGGAGTCGAATTTAAGAAAATCGATTGAGCGGTTCGGTGTCCAGGGTCGATCAAAGAAGGCAAAAATGGACAACAATTTGCTCCGCTGCCCGAAAATTACTGAAAAAATAATTTTTGATATGTTGTCGGGTATGGTGTAAAAGGTCGAGAAAACATGTTTCGGGATGGGATATTGTTCTGAAACATGGGAGTTATGGGTAAAAAACGGATCAAAATTGAAAATCTTCCATAATATAGTCAAGATGTTGTGTTACAATGAAATTTGTGTCAAATCACTTTTCAAACATTTCTTCGTTTGTATGGGAGATACGGCGTTGGTTTCTTCGACAAAGTCTAAGAATTCTATTAGTAGAATCTGTGACAAATGCCCAAAAGTTGGAAACATTTGTCTCAAATCAGTTTTTAAACGTATTTTCGTATGTATGGGAGATACGGCGTTGGTTTCTTCGCAAATGTCGGAAAGTTGACATGTGGTCAATTTTGATGATTTTAGAAGTTCGGAGAAGGTATAAGAGATACATCGGTTTCTTTAGCAAAGTGTCAGAGTAGAATGCGTAGCAGGTGCAACGCTGCAACGATACCCATATGGCCTCGCTATGAGGTCTCTATCGAAAGACCTTTCAAACGATACCTTACTTGTTCCTGTTCGGTATTTAGTTCCAGATATATAGCCAAAAATGTGTTTTCATTTAAGACCTCATATCAATCGATAGAGACCTCATAGCGAGGCCATATGGGTATCGTTGCAAAGCTAATGATGCCCTCTTTCGATTAAATCGAAACATGGCCTGATTTATTCAGGATATTTTTCCAATTTTCGTAAAAAATTTTCAACTTTGACAACAGTTGATATCCCCAAGTTTTAACCACTTCACACGTTTGGTTCGTGATTCTGATAGCCCCATCCATAGACCATCCAACAAAACTTACAGCAGAAAAATCGCATCACCCAATCGATTTATTCTCTTGGTGCCGATTTTTCCGAAATTTGGACCACTGTGGGACGTTGGATACAGTGAACGTGGAATATGGGGAACGTTGAATACGGGGAACTTGGAATACGGGGAACTTGGAATACGGGGAAAGTTGAATACAGGGGACGTAGCATACGGTGAACGAGGAATATGTGCGAAGTGGAATACGGCGAAAGTGGAATATGGGGAAAGTAGAATACGGGGAAAGTGGAATACGGGGAAAGTGGAATACGGTGAAAGTGGAATACGGGGAAAGTGGAATATGGGGAAAGTGGAATACGGGGAAAGTGGAATACGGGGGAACTTGGAACACGGGGAAAGTGGAATATGGTGAACGTAGAATACGGGGAACATGAAATCCGGGAAAAGTTGAATACGGAGAATGTGGAATACGTGTGAAGTGGAATACGGGGAACTTGAAATCCGGGAAAAGTTGAATACGGAGAACGCGGAATACGGGAAACGTTGAATCCGGGGAAAGTGTAATACCGTGAACGTGGAATGCGGTGAAAGTTGAATACGGGGAACGTTGTATACGGGGGAAGTGGAATATGGGGGAAGTGGAATAAGGGGGAAGTGGAATAAGGGGAAAGTGGAATAAGTGGAAGTGGAATAAGGGGGAAGTGGAATACGGGGGAAGTGTAATACGGGGAACGTGGAATAAGGGAAAAGTTGAATACGGGGAAAGTGGAATATGGGGAAAGTGGAATACGGGGGAACTTGGAACACGGGGAAAGTGGAATATGGTGAACGTAGAATACGGGGAACATGAAATCCGGGAAAAGTTGAATACGGAGAACGTGGAATACGTGTGAAGTGGAATACGGGGAACTTGAAATCCGGGAAAAGTTGAATACGGAGAACGCGAAATACGGGAAACGTTGAATCCGGGGAAAGTGTAATACCGGGAACGTGGAATGCGGTGAAAGTTGAATACGGGGAACGTTGTATACGGGGGAAGTGGAATATGGGGGAAGTGGAATAAGGGGGAAGTGGAATAAGTGGAAGTGGAATAAGGGGGAAGTGGAATACGGGGGAAGTGTAATACGGGGAACGTGGAATACGGGAAAAGTTGAATACGGGGAAAGTGGAATATGGTGAAAGTGGAATACGGGGGAACTTGGAACACGGGGAAAATGGAATACGGTGAACGTAGAATACGGGGAACATGAAATCCGGGAAAAGTTGAATACGGAGAACGTGGAATACGTGTGAAGTGGAATACAGGGAACTTGAAATCCGGGAAAAGTTGAATACGGAGAACGCGGAATACGGGGAAAGTGTAATACCGGGAACGTGGAATGCTGTGAAAGTTGAATACAGGGAACGTTGTATACGGGGGAAGTGGAATATGGGGGAAGTGGAATATGGGGGAAGTGGAATATGGGGGAAGTGGAATAAGGGGGAAGTGGAATAAGGGGAAAGTGGAATAAGTGGAAGTGGAATAAGGGGGAAGTGGAATACCGTGAACGTGGAATATGGGTAACGTTGAATACGGGGAAAGTTGAATACGGGGAACGTGGAATACGGGGAACTGGAATACGGGGGAACTGGAATACGGGGGAGGTGGAATACGGGGGAGATGGAATACGGGGGAAGTGGAGTTATATCGGGATATATCGAGATAAGAAAATTTGCCCGAGAGGGATGAGTTCGAGATTGTCGTTCTAGTTAGATAAAATTTTTTTCACAACTGCTCTGAGAAAATATGTACTTTCTCTCCTCGAAATGGGGGAGAAAATTGATTATTTCTTTTCACTCCCACAAATTGACCGGAGAGTGAGTGAAAAAAAAAATTGTTTAATATACGAATTTACTATTCAACTTTTATTTGAACACATTATTTCGATATGAAACTGCACAATTATTTTATAAACAAATAAATCACTTAACTTACAATAATTTTCACTTCTGTACACCGGTAATATACCTTTTTCGGTTATGCATTCTTGACTTACAATCAAAACAAAATGAATGCTATACCGATGATTAAGGAACTTAGATTTTTACATATGAAAATAATTTTATTCTTCAATGCAGTCTCCCTGAAGGGAATTGCACTTAGTCCAACAGTCCTGCAACATTTGGATACCTTTGGTATAATAGGATTTCTCCAATCCTGCAAAATAGGCCTCTGTTTCGGATATCACCTCATTATTAGTGTAAAATCTTTTTCACTGTAGCCATCATTTTAAGTTTTGGAACAAAAAATAGTCGCTGGGGGCCAGATCTGGAGAGTAAGTTGGGTGGTGGAGTAATTCATAGCCCAAAGAGTCCAGTTTCACAGTTGCTTTTATGGATGAATGCGCTGGTGCATTGTCATGATGAAACAGGACCTTTTTCTTGTCCAGCTGTTCCAATAATGTGACATAGTACTCGCCAGTTATTGTTTTTCCTTTCTATAAATAGTCGATAAATATTATCCCATGCGCATCCCAAAAAATCGTGGCCATAACCTTGCCTGCAGAACGCTGTGCCTTTGGACGCTTCGGTCGGCTTTGACCAAATTCTAACCACTCTGTAGACTGTCTATTAGACTTTGATGTATAGTAATGAATCCACGTTTCATCAATGGTGACAAATCTACGCAAAAACACCGTTGGATTACGCTCTAACAAAGCTGAACTACGCTCTGAATGGTCAAGATGGTGCTGCTTTTGATCAATTGTTAGAAAACGCGGCACCCATCGCGCAGAAAGCTTTTTCACGTCCAAATACTCGTGTAAAATATGTCGCACCCGTTCTGTTGATATTTTGAGGATGTCAGCAATTTCACTAACTTTTACTTCCGATCAGCCAAAACAAAACGATGCATTCTTTTGATGTTTTCTTCAGTAACTCCTTCACTTGGACGTCCTGAACGTGGGGCATCATCGGTGCTTGTATTACCTCGTTTAAATTCAGCATGCCACTTCTTGACCGTTGTATACTAGGGTGTCCCGATTGATGAAGGAAAAGACGTTTAAAAAATCCACGGTGTGGCATCGCTATAGCAGTATTTTGTAAAATGCTTCGTAGGACTCCCCGGCTCAATTTTTTACTACATCAAAACCTTGGTTTTTGCACATTCTCAGTGACTGAAACTTAAGTGAAATGACTAAAATCTGACTCTAATTGAAAGTTCAGATAAAAATAGTCCGACTAGACTAGATAGCTGACGGACTTGTGGATTTCCAGCGTTATTTATGATAGTTCTAGTGAAAAGATGCCAATTTTCTCACTTTTTCTTCGACAAACATTTACAAAAGCCTCTAAACACAATACAATTGACTCAAAACAACAGCATTTCATGACCTAGCTTACATTCAATACCTATGTCCACCAACCTTCCCAATTTGGGTTGAATTTCCTATGTAAAATTACAAAAAAGTCCATTTTTCGACCATTTTTGGTATTGTTATCCCTCAAGAACCCTTTTACAATCAATTTTTTTGCATGGAATCGACCCTCCGGGCGAAATTACGTGAAATGGAGTGTTTTTTTTATTTAAGTTATTATCTTGACACTTTGTCTAAAAAATGAATTCGACGTAAAATCAACATAATTAAAAAACCCTCCAAACAGACGGAAGAATAACAAAAAGCGGGTGGCAGCAATGAGCGATTAACCGGGAAAAATGTAAGGAGTTAGGGGAACTGAAAAAAGAAGAAGAGAGGAAAGGAATAGAAATGATTTTATTGACGTAACACATAACAATATGTAATAACAACAAAAACCTCTTAAAAGATAAATTGTGACGCAGTCCGAAAGTCCACTTCCAAAATGAATGATATCGCTTGAGGTGACGCTATCGCTGATAATACGCAGAAGTTTGTTTGAATGGAATCTTGTGTTCAAAGTTTTACTTTCCTGAAAAAATTACAGCGCTTTTCTTAAAACAAAATTACGTCGTGTTAAAAAAGTTGCGTCACAAATGCCGGTGTCACCTTCGGTGCGACTTTGTGTCACCTTCGCCTCCCTTGAGAACACTTCGTGTCACCTTCGGCTACCTTCGGAACACTTCATGTCACCTTCGGCTACCTTCGGAACACTTCGTGTCACCAATTCTTCCCACTGATTCATATAACTTTCCTGAAGAAAAAAACTGTCTAGGTATTCTTATACAGCAAAAAATCCAAGATTCCAGATCCAAAATCCAGTTGGCAGCGATTTTCCTATGATCCCAAAAAATTCTTCTGATGAAACTTTTTAGAAGAAACCATCTCTCTAAGTAATGTCATCACGGAGCTAAAATTCGAAAACTGAAAAAGTATAATAGAAAATCCAAGATGGTGTCACTTTGACAGTTGGCAGCCATTTTCTAATGATACCAAAAAATTCTCCTGATGAAACTCTATAACTTTCTAGAAGAAACCATCTCTCTAAGTAGTGTCATTACGGAGCTGGCATCCATTTTCTTAAGATCCCAAAAAATTGGCCTCACCAAACTCTATAACTTTCTAGAAGAAATCATCTCTCTAGCTAAAATTCGAAAACTTAAAAAGTATAATCGAAAATCCAAGATGGCGCCGCTATGACGCTGGCAGCCATTTTCTAATACTACCAAAAAATTCTCCTGATCAAACTCTATAACTTTCCCGAAGAAACCACCTCTCTAAGTAGTGTCGAACTTCACACATGCATCGAGAAGGAGGACTTTATGGCAATGCTCAAATTATGTCTAGAGGAAGCGAACTATTTTGTCTACGAGGGAAAATTCTATAGACAAAATAGAGGAATGTTCATGGGGTCGTCATTGGCACCAATCCTTGTGGAGAGAGTTGTTGATCACATCGTGGATAAAACATTACAGGAGCTTAACCTCCGACACGATTTTTGGTTTACATATGTGTATGACCACTTGACAGCCATCAAACGAGAATCCATCTAAATTGTCCTAGACAAATTGAACTCGTTTGACCCCATGGTCCAGTTCACGGCTGAAGCACAAAAAAGTGACAAATCGATCGAATTTTTAGACATGACGGTCTACAATTGCGGCAACAAAATCAAAACAAAATGGTTCCACAAACATATAGCATCGAATAGATTGCTGAATTGGTATTCCAAACATCCGAGGAACATGATTCTAAACACCGCAACAGCTTTTGTCAAACGAGTATTCACTTTGAGCCATTCAACATTTAATAAGGAAAGCAAAGCCACCACCCACCGGATTCTGAAGAAAAACAATTTTCCGGACATGACCATCCAAGACATCGTCAAAAAGTACTTAATTCCGCTCAACGCAATGACAAAAAACATGGTCAGCTATCCATTCATCAGTCAAAGCACTGTGATAAACCAAACCATTGTCGTCAATGAATCGATGAATACAACCCAAGCGAATGGACAACTGGGAGAGCCAATAATTCGTTGGCGTGACATATGTAGGTGGACTCTCCGAAAAGTTGACAAAGGTCATCACCAGAGTCGCCCCGAATTTAACCGTTGCCCCGCGACCGATAGCAAAAGTCGGTGACATTTTCACTGACATGAAACAAAAACTTTCAATAGACCAACAATCGCTCGTGGTATACCGGGTAAGGTGCAAAATATGCAAAAAATTGTACATTGGCGAAACCACGTGGTGCCTCTGCGATCGGTTTCGAACTCATGAATCAGACGTAAAGAACAAAGAAAAGAAGCCGAATAAAACGGCTCTAGTCAAACATGTAGTTGATACGGGACATGAATTTGATTACGTTCGGAAAGAAATCCTGAAAAAAGTGAGAAATAGATTTTCAAAATTCATGAAGCAAACCAAATCATTCAACACGGAAACGAAACGGTCAACTTTAAATCCGATGCAGCACACCAGTTTTTTACAATATCATCAAAAATAACTCGAAACTTCCAAATGTACACCCACCCCAACCGACGTCATATGGAACAGGTAAAAGAAATGCAACAGATGTTTTGACGGTTGATATTGAAAATGTCAACAATAGCAATAATCCAAATCGCAATACGAACCACCAATATAATTTAAGGAAAAGGAACTGAATTTAATTCAAGTTTTTCTTGTTGTGATATTAGGTTATTTCTATCTAACGTAAGTCGAACGAAGATAAATCTTCAAATTATCTAAATTTGAACACTTTGATCATTTAGTTTTGTTGTTTTAGCCTTGAAAATGGTCTGTAAAAAGACCGAATGCACGGGACAATAAAACCATATCATTGAATGAAGTGTTTTTATTTTGGTTGAATGCAGGCAATACAACATCAGGAATATATATAAGAAGTGTCATTCCGGAGCTAAAATTTGAAAACCAAAAAAGCATAAACGAAAATCCAAGATGGCGCCGCTATGACAGCTGGCAGCCATTTTCTAATGATACCAAAAAATTCTCCTGATGAAACTCTATAAATTTCTAGAAGAAACCATCTCTCTAAGTAGTGTCATTCCGGAGGTAGAATTCGAAAACCGAAAAAGCATAAACGAAAATCGAAGATGGCGGCGCTATGATAGCTGGCAGCCATTCTCTTAAGATACAAAAAAAAAAACTCCTGACCAAACTCTATAACTTTCTAGAAGAAACCAACTCTCTAAGTGTTATCATTCCGAAGCTAAAATTGGAAAACCGAAAGAAGCCAAATTTATACCTAACAAAAATCCAAGATGGCGTCACTTTGGCAGATTTCTGAAAATCTCAAAAAATTCTTCTGATCAAATTCTATAACTTTCCCGAAGAAACCAACTCTCTAAGTATTGTCATTCCGAAGCTAAAATTCGAAAACCAAAAAAAACCTAATTTATTGCTTGGAAAAATTCAAGATGGCGCCAGTTTGACCACTGACAACCACTTTCTTAAGATCCCAAAAAATTCTCCTGACCAAACTCTATAACTTTCCCGAAGAAACCATTCCTCTAGCTATTGTCACTCCGAAGTTAAAATTCAAAAACTCCGAGCATTTCCTAAAAAACCCTCAAATTTGACCCTTTTTTCACATGCCACGGCTTTTCCAGAATTTTCCCGGAAAAACGGCATATGAAATTTTTCATATGGGGCCGAGACTGACGTTTCCTGAAAATTTCAGGAAGATCGGCTGTCTAGTTTTCGAGATCGAAAATTATTAATAGATAGAACATAGATAGATATATAAATAGATAGATAGATAGAAAACGACAGATCAGAAAAAAAGCTTCCATAATGATGAGAACAATAGAAAAATTTATTCTCCATACAAAAATGTCATTTTCAAACCTCGATATCTCAGCCAATTTTCAACCGATTTTGATGAGGGATGGGGCGTGCGAAAAAAACTCAAAAGTTCGCCTATATATGGCTCCTTGTCGCAAAGGTTTTTGTATGGAGTTTTTTGGGTTTGTGGACGTTTTTTTAGGGTGTGTGGGGACTGCGTCACGCCCTCCGCTACCTCTCCGGGCATGAAAGTTCACATACAACATAACAATATGTAATAATTTTGCTGATCTCTGAAAAGATCAATTTCGGGTGTTACGATAGGATACAGATCGGCTGTTGAATTCTTGTTGCTTTTGCGTGATGTGAACCAGACTTAACGATGTTCTACTCCAAGGCATGGATGATTGCAAATTTTAATTTTGTTTAGCACATGCACATGGTAAATGGAAGTAATTAAAATCAGAGCTTTCCATTAATCAAACAACGCACATATTTCTGCTATAGACGTACACATTATTTGTATTAATTACGCTTCAATATTTTCTACCTCTTTGTGTTAAATGTACACATCCACAGAAATGTGTTATGCGTTCGGGATGGCATCAATATATATGCTGATGAATAAAGGCTTCGTCTTATTTGTGCAGTTATGCATACATTTTGTAGAATAGTCGCTCATTGCATTTAATTGCTGCGTATCAAAGAAATAGTTAACCGATTTACTTTAAATAATTATACGGATCTAAACGTTTTAGCATCGTGCTGGGTGCATAACTTGATTTAAATTATAGCTGTTGAGTGCTAAGCACCGACAATCATTTGACATATATGACGTTTAGATAAAGAATGAGACTGAGAATTTATTTCTGCACCTGCAAAAGTCGCATTGTTCCTATATTCAAAATTCACTTCATTAATTCGACGGCCTTAAATTAGGTAAAATGATGTTAAACATTCAATTTATCAGTAGAGTAGTTCAAATACTTCATTTGATTAAAGTATGTATTTTATGAGAGCAGCTTCAGGGGAATCACGCTCGAAAGACTTCTTATTACAAAAGATTTCAATCGCTATTCAGAGAGGCAATACGGCTTGCATCCTGGCAACATTAGGGAATAGTAGAGTAGATGAATTTTATTTATTGTAATTTGTTGTTGAAAAGATCGTTTTTTTACAGGCTGCGCCAATGTGAACAGTCTTTTTTTTCGCTTTAAATAAATTTACATGTATTTTATATAAGAGAAAGGCGAATAAACGCTATGAAGAGTATATAAGGCACAAATCAGATGGGTAGTGTCATGCATGTGCATGTCATTTATGGACAGCCCCTAGCGAGAAATTAGAAGCTGTGTACCAGAGGCATCGACCATGACGGGGATGAATCCCATGGGCACAGATTTATATGACCGAAAAAAAAACGCGCCTGAATGTTCAACCCTTCAAAAATTTTGCCTGCGGTTTTCAAGATAATTGTACGTTTTATAGTAGTTAACCAAAAAAACAAAAGCTAAAAGATAGAATGGCAAAGCATAGCAGCGACGTAAACTTAAAAAACTAAAGGAAACAACTGGACCCACTATCACTATTCTTGCCATCACAGAATCACAGCACCTTTGACTTCGACAACGTAACAATTCTGGAACAGATCCCCAACTATTGGCAACGAATTATAGCTGAGAAAATGTTTATACACAAATCTGAGAATACGGTGAATATTCAAATTGACAAGGAAGGCCTGTTGGAATTTTGAACCCTTCAAGTTGCAAATTTGAATTTGTCAAGTTCAAAATCCAAATCTTTCAAGTTGTCAAAATTGAACTTAGGTACTAGAAAAGCCTCTTCCTTAGCCACTACGGCCACCATTGAAAACATCTTGAGCACCGATTTGAACTTTTTGATCGGATTGGGTTCTTCTACTTGCGATAATTCGAATTTTCTCTTTGTACCGATTGTTAGATTTGTAAACAAAACAAAACTGATTGAATTGTTCAAGTCAAGTGAAGTTGAGTGTAGTGCCATCGCACGGCTTACCGGTGAAAGGCATTGTTGGGACGTGCCGGTATTCTACTCCTACTAGTTTCGCTCCTAGTTACATCTCATAGATGGCACTGGGTTTGTCGCACAGCTTACCACTGGCACAGTAAAACTTTCCGGTAATGATCTCAATAAAGTAGAACCACAAACAGCGAAACTAGTAAATAATGATCTAGCCTCTAGCCCTTCATGGGTTGTAGGGCAGATTATTAATGGTCATGCTGAAAGTGAATATTCGCGCGAATTATTTGAATGCATAAAGCTGAAATTGAATTTAGAAACAAAATATACATTTTCAAGATGTGTCGTAGAATTTAAATTACTCATTTTATCGAAATAAAATGAAAACTACCGAAATATTTTCGTACTCTAGGTTAATTAGTTCAAAATTAATAAAAAATGATAATTAT
>CM055404.1:96798506-96819603 GCA_029228625.1 Pseudolycoriella hygida | reverse complement strand
CCTAGGACGTACACCCGGGACCTGTGCATTCAATATCCTCTTTGGGAGCCTACTATCACCCATCCTTTGAACGTGCCCGTACCATCTCAGACGACTAACCCTCGCCGCCTCCTCCACTGACCTAACCCCTAAATTTTCTCTGATGTCGTCGTTCCTGATATGATTGTCCCACTGTTCCCCCCGATTCACTTTTGCTATGCTCCTAAGAACCCTCATATCTGAAACCTCCAAGTCATGCACAAGGTATCCGCAGTCCACCCAACTTTCACTACCATATAAAATTGTTGGCCTGAAGATTGACCTGTGAATAGCTAACTTTGTGCCACTACCTAATTCCTTCCTGTTAAACACATGAGACCTCAACTGACTGGCCACCGCATTTCCCATTCTCCTCCTTTCCTCAAATTCCCTAACTAACTTGCCATCCTCTGAAAACATGGCCCCTAAATATTTAAACTCAGAAACCTGTTCCAACTGCTCCCCGTTTAAACTGCACACTACGTCTTGCCTAAATTTGCCAACATGCATAACCTTTGTTTTGCCGACGCTTATCTTCATCCCGTACTCCTCACATGCTACATTCAGGCAGTCAATCCCCCTCTGCAAATCATCGGCATTATCTGCTAATAGGGTTAAATCATCCGCATAGGCCAGGATTTTCATAATTACATCCCCAATTTCCACATTTCCCTGCAAATTGGCCTGCTTGATGATTTTGTCCATGAAAATTATGAACAGAAGAGGAGAGAGACAACAACCCTGACGAACGCCCTCATTAACCTCGAAAGCCTCACTAATTTCACCATCTATCCTTACCGCAGCCTTGCTCCCTGAGTAGATGCTTTTAATGGCGCCCAATAAACCTCCATTAATCCCGTATTCGCTAAGCACCTCGAACAGCTTTTGCCTCGGTACCCGATCAAATGCCTTTTCCAAGTCGATGATGCATAAGTACAGATCAATATTCCTCTCAAAGAGCTTTTCTATAGCCTGCCTAAGACAAAATATTTGATCCTGACACCCTCTCAGAGGTCTGAAACCACTCTGAGCCTCGTCCAGAACCTCTTCCACTATAACCCTAACCCGATCTACTAGCACACTAGCATAAACCTTTCCGACCACGCTCAAAAGTGAAATCCCTCTGTAGTTGCTACAAACTTTACGGTTGCCCTTCTTAAAGATCGGAGCAATAACACCGAAGCTCCAGTCAGCGGGTACTACTGAGGACTTCATGGCTAAATTAAAAATCCTACAAAGCCATTGGATCCCACCAGACCCGCTATTCTTAATAAATTCTGTCCTAATTTCGTCTACACCTGCGGATTTTCCTGCCTTCAGCCTGCTGACCTTTCGTGTCACCTCCTCTAATGTAATTTCTTCCTCACCCTCCGAGTTAGCAAACTGATTTCTGTCAGGTGCCACTACCGGATTGACAGATGCAAATAGATCCTGAAAGTAACCACGCCAGGTTTCCAGTACTTCTCCCTTATCCGTAATTAACTGGCCATCTTTACCCAAAATGCTACCGCAGCCCTCCTTTTCACCACCACGCCTAATATCCTTAATCGTCGACCAGAATTTTTTACCCTTTCCTTGACCTGCTTCTTCCAATTCTTCTCCGAACCTCTTCCACGCGAGGTCCTTTGCTTCTTTAACTAGAGCCTTAACCGCCTGACTACAAGCCCTGTAAGCTCCTTTCTTCTCATCCGTTTTATCCTGTAACCAAACCAAATAAAGCTTTCTTTTCTCCAACACAGCCTTTTTGATATCGGCGTTCCACCAACCCGTCCTTTTGTTCCTACCTCCGCTAGAGACACTACCCAGACATTCCTCAGCTGCACTCAAAACAAATTCCTTAAAATTTGCCCACTCAGCCTCGATGTCCCCGCAGTCCGAAGGAAGCCCCTCAAAACCTTCTGTGAACTTTGCCATGAAACGAGCCCTAACTTCCTCCTCCTTGAACTTTCCTACGCGAAATCTGCGAACTACCTTTTTCTTCCTTTTAGCCTGACAGAGTTTACCAACCGACAGATGTGCACCCAAAAGATAGTGGTCCGAGCCGAAGGTGAAACCCCTGAAAACACGCGTGTCACATATTTCCTGCCTCTTGTCCTGTTCTATAATTACGTAATCAATTATTGACTTATGATCCCAACTTTCATTGACGTAAGTGTACCGGTGGATCCATTTGTGCTTAAAGAAAGAGCTGGTTACTGCTAACCCATTGAAATCACAGAAATCTAACAACCGCTTTCCATTTGAATTCAAAGTATCTTCCCCGAATTTGCCTACCACCCTTTCATAACCTGCATTGGTTTTACTGTTTCCTATCCTCGCATTAAAATCGCCCAACAAAACCACACACTCACTTCGCCTTTTTGCCACAACATCTCCTAACTGCTCGTAAAAGGCGTCGAGGTCGCCAGCCTTGCTACCCTCGCATGGGCTATAAACACTAACCAGCCGATAAATACCCCCAGCTAACTTAATAGATATCCACATAATCCTTTCATTTACGCAGCGAACATTCAAGACAAATTTTTCTAATTCCTGCTTGATAGCCATTCCAACTCCCCAGTTTGCCCTACCAGACTGAACGCCAGACAAAAACACTTTATAGCCGCCCACCTGCTCTTCTCGCTGCCCCTTAGTCCTAATGTCGCTCAATGCTAAGATATCTACACCGTAATCCTCAGCCAATTCTACCATTTCATTCTTGCGACACCGAAAACCCCCATTCACGTTTAGACTTCCAATAAACAAACCACCAACCTTTTTACATTGCCTGATCGCCAACGATGGGGTACCTGTTATATCCTGTGCTGGTCGTACCCCGTGACCAACACTCGTCCGAGGCTGAGCCAAATTATTTTTACCGCTTGTGAATACAGTGGGACGGCCTGGTAAGCCGAACCGCACCGGAAGTACAAGCCTCAATGGGGACTTTAACACACGTGCCTAAAGTGCTATGCGCAAGCTCATCCATATTTTGCCAAAGCGATAGCTATGCGAATAGCGAAGCCGGTATCCGTAATTATAAATCACATTGACTTGAAATTGCATTTCAAAATAACAAACAACGAAACAACAAAACACCGATTGCTTCACATTAGAACAACATAACATCCGAAAAACGCGGCAGCATTGAGGTTATGTCACCATTACGATGTTTGAAAATGAGAATGAAAACTTTAATTGAGATGCAAACCTGATAAAATATTGTTGGGGCAGTGGGAAGCCCTATGGTAACCATAATATAAGCGATGATATCCAATAGAGGTTTAAAAGAAACGAAACAAAAACAATCGGAACTGAGAATTTTGTGGAATTGAAAAATTGAGATATTCCTTGAGCAAATCTGTGTAGCTCGAAAGATTATGGCAACAACATACCTTAATTCAATGATTGGGTGACAAATATTCGCTATAGCAGTATTTTGTAAAATGCTTCGTAGGACTCCCCGGCTCAATTTTTTACTACATCAAAACCTCGGTTTTTGCACATTTTCAGTGACTGAAACTTAAGTGAAATGACTAAAATCTGACTCTAATTGAAAGTTCAGATAAAAATAGTCCGACTAGACTAGATAGCTGACGGACTTGTGGATTTCCAGCGTTATTTATGATAGTTCTAGTGAAAAGATGCCAATTTTCTCACTTTTTCTTCGACAAACATTTACAAAAGCCTCTAAACACAATACAATTGAATCAAAACAATAGCATTTCATGACCTAGCTTACATTCAATACCTATGGACACCAACCTTCCCAATTTGGGTTGAATTTCCTATGTAAAATTACAAAAAAGTCCATTTTTCGACCATTTTTGGTATTGTGATCCCTCATGAACCCTTTTACAATCATTTTTTTTTGCATGGAATCGACCCTCCGGGCGAAATTACGTGAAATGGAGTGTTTTTTATTTTTACATAGGAAATTCAACCCAAATTGGGAAGGTTGGTGTCCATAGGTATTGAATGTAAGCTAGGTCATGAAATGCTATTGTTTTGAGTCAATTGTATTGTGTTTAGAGGCATTTGTAAATGTTTGTCGAAGAAAAAGTGAGAAAATTGGCATCTTTTCACTAGAACTACCATAAATAACGCTGGAAATCCACAAGTCCGTCAGCTTTCTAGTCTAGTCTTACTATTTTTATCTGAACTTTCAATTAGAGTCAGATTTTAGTCATTTCACTTAAGTTGCAGCCACTGAAAATGTGTAAAAACCGAGGTTTTGATGTAGTAAAAAATTGAGCCGGGGAGTCCTACGAAGCATTTTACAAAATACTGCTATAGCGAATATTTGTCACCCAATCATGTACTTTCGATGCCACACCGTGGATTTTTTAAACGTCTTTTCCTTCATCAATCGGGACACCCTATTGTGCATACCCACATTAGACTACCTACATTGTTCTACATTCTAGCAGTTCGGTTGAGGAAGTCTAATATGTTGCTCGACGGAATGCTCCATTTACATAGGAGGTGTTCGGCGGTTTCTATGTCGCCGCAGTTCGCACATAGATTGCTGTTTGTAAGGCCGATGGTGTGTAAATGTTTGTTGAGAGGGCAATGACCAGTAAGTATGGAGGTCATTCTTCTGATGTTCCTCCTGCTGAGAGAAAGTAAGTACTTACTGTTTTTGGTGTTTGGGTGTATACAGTTTTTAGGTTGTCTAGCGTGGTCTATCGAGATCCGGTGCTTTCTAAAGGATTCGTTTTTCCAGTTGTTGGTAATGCTCTTAAAGAAAGAGGGTGGAAATTTAAGTCGTGGTTCTGGGCCAATTGACTTGCAAGTTGCTCCCGCTTTAGCTAAACTGTCCGCCATTTCGTTGCCTTGGATATTACTATGACCAGGAACCCAGACTAAAGTAACGGAGTTGCTAGCCGCGAGGAGATTAATTCAGTCTCTGCAGCCGAGTGCAGTAGCCGAGCAGAATTTATATGTACTTAAGGCCTTTAATGCACCTTGGCTATCGGAGCATATACAAGTCTGCTGGTTTTGAGTGCCCTTATCTAACAAGGCCTTGCAGCACTGTGCTATTCCAAAAGTTTCTGATTGGAAAATAGTGGCACAGGATCCCAGTGGGAACGATTTGCCCGTTTGACTTTCCCACTCCAGCCTGATGCGCCAATTTCGATCCTTCCGAGTACCACATTATTTGGCTATCAATACTGGTACAACCGTTATTTTTCTATTCCTCCCGTGAGGGGAATAGTGTTGTGAATGCCTTGTTAAAGCGGTAAGTAGGATTGGTAATGTCAAATGGCATTTCGTAGCATGGTGATTCTGTGGTCATAGTTTGCCATAGTTTAGCATGACCATAGTTTTGTTTAATAAGGAGGGATGATTGGTGTAGTCTTAGGCAGGTGGCTCTGGCCACTGCTTCAATATGAATGTGTAGTGGTTCTATGTTAAGTAAGGCTTCCAGGGCAGCTGTTGGTGTAGACTTCATTGCACCTGTGATGCTTATGAGTGCTAATCTTTGTATTTTGGCGAGTTGTTTTTGGGCTGTGCCAACGTGACAACGCGGCCACCAAATGAAAGACGCGTAAGATACCATCGGCCTGACGATAGCTGTATAAATCCAGAATAAGACTTTTGGGCTGAGTCCTCAGTTTTTCCCGAAGGCGCTATGACACATCCATAGTAACGCAATAGCTTTGCGAATGCGGTATTCGATATGGAAGGTCCATTTTATTTTAGGATCCAAGATTATTCCTAAAAATTTTACTCACGGGGAAAGTTCAATAGCTTTACCAAAGATAACAGGTGCTTTAAAACCAAGGATTTTACGTTTCCTTGTGAATAGTAAAAGTTTTGTTTTATCCGTATTTACCTGGTTATGTTGATTGCGCCAGCTTTCAACTAATCGGAAGGCAGATTGCATGAGGTCGCACAGTGTGTTGACGAATTGCCCAACCAGTATGATTGATAGGTCATCGGCAAAGCTCTGTGTAAAATACCCAGAGTCGTTTAACAGCTTTAAAAGGCTGTCTTTCACTAGAATGTAAATAATGGTGGTAGTACACCCCCTTGAGGACAACCTTTACAGGTGAGAACGTCTACAGATGCTAATCCCAGTTTGGCTAAGATTATTCTGCTGCTTAGCATGGCATAAATCCAGCTTGTAGTGGTTATGCTCGAGGCATGAGTTCATAATTGATATATATATGTAGGAAACGAAATGAGTTTAATGATGATACCAAATAAAATTCACGACGTTTCGATATAAGAACTGAATTTAATTTAATGAACAAACTGGTTAGCGAATACAAAAGATGTTTCTTCTTTAACAGAATCCTTCGGACTAACTCTACTCTACCTCACCCGCTCGGTGAATATCAAGAAAAAATGAAATGCAAAATAAAAAAAAAGAGTTCGACCAAGTGTCGACTCGTTTTATGTTACGTTACGTTAAACATTAGCCCATCTCCCACATATATATATGTATCTATACATCAAGTTGCTGAAGGCATTGGATAGGTCGATGAAACCTTCCAATGCAAATTGATCGTGTTCGAGAGCGTACTCGGCTCTGGCTACAAACTGGTGTAGTGCGCTCTCGGCGGATTTGCGAGGCTGGTTCGGATGGATTTCGAATTGTTTTAGTGCTCCATCTCTTACATATCGATCTACCAACTTCTCTAAAGTCTTCAGAAGGAATGAGGTGAGGCTGATAGGTCTAAAGGCTTTGGCTTCTGTGTAAACTGTCTGACCAAGTTTGGGAATGAAGACTACTCTTGCGCCTCTCCAAACTTGCGGGATATGAATGAGACTGATACTAGCTATGAACATCTCATATATCACATCTAGGGCCAGGTGTAGACTTTTGTGGAGCATCAATGGTATGAGGTCATCTTCACCTGGTGATTTAAGGGGAGCAAACAATTCTATTGCCCAGACGATCTTATCTTTCGTAACTATTTCCTTTGCTATATCTTTATCTCCCGTGCAGAGAATGTTGCCGGGTACTGGTAGGTTAATATTAGTGTTGCTTGAAGGAGATGAGCCAGGGAAGTGAACCTCCATTAAGTGTTTCAGAGTACTTTCTTCGTCCTTGGTGTACTCTCCAGAAGGTAGTTTTAGAGTTCCTGTAGAACAGTGTGGATCCCTTGCCAACGATTTGACTAGGTGAGCAGATGCCGATGTTGAGCTTATGGAAGAGTAATCTTGTTTGAGCAAAGCCCTTTGATTAGCCCGAATTGCTTGTTGTAATTCTTTTGGGCAGTTCGCCTGACCGTAATATTAACCTCATAGGAGCTATCGAGAGGGCTCCTGGGTTTGGCTTTGTTAAAAGCCTTCCTGAGTTCTTTCGTAAGCTTTTTAATTTCAGTAGTAAAGAATTCAGCCGATCGACTAGCCTTTACGATCTTTTCCGGACAAGCGGATTTGAAGCTATCGGTGATGGCGCTGTTTAGGGCACTCGTCACATTGTCCGATGACATATACTTCTTACTTTACTTTTTCGGCGTTACAGCCACTTGTAGGCCTTGGCCTGCTGGAGAATTCCGATCCAACGCTGCCTGTCGTGCGCCGCGTATTGCCAGTTTTTTATTCCGAGCGTGCGAAGATCTTGTTCGACGCCCTCATTCCATCGAAGTTTTGAACGACCAATCCTCTTCACCCTTCTGGATCGTTACGGGATTATTTGGAGGAAGCTCTGTTTTTACCACTGCGTGCTAAATGCCCCGTTCATCTAAGCTTTTGGACTTTCACCGCTGCCACTATATCCGGCTCGCCAAAATCACGTTCCAACCCAAATATGGTGCGGAGTACCTTACGCTCAAACGTTAGGAGCAACTATTCATCACTTTTTTTCATCGCCCAAGATTCGTTTTTGATAGCGACTGTGTTTTGATAGCGCTCCTATTTAATTTACAATTTCTTCAAGTTCTGGTGTAGAGTTGTAACTCAAAAGGCGACTTTCCTGAAGGTGATTGACTGAGGTGCTGAGTGTGCGAACGTTTTAGTCGGACATACAAGATTTTTCGAGGATTCAGTGCATTTTTATAGTTCCAAGTGACACAAAAATTTCATTTAAATTGTTTTTGAGAATATCTTATATATTACTCAGGCTTTGCTTGATCGTGGAACAATTAAACTGAAACGGGGAAATTTTACTTTAATTTACGATCACATAGACAAGTGACAGAAGGTCACAGGTTGATAATTTTTATTTTGAATTATTTTGTCATTGTAATGACGCTCAGATTGAACTCAATTAGAACAGTTGTGTTCTTGAACATATTAGAAGCATCAACATTTCGGCATCCAGTGCCAATCATCAGTCGAGTCATGCACCTTAAAGTTTAATATAACGGCTTTGCAAGTCCGTTACCTCTTTCGGAATGGGCGGAGCTTGATTCCGTATGAGGTTGTTATGATGACTCTTCGTGGTCCCAGGGTTAACGTCTGATACACTTCTCCATATCAGCCTGGCAGCTGCATGATCGAGTGTTTTGTCCTATCTGATCGTCACAAAATACAAAAAAAAAAATACGGAAAAGAATCCGATTCACAACGCACATACTGAGGCTTGTTTACATCTAACTTCAACCTTCTGACAGATCTTTTGGCGTCCAGCGAGTTGTCAGTAAACGAAATCAAAGCCGTTTTGAACCAGATAGCCGTTCCACTTTTATTAGTAGACCTTGCAACGAGTAGAGCGTATTTATTGTGGCTCAGCTAAAATCGTGTAAGTCGCTTCAGAACATATCTATAGGCCATGTATTCGGATTCGGACGAAACTGACGATAATATTTGCCCTATTTGTTGGAGAAACTTCGAAACCTTGGCTGGGATAAAACAACATTTCAACAGAGGACACATACATGAAATACGGATTGCAATTAATTCGAAAACTCAACAACCACTCTTCCGATCCTGTCAACCGGCAATAACGGTCGGAATAAGCGCTCCATCAAACTCACCTGTTGCGCCAGCCATTGTCGTAAGTCAACATGATGAAATATTGTTCGCCAGAACCACTTGTAGTACGTGCGGTTTCTTAGCTAAAAACGAACGAGGACTAAATATACACTCCAGGATCCACTACAACCGCCAACAAGCAACAGCATCTCAAAACGTTCCAAATCAGATTGATTACGACTCATTGGATGAAAGCACCCTCGTTCAAAGGTTTGGTGAGATTTGTAAAGGTTCCATCCCATTAGTTAAGATTATCCAAAAGTCTGTGCGCACAATTGTCTGCCAGGAGCTTACCAAGGTCGTCACACGGGCCGCTACCAAGAATGACCTCCTCTCGTGGTTCCACTTGATGAGTTTCCCAATCATAGTTCTTAACACTATTTCAAAGAACAACTTTAAGGATAACCATCGGCCAAACATTGTGCGCCATAACCTCTCAATATTCGTTAAATTGACTGATATCCCGAGCGTGTTCAACGAACTCTTAAACCTCTTATCAGTTGAAATTCCAAATAAACCTCTGACTCCTTCGGATAAGCTTGTGATAAAGATTGCCCAAAGAAAAATTAGCGAAGGTGACATCGGTGGCGCCGTTCGTGTTTTATGTTCGCAAGAAAGAATTGCGTCATATACTCCGGAAACTATCGAAAAATTAAAACAAAAACAACCAGATAGACGAAGACACGCAAATCGAACATATAATTTTGCCTAATCTAGAAGATTTCGAAACCTCATCTGAACAAGGAATGCCATCAAACACTTCCCTATCAGTTCGTCAGGTGGCATTGACGGAATGAGACCTCGGCACCTAAAGGATTTGATATCACTTTCTTGTGGAGAGTCTGCTTCCAAATTAACCGCTGACATTGCCAATTTAGTGAACTTAATTCGCTCGGGAAAAATTTGCTCAAATCTACCGCCCATTTTCTAAGGTGTTGCACTAATTGCATATAACTGTATAAAAGAAGATTTATCAAAACAGCTTGCACCCATCCAAAGCGGATTTGCCATCCTGGATGGAGCTGAAGCTATTGTCCATGCGATCCGGGCTTTCATAGAGGCAAACCACGACGGACCAAGGGCGATAATAAAATTCGACTATAAAAACGCCTTCAATGACATCTCAAGAAAATTTTTGTTGAACGAAGTGAAAACGATAGCACCCTCGCTCTTCCCAATGTTAGAGCAAGCCTACCGAAGTCCGTCCCACTTGCATTATGGCGACATTATTATCCCATCAAAACGGCGAACTCAACAAGGGGACCCCTGTGCCACAGCAGCTTTCCGTATCGGTTTAAGGCGGTTGACACATTCTCAAGTTTCAATCATGAACACTTGGTTCTTAGACGACGGAACAATGGAGGGAGAGTTCCAAGATATCTTAAACGACATCGGCAAAATACTTTCCTTCTTCGACGAATCTGGATTGACCTTAAACACGACAAAATGCGAAGTGTTCTTCGTCAATACTCCGGCAGACGCACAAAACGACATGCTTCAAAAAGTGAATTGCCTACTGCCAGGTATAAAATTGATCGATGCCTCAACATTCCAGCTGCTTTGTGCGCCAATCTGTAACGAAGCCATACCAGAAATTCTTTCCACTACATTGAACAATGTTAAACTGATGTGTGATCGGCTCACGTTGCTTGACATTCATCCTGCTTTACGCGTCCTGCGATGCTCTCGTATCATGTGAAAGTTAATTTATTCGCCGTTTACTTTAAAGTGTTGAGGGTTTCTTGGATGATAGCGGCGAGAGTTGATTGATAAACAAGCTTCTTGTTTCAGTCGAATGTGTGGTTGTTCTTAAGAGCGTGTAGAGTTAGCCCAGTAGTTTCGTTTAATTTTTTTAAACTTATGTCACTTAGATGTTTCGATTTTCTGTTCTTTACTCGTTGTTTTGTGTTTCCTGGGTATTTTGCTGGGCAGTCCTTGCAATCCACTCTATATATGACTTTGGATTTCATGTCAACTGGTATTGTAGGATCGAGTATCTTCTCTCGCAACTCTAGCTGACGACTTCCAAGTAAAAACTTCCGAATCAAAATAACAAAATTAGATTTAATTGGAAAAAATAATGAAATTACTACAATGCGCGAGAAAAATACAAAAAGTCAACGTCTCTTCTTCAATGTAGATACTCGAATGAATCGACTTTACGTGTGCGCATATGCACAAAGCAAAAACCAAAAGTCCTAACAAGGCATAGAACCTTTCGATCTGAATAATAAAATTAACTGTACCAATCATACAATACCCGTTCCCACACGGCCGTCCTGCACTAATCATTGGTCTCCGATGATGAGCTTGAGTCTTCGTCCATTCGATTGGGCCACGGTTTCATCAATTCGGCTGATGTCGACGTAACGTTTGGTCCTTCGTGTTGACCCACTTTTGTAACCCCGTAACGATTCTGTCGATTTACCTTGGTTACTTCGTATGGTCCAAGAAATTTGCTCTTGAGTTTGAGACCACCACCCAATTGGGTGCGTTGTATAGCCACCAAGTCTCCCACTTTGTACACTAGGGCCGGTTTGTGACTACGGTTGTACGTCGTACGATTCTCCTGTTGTAGTTTTTCGATATTTTCTTTAGCTAGTTTTCGCATTTCGTGACGTTGTTCTAGGAAGTCGATTCGAATTGCGTCTTGTATTTCTTGAGCCAAAATTTGGTCTTCTTCGGTTCTCATCTTGACGCCAAACATGATCTCGAACGGTGTCTTCCCAGTACTTCGCGTTTGTGTAGAGTTTATGATTGTCTGCAAACGTGAGATGTGTCTGAACCATTTCGATGGGTCATCATTTGACAATTTGGTCAAGATCGGGATAATTATTCCATTTGTGCGTTCGACTTGGCCATTTCCTCTTGGCACACCTATAGTGATTAAATGAAGGTTTATGTTGTGATCTTTGCAATATACCTCAAAACTATTTGAAATGAAGGCAGACCCTTTGTCTGCTATAATGGTGGACGGGTTGCCAAACACTTCTCTTTGGAATTCTAATTTTTTTAACACTTCTTCAGCTTCGGTTGACTTGACCGGATAGATCCACGTAAATTTCGAAAAAGCGTCCACCACTGCCAGAATGTGCTTATAATTCTTAGCTGTTGATGCTAATGGACCCAAATGGTCGACGTGGTACGTATGTAATGGAACGTCGCCTTTCTCGATTGGACATAACAGTCCCTCCTTTTTTCCTTCTTTCCTGTTGGCCAGAATGCATGCGATACAATTCCCGATAACTCTAGCGACTTTCGGACCAACTTTATGATGAAATAGTCACGCTTCACAATCGTTTCGACTTTCCGAGCATTGATGTGACCCTTCTCATGGACGGAGCGAATAATTTCGTTTTGCATTTTCTTTGGTACCACCAACAAATTGTTACTTGTACAATATTCCACCTCGCGTAGTATAGTTTTCGTAACTGTTCGATTCTAGAATTTTAAGAATCGCTTTGCACTTATCATCCTCTCGTTGCAATTGTTTCACTTTTGCTACTAGACCGTCTTCGATTAATAAGATCCTTGGAATTCGACTCAGTGCATCCACGTGCTTCATTTTCGTTCCAGGCTGATGCACTAAATTGCACTCAAATTGGCTGATGTATAGAGCCCACTTGGCAATTCGTGGAATGAGCTCTCTCTTCAACATTGATTTCTCGAAGGCTTGGCAGTCTGTGAAAATTTCGAATCGTAGACCCAGCAGATAAATTCGTAGCTTTTTCACTGCTTTGTAGATGGCAAGAGTCTCCAAATCATAGCTCTCATATTTTTGTTGTGCCGGTGTCGTCTTATAACTGAGATAGTAAACTGGATGCATTTTCTAATTTTCGTTGTTTCTTTGCAACAACACAGCTCCGAAACCAAATTTACTAGCATCCGTGTGTAATTCGGTTTTCTCAGCTTCTGGGTTATACATCTGCAGGATTGGTTTTTCACATAAAATGGCTTTTAATGACATGAAAGCCTCACGTTGTTCATCACCAAATTCGAATTTGACATCTTTTCTCGTTAGGTCTGTTAACGGCTTAGCAATCGTTGCATAATGTTGTACGAATCTTCGGAAAAATCCAGTGAGATCAAGGAAACGTTGTACATGAAGGACATTGTTCGGTTCTGGAAATTTCCGTACGGTTTCGGTTTTTTCGTCTGACGGTTTGATCGTACCCTTTTCTATGACAAAACCAAGAAATTTAATCTTATCGGCCAAAAATCTGCACTTCTTCCAATTTATACATAGTCCGTTTTCGGCTGCTACAGCTAAAACTTGTTTTAGCTTGTCGATGTTGTCTTCCTTATTCTTACCGGGGACAGATAGGTCATCCAGGTAAGCCGCAACAATGTGTCGACTCATCAGCGATCGGAACACGGTGTTGATGAATCGTTGGAAAACGGCAGGTGAATTTGCAAAACCAAACGGAGCCTTCAAACACTCGTATTGGCCGTCTGGTACGATGAATGAAAGATATTTGACGCTATTTTCTTCCACATCCACGTGAAAAAATCCATCCACCAGGTCGAGATGCGAAAATACTGTCCCTCTTTGCAAAACGTCGATGACGTCATCCATGATCGGGAGCGGATAACGGTCTCGTATTACTTTTCGATTCAAACGCCTGAAGTCGATGCATAATCTCCACGAGCCAGGAGTTTTCTTTGGACGTAAAACTACTGCGCTCGCGAACGCTGAGTTGCTTCGCCGGCAAATGCCCCTTTCTATCCATCCTTGAATTGTACTGTTGACCACTTCTCTCTCCTTTGGCGATAATCTTCTTGGTTTTTCGTAAACCGGAACCTCGTCTGTTAGACACACCTTTAGTTGTACTCGTGACTTTTCTGGCATCTTCGGCGAATAGTCAGAGATTAGCGTTTGGACCGTTTCTCTTAACCTTCCATCGGATATGTGGCTTAGGTCTACTTCGTCGCTTTTAGCGATACAATTTATTTCTTTGATTTTGCTGATGAATGTTATATCACTTTCTTACATGTATCCACTAATTTTCTCATTGTTACTTTCCCACGTGTTATCGTAACTTCCGCTTGATTGATAATGTCTAAGCCAATTACCAAATCGTCGGGAATATCATCGTCTCCCACGACGTAACATTCAACATCGTACGTGTCTTCATTGATTGTTAGTAAACAATCAAATGATCCCAGTGCTCTGGTCACCACACTTCCGAATCCTTTGAATGGTTCGTTTCCAACTTTCATAACCGGTTTGTGTTTCAGTTTAAGAAAAATGCGTCTTCTCATCAGCGTAACCCAGCTTCCCGAATCGACCATAGAAAATATGAGGTCTGAACCGCATTGGGCGTAAATGTGTGCATCATCAGCTTTCGGTATTGCAGAGATCAATCGTACTGGTTTTGGTTGACTCGTAGAAGAATCTTGTTTTGAGTCCTGCTTTGAATCTTTGCAGTCTTTGGCGATGTGGCCAAATTTATTGCAGTTGAAACATCTCGATCCTTTCGACTTATCTGGACATGAATGGCTTTGATGGCTTCTAGAACCGCAATTGTAACATCTCTTTCCGTTTGAATTCGCTGACGTGCCATCCGCTGAGCTTTGGTCGGGTGATTTTTTGTCGAAAAATTTTTTCTTCCCTTGCTGCTCGCGTGACAAATTTGTGTCGCCTTGTTTTTTCATCGTTTCGTACGTCTTCAGCTTGGTTTTCAAAATATCCAACGAAGTAGCGTCGTACAAAATTGCTTTCCCCAAGGCGTTGTCTGGAATTCCATTCACAATGTACTGCACCATCGATTTCTCGTCCATTTTACTTTTACCAATTTTTTGCATTTCGTAGAAGTACTCTAGGAATGATTCGGATGACAATTTTTTCCGTTTAGTCAACTTTTCATGGATTTCGATGTTTGTTAGCTTTTCTGCGAATTCCTTCTTCAGCTTGTCCACTAATAGTTCATAATTTATAATTGCATCATCGGCTTCGATTGCTTTGCGCGCTGCACCTGTTAGCAATTTTCGAGCGTACAAATACTTTTGGATATCGTTCCATTTACAAGTCTTCGTAATATCCTCGAAATTCTTTATCCACGTTTCGATGTTCCTCTCGCCTTCACCGGAAAACTTTTCTAAAACGTCTTCGACGTCTCTAAAAACAAAATTCGTTGACATTTCTTCGTTGCTTGAGTCCACGAACTCGTCGTTCGATTCTTCAGAATTATCCTCCCTGTCGTTATTATCTTCGTCCTTCTTTTCCAAAATTTCCAAAATTGATTCGACTGTTTCGTCTTCTTTCACTGATGTAATTAATCGTTCGACCAGATCACCTTTAAGCTTGTAGTGTTCAGATAATCCACGGGACTTTAAGATCTTTCTCAGTTGGACAACGGTTAAGTTTGTAAACACTTCTTCCATGAGATTTGTTCAATGACAGATCGGACGTATGTGTGTTGTTTACTTTGACAGCAGTCAGTTGTAGTTCACTTATTTTGTATGACTTTCTTTCAGTTTCATGCGTTCACTGACATTACGATGGCACCCTCTGTGTGTGGAATCATACACTACGACGTTAAGGAAATGACGAAATAGATTTTCGAGCACGTTGCGTTCTATGAAAAATTTTCTTTTCAGGAGATTTCACTTTTTCCTCTTACTGAGGCACATTACAGTTCTCTTTGCACTTTACAGTTCTCTTTACACTTTTCTGTTTCACTATAATTGTCAATTCTTAGCAATGTTCGGCTTTTCATTCAACTTCGACCGATTTTCACACTTTTCGACCAATTTTATACACCGACTTCGCGAACGCTCATTCACTTTTCAAACTCCGTGGACGTTTTTCACTTTATAACCAGCTTTACGATTTTTGGAATCTTCGTACCACACCACGTTGATCTCTTGTACTTTTCTACTTTTGATAAACTCGACTCGCTCAATTGCCTTTGCTCGTCCGGTTAAGAGCCCCCATGTAGGATCGAGTATCTTCTCTCGCAACTCTAGCTGACGACTTCCAAGTAAAAACTTCCGAATCAAAATAACAAAATTAGATTTAATTGGAAAAAATAATGAAATTACTACAATACGCGAGAAAAATACAAAAAGTCAACGTCTCTTCTTCAATGTAGATACTCGAATGAATCGACTTTACGTGTGCGCATATGCACAAAGCAAAAACCAAAAGTCCTAACAAGGCATAGAACCATTCGATCTGAATAATAAAATTAACTGTACCAATCATACAATACCCGTTCCCACAGTATCGGGTACTTAGTTCTGGAGTACAAGTTCCCAATCTTGTTTTCAGCTTTGCAGCCTAGTGCCATGTCATGTTTCCTTACTAATTTGTTAATTCTTTCTGATAATCCAGGAACGTACGGTGTTGGAATGTATCGTAATTTCTGTGGATTCCTCCTTTTGTCTTTTCCGTTGTAGTCAAGTTGTCATTGGGGTGATTCCAGGCTAGATGTCTGCTTTAATGTTGGTGGAAGGTACTTTTCACTACAAGGTTTCTTTCAGCCGCGAAATAAATCATGCGCTGTCCGTTTTCATTCGTTTCACCATGCAGACTGTATCTTTGTATTTTTGGTCTGAACACATTCTCTTTACCCACTTTGGCGTTGAAACCTCCCAAAACGATTTTGATGTCATGTGCCGTTGTCTCTTGCCGATGAGATCATCCGCCACCATACTAAGTAAGCCATACTAAGCTGCCTTCGGCCCTTCCTATACGTCACGTTAAAGTACTATCCGAGGACAGCCCCCCTCATCCTTATGCTAAGTGACCCATACTACTACACCAAAGTTGGTTACCTGATCGTTCATGCGGGTTGCTCACTATAGCAGGTTTCACAGGTAGGATAGGATGTAGGAGTAGGTGGACAGAGGCTAAGATACATAAGGAGTACTATATTACGCATAACACACCATTTGACACCTTGACATATACTTCATTAGACAAAAATGTTTACCTCAAATTTTTTAGTTAAGGGCGATCCTAAGCCCCGCTTGAGCCCTAAGCACAGGCACCGGACCCACATTTCTTTTTGAATATAATTCTTTTTTCTTAATTTCTTCTTGTGGCATGAGGCAGCGAACCACCGTAAGTGAAAAAAAATTCACTTCAGTTGCATAAAACGATTTGTTGTCTGATTTTTTAGATTTGTGTTAAGTCAATACGGTCTGAAACATTAGTAAACTCAATGCTCGACAGTGTCTTACATGAGGACTATATTATTAAATATTCAGAAATTCTTTTTGCAAAGAAAATGAGAAAGCTATTATCATCCACATTTTTTAACGGAATGCGGAACTTGGAATATTATGTTTCAAATATAACTACCCGACAACAAAAGCTTTCAATTCATTGCTTGTAGCGTAGCTTTAACAACCAAAGTTTCTTTTTAAAAAAACTTCACAATAGAAATTCATTCCATCGGAATATAAATTTAGGTCAACGACAACAATAAAAATGTGGATAAAATAACATCGGATAAATTATATCCTGTGTCTGTTGAACATTTATTCCTATCTACTAGCAATAATGGTGCATTGAACAACAAAAGAAAAAAATAGATCTTAAGGGTATAGTTTCTTTCTGTTGTTATTGTTATTGTCTGCGGACATGAATGCACAATTTTTTTGAAATATTAAAACTTACGCTGAAAGTAACTTTCGGACGTAAAATGAATCGAAACAGTCGTTCGGGTTGAGGTTGTGTTAAGCGTACAATTTTGCCTTTACGTGGAAATGTTCGTTAATTTGGACTCTTGGACCTTGCAGACAAAATTTTTAATAGAAAAGGGTAAGTTGTTGAGTGTTGGCATTGGATTGATCCACCGAAAATATGTTGGATTTTTGGTAAAAATCAACATTCAAGAGTTTCAAGATTAAAAAACTTCGAATCGCGGTTTGAAAATAAATTACATTTAGAATTTATAACATTAAAACTTATGTTTTCCGTATCAAACTCAAAAATGAGTAAAAGTCGTAACAACTCGGAAACAATATATTCAACTGATACATTAGTTGTGCTTGTACGTTTCAGACATTTTTTTTTTTTTTTTTTTTTTTCAGACATTAATTATTCAGACCTTAATTATTCTTCCTTTCTTCATATCGATTGATAACGAGATCATTGAAGTCAATTTTAACATTAAACAATTTTAAACAACGATTCAAAAAAAACTAGTTGAAACCCCCGCGCTACGTAGGCTTTATCATTCAGAGAGCCAAAACAATTAGTTTTTCGTTTTAAATATTGATGCGTAATGTTGAAGGTCGTTATATCACTTCGTTGGTATTACCGCTAATAATACTAAAATCAAAGTGGGCGAGAAAGGCGCTATCAATCAAAATACTTTCTTTGCCCCAAAATAACTCCACTTCCCCCGTATTCCACCTCCCCCGTATTCCACCTCCCTCGTATTCCATTTCCCCCGTATTCCATTTCCCCCGTATTCCACTTCTCCTGTATTCCACGTTAACCGTATGCAACTTTCCCCGTATTCCACATTCACCGTATGCAATTTTCCCCGTATTCCACTTCCCCCGTATTCCACTTCCCACGTGTTCCACGTTCACCGTATTACACTTCCTCCGTATTCCACTTACCCTGTATTCCACTTCGCACGTATTCCACGTTCTCCGTATACAACGTTCCCAGTATTCAACATTTCCCGGATTCCAAATTCCCCGTATTCAACGTTCCCCATATTCCACGTTCACCGTATACAACGTCCTCCGTATTCAACTTTCCCCGTATTCAACTTTCCCCGTATTCCAAGTTCGCCGTATTCAACGTTCACCATATTCCACTTCCCCCGTATTCCACGTTCACCGAATGCAACGTTCCCCGTATTAAACTTTCCCCGTATTCCACTTTCCCCGTATTTCACTTTCCCCGTATTTCACTTTCCCCGTATTCAACGTTTCCCGTATTCTAAGTTCCCCATATTCCACGTTCACCGTATGCAACGTTCACCGTATTCAACGTTCACCGCATTCAGCTTTGCACTTGCTACGTATTCTACTCTGACACTTTGCTAAAGAAACCGATGGTCTATCTCTTATACCTTGTACGCCCCGAACTTCTAAAACCATCAAAATTGACCACATGTCCAACTGTCCGACATTTTCGAAAAAACCAACGCCGTATCTCCCATACATACGAAAATACGTTTAAAAACTGATTTTACACAAGTTTTTCCAATTTTGGCCATTTGTTGCCGTTTTTACTAACAGCATATCAAAAATTAATTTTTCAGTAATTTTCGGGCAGCGGAGCAAATTTTTGTCCATTTTTGCCTCCTTTGATCGACTATGGACACCGAACCGGCCAACCGATTTTCTTAAACTCAGTTCTGCTATCTTCACACTGTCGAAACCTTTGATCGACTCTGGACACCGAACCGGCCAACCGATTTTCTTAAACTCAGTTCTGCTATCTTCACACTGTCGAAACCTTTCATTTGACACCTCATTGGCCTCCTTCCGGCAGCTACCGGCCGAGATATAGGTTAATAGGTGCTCTCGCTGAAAAATGGCCTATATCTCGGGAGCGGGAAACTTTTTCACCTAACATTGTTCTGCAATTTCATTACTCCAAGCCTCCACTAACGATTGGCACTCAAAAATTATCTCTACTTTGTCAAACAGCAAAAGATCCCTAACAACAAAGTGAGGAAACCCCAAAATTTTAACAGTTTTCGCTGTCTAGCTCCTCCGCATGAAGTCGGATCAAAAAGTATTCTTCTGCAAAGTTGTAGGACATCAAAAACTTTAAGACTTCTCCGACCAAATCTCTAACACAACATCTTGACTGACTTATGGCCAGTTTTCAATTTTGACCCGTTTTTTACTCATATCACTCCGGAACACGTTTTGGACCATCCCCGACAACATATCAAAATTAATTTTTCAGTAATTTTCGGGCAGCGGAGCAAATTTTTGTCCATTTTTGTCTCCTTTGATCGTCCCTGGACACCGAACCGCTCTACCGATTCACACTGTCGAAATCTTTCATTTGACACCTCACAGGCCTCATTCCGGCAACTACCGGCCTAGATATACCAGAAGAAGTGCTCTCGTTCTGGACAAAATCGCTGAAAAATGCCCTATATCTCGGGAGTGGGAAACTTTTTCACCCAACATTGTTCAGCAATTTCGTTGCCCCAAGCCTCCTCTAACGATTTGCACTCAAAAATTATCTTTACTTTGTCCAACAGCAAAAGTTCCCTAACAACAATGTGAGGAAACCCCGAAATTTGAACAGTTTTCGCTGCCTAGCTCCTCCGCATGAAGTCGGATCAAAAAGTTTTCTTCTACAAAGTTGTAGGCCATCAAAAACTCTAAGACTTTCTTCTCCGACCAAATCTCTAACACAACACCTTTACTGACTTTTGAGCGATTTCAATTCTGGCCCGTTTTTAACCATAACTCATTTATTTCAGAACATTATTCCACCCCGAAACATGTTTTCTCGACGTTTTGGACCATCCCCGACAACATATCAAAAAGTTTAGATACATAGACAAATAAGCAGACAAAATTTAGAGGTTTATAATTAGTAATCATTTTTAACATTAATGCACAGCAAGGCGTCGTTACCCACTAACATAAGCGTAAATCTACAGTCCCTACTCGAATTTGAGATCAGAAAAACGTAGCTACTAATAATTGAAAGGTCGAGCTTTATTTAATATTTTCTCGACGTAATTTTGTCACAGAAGTAGATAACTTGACTAAACTTTGAAAAAATTGTTCTACACTTTTGTTATGGAATCACTGAAAAATAATATTTGATCACCAGAAAATTCACACCAACACAAAAACATAACCAAGGTATCAGAATAGATGTGACAAACAGAATAGATGTGACAAAGTGACTCGAACGTACCTAAATATACAAATAAGCAAACAATCCAACGTTTTCTGTTCTTTTATAACTGTCAGAATTTTAAAGATCCATAGAAATTACCGAAGGTAATGTCAAAGGCCCTACCGAAGTACGTCTCAGACCATTCAAATCTAGAAAATCTTATATCCAAGGACTAAGTCGTTTCTCCCTCAAACCCAGAAACACGTGTTATCTAAAATTTTATTGTCTCCAACTTTGTCCTTGGAAGCAACTTTCTACCTCTCATAGTTCTGGAGATCTGGGTCATCCTACCCAATTATTGAAGTGGCCATATACCAGGATTGG
>CM055404.1:96760447-96782015 GCA_029228625.1 Pseudolycoriella hygida | reverse complement strand
AAATATATCTCGAGATATAGCAGTTTGGAAAAACAACACAGCCGAATTTATTTTCCATGTTATATTCATGGCTGATGCAATACTAAAATTGATTGTCGCGAGTGAACTGGATATGAAGCCGTATGCCAGGCTACTCTGATAAAATAATTGAAATTACGACAAACGTGTGGAAAATTGAAATGAATTTTTATGCGTATAAAATCATTAAAATAAAAGCTCGTTTTTGTCAGTGAATTGTAAAAAGTGTTGTATGCGGCTCGTATGGAAATCTCACATCTAGTGCGTTACACTGCCTCCATACGTTACGTAACTAACTCATATTAATTTTTTATATTTGTTAATATAGATGCTAAACAGCCTCACCGCATTTCGACAGTTTGTTTGTGGTTGTTATATTTTGGTTGTTCAAAAAGAAAAACTTTTTTTTACAATTTTTGCAAGACCTAGAAATTCTTACTTTCCTTTTGGAATCGAAATAATTTATTTCGGTTTACATTCCTCAAGGACACATTTTCCTTTGATTTTATTTGTTTTTCTTGTTTTTTTTTGTTTTGTTTTTCTGTTTTTTATTGTTTTTTGTTTTTCTGGTTTTTTTAATTTTTTTTTGTTTTTCGATTGCTTCGAGCTTGTTTTTTTCTGTTTATCCACCAGTGCTCTGATCATATCCTTACTGTCTGAGCATTATCAGCATCTGCTTTTCCTGCTCGCCCTTCCATTGCTTCCGCCTTCGCTATGCGATCGACCTTCACTATGCTACTAATAACTATAGCGTCGAAACTTTCATTCATATAAAACTATGAAAACAAAAACCTCTTAAAAGGTAGATTGTGACGCAGTCCGTAAGTCCGCTTCCAAAATTAATGATATCGCTTGAGGTGACGCTTACGCTTTAAAGAAAATTCAAATGTTTGAAATTGCGTCACAAATGCCAGCGCCAACGACGAAATTTGTAACGCAATTTCAAACATTTGAATTTTCTTTAAAAAAATTTTTTTGCATTGTCAATTTTTGCGTATTTTCAGCGTAAGCGTCACCTCAAGCGATATTATTATTTTGGAAGCGGACTTACGGACTGCGTCACACTCTAAGTTTTAAGAGGTTTTTGTTGTGATCTCAGTCGTTTTGGAAGTTTTTTTATAACTAAAATTCATGTGACAAATTTTCTATTTTTTGAAAAAAAAATATTTTAGAAAAAAATTTCTCCGAAAAAAAAATTGTCTTCGAAAAAGATTTTCTCAGAAAAAAATTGAAATTCGAAAAAAACAATTCTCCCAAAAAAATTTTTCTAAAAAAAAAATTTCTCAGAAAAAAAATTTCTCCAATAAAATCTTTCTCCGAAAAAAATTTTTCTCCAAAAAAATTTTTCTTCAAAAAAAAACGAAAACATAAGTATTAAATAAATATACACATGCGATAATTAAAAACTGCACTTTTTACAGAATAGCCAGTTTCATTGTTTACAGAACAGGTTTTGTATGTGAATTTCATCAAACATGCTTAATGTTTGAAATGAAAGAATGTGCATTTTTAAAATAGCGCATGAGGATCAAATAAAACGAGCCCCAATGATATGAAAAAAATTTTCTCTGAAAAAAAATTTTCTCCAAAAAAAATTTCTCCGAAAAAAAAATTATCTCCAAAAAAATTACTCTCCAAAAAAACTTTCGAAAAAAGTTTTCTTTCCGAAAAAATTTTTTCTCCACCACCTTCGGCTACCATCAGAACACTTCGTATCACCTTCAACTACCTTCGGAATACTTTATGGCACTTTCGCCTGCCTTCGCCTTCTTTCGGAACACTTCATGTCACCTTCGGCTAACTTGGGAACACTTCATGTCACCTTCGGCTACCTTCGGAACACTTCGTGTCACCCTCGGGTGCCTTCGGAACACTTCGTGTTACCTTCGGCTACCTTCGGAACACTTCGTGTCAACTTCGGCTACCTTCGGAACACTTTGTGGCACCTTTGGCTGCCTTCGGAACACTTCGTGTCACCTTCGGCTACCTTCGGAACACTTCGTGTCCCCAATTCTTCTCACTGGTTCATATAACTTTCCTGAAGAAACCAACTGTCTAGGTATTCTTATTCAGAATTTAGCAAAAAATCCAAGATGACGCCTTTGACAGTTGGCAGCCATTTTCTTAAAATGCTAAAAAATTCTCCTGACCAAATTCTATAACTTTCTAGAAGAAACCACCTCTCTAAGTAGTGTCATTAACGAAGCTAAAATTCGAAAACCGAAAAATCATAAACGAAAATCCAAGATGGCGCCGCTATGACTCTCTCTATAACTCTATAACTTTCTAGAAGAAACCAACTGTCTGAGTGTTATCATTCCGGAGCTAAAATTCGAAAACCCAAAGGAGCATAATTTATACCTAACAAAAATTCAAGATGGCGTCACTTTGACGGATTTCTGAAAATCCCAAAAAATTCTGCTGATCAAACTCTATAACTTTCACGAAGAAACCAACTCTCTCAGTATTGTAATTCCGAAGCTAAAATTCGAAAACCAAAAAACCTATTTTGTTGCTTGGGAAAATCCAAGATGGCACCGGTTTGACTGCTGGCAGCCATTTCCTTAACATCCCAAAAAATTCTCCTGACCAAACTCTATACTTTTCCCGAAGAAACCAACTCTCTAGCTATTGTCACTCCGGAGCTAAAATTCGAAAACTCCGAGCATTACCTAAAAAACCCTCAAATTTTCCACATGCCACGGCTTTTCCAGAATTTTCCCGGAAAAGCGACATATGAAATTTTTCATTTCATTTCAAAATTTCAGGAAGATCGGCTGTCTAGTTCTCAAGATCGAAAATTATCAATAGATAGATAGAATATAGATAGATAGAACATAGATAGATAGATAGAACATAGATAGATAGATAGAAACCAACAGATCAGATAAAAAATTTTTCATAATGATGAAAACAATAGAAAAATCCATTGGCCATAGAAAAATGTCATTTTCAAACCTCGATATCTCAACCAATTTGAAACCGATTTTGATGAGTCTGGGCTCGTTGGAAAGCTGCTGCGTTAGAGGGAGTAGGGTGAGGGGAAAAGACTCAAAAGTTCGCGTATATATGGCTCGATGGCTCCTTGTCCCAAAGGTTTTTGTATGCGGTTTTTTGAGTTTTTGGACTATTTTTTTGGGGTGTGGGGACTGCGTCACGCCCTCCGCTACCGCTGCGGGCATGATTTGCTATCATACTTTTAACCTTTTAACCACACCAAATATACGTTAATGATTCGCCGGCTCATGTGGGCATATGTGTGCGAATAGCAAACAACGAGGACTATGTGTGTGAACACATAACACATGTCACTTTCAAGCGACAACGCCAGCAAATAGACACTTTGAGAAATGTTAGTTGTATTCTATTGACTATAATCCTGCATAATGTAATCGAATTCTGTAGCTGTCCACAGAATATTCCAAAATATGCTGTGTCAAGCATTTTGCTTACCGGAACACATTTCAAATCATAAAGTTAACATTTTATGATCTCAAATCGATGATGAGAAAAAACACGTTTTCCAGATGGGAAAGAAACGGTATTTTAGTAAATCCCTTAACTTTTCGTGCCTATAATTCAACATATGCAGCGTACGATTAAAATTTGGATCACGTCCACCAATCCACAGGTCGATCCATACCGAATTGACATATATCCGTGCACGTGCCAAGTATTTAAAATTGAAATAATGTCTAAAGATAAAAATTCATTGAAATCAATACCGTTTATTTGGAAATCGTTTTTCACGGTACGTTTTCAGTGTATACTTTCGAAGCAGGTTTTCAATCAGGTTTTTCGTTGTTTAACAGCAATAACATAATCAATAAATAAAGAAAATAAAAAATTTCCGGACGTGGACATTAACATTACGTGCGACTAAAAGATTTATTGGAAAATTTGTAGTTGGAAAAGGGGTTTTAGTAAGGGTGTGTAACTTCGTTGGCGAAAGCAAAATTGGGCAATTCTCCCACGTTGCGTATCGAAAGATCATCCAATTAAATCCAATAATTTTAAATTTCTTCCGCGAATTACAAAGATCTTGTCAAATTTATTTTCAAAGAAAGTCGGCGTGGTATGAAAATTGACACGTGTTTCAAATTTGACGGAAAAATCCTTAAACATTTTCTTGATGACAAATGGATTATTCGAATGCCTTTTGACCTGATTTCCAAACAGCAAAGTTATTTTTTTTATATAAATTAATGTCCCACATCCTCATATCACTTGCATACGCCACCTTATTTTTTTTTTCTATTGAGCACATTTTCAATTCCCTGGAGCAAACGTTTTATGTGGCAAGGATTCGCATATTCTTCCAGCGTCACCTTTGCTCCGACTAACCATTATTTTTAAAAAAGATAAATGAATTTTGTGGTAAATAAAACTACCGCACACGAGAGATTACACTTGACAACAATGGTGTTGTATGTGACACGTAAGAATCTACAAGAGAAAATGTTTCAAAATGGGGAGAGGTTGAATGATTATCATGTGTTGGTAAAATTTGATGCTGGTCAACGGAAAAGTGCTTTGAGATATGGAGTATAATAGCAGGTAACGACGGCGACAACGGGCGTCATTTTAAGTGAATTAGTAAGGTGTCTGACCGAAGTTATAAAAAACCAATTTATATAGAAAAATGTCGCTTGTGAAGGGTTTGCGAATTTTGTCATAATCAAATCTTACAGACCATCAAATACCTGTCGGTGTGAGGTCGTTTTATTGAAAACGTTTAATGACCACCCCTTCACGCAACTCTTCCAAGAGTAACTGCAGCAAATTTAGAAGTTTATTACTTACTGAAACGTTGTAAAAAAATCCTCCAATTATCATTTTAAAACTGAACGAATATTCCGAATTTCGAGTCTGTGTCTGATGTACAGTACATATGCTATTGTATATAAAATCTATTTTCTTATTAAAACCTTTCACCGTAAAATCTCTTTATTTTTTTCATCTCATAAAAGTGGCAATTTTGAATGCAAGAATTACGGTCTCTTATTATGTATATGTAAAGGTCTACCACTTTCTACATCTTGAATTTTTTGTAAAGCAATGTCTAGCACAATATCGTTCATAAACATGTAAACGTTCATAAAACACGGAGCGAAAAAATAAGGATTCGAGAAGCAAAATTTCGAACCCTCCTTCTTTTTATTCCAGATTTTACAAAACAGTATAACAACAAAATCAGTTAGCGGAGTGCAAAAACGTTGACCAATTTTGTTTATTTTTGATTAAAATTAGATAAAACTTTAACTTTAATCTTGTAATTAGTCACATAAAAACAATATAGTCTTGCCTTTCAAATTCGAGAAGAAATCGTCTGGTTTTCGTCACGTTTCAGGTTTCCAAAAATTGAATCGGGTTGGGCTCGATCGAGTTTCGAAATAGTTCGGTTTTCGGATAACATTTAGAAAAAAAGTCGACAATGGTCCGTTGCGGAGCTTAAAGAACTACTCTAATTTTCGTTCGAGACACACTGCTTTCTTTGTAAAGTTGCAATAATATACTTCAATACTGAGAACATTAACGGTGTAGTTTTGAATTCAAAAATGTAACAGTTTTCCTAGTTAAAAACTGACATAAAACTTGTCGAAAGCAAGCACTAAAGCGTCGAAAAAAAATCACTGATAAATTACCGTTATATTAACAAAATTACCGATAATGTCTTTAATTATCTAAGTTTCGGTAATATTCGTAATCGAACATTACGGAGAAAAATAAATTGCCGGTAATTTTCCATATCTGGTTGGGTAAATTATGAACGACTTCAATCGTCAATGTGAACGTTAAATGAAATAGAAAAATAGGAAAAATAAAATATCCGGTTCCTATTCAAGAAATGGGGTGTCGGATATAGCTAACATACAATATGATTAGCACTTTACATCTACAAGGAAGATTTATAGAAAGGTAAAATTTCAAATAAATCCTGAATAATTTACAATTTTCCTTCGTTGTCAATTACATTACCATTTGAAAGGATGTTTCTTTCAGCAATTTTTTTCTTCGTATTCTGTAGAATATTAGATTAGACACCAAAAGATTTAAGAGTAGGTCGAAATATTCAACTTTTATTAATATTTTATTTTCACATTATTTTGTGACGCAGTTAAAAATATATTTAAGTTAATATTTCATAAAGGTCGAACGTCTGGGGAACATTAAATTCATTAACTTCATCCGATCGAAAGTGTATGAAAGTTTTATTTAATTCAAACTTTGGTGATCCCTCGCTCAAAAAAAGCAGAAAAAACTTTTGCAATCAATTCCTTCTAAACAATCTTCTTTATTATGTATATCATTACGAAAAAGCACTTGACAATAGCTGTTCCCAATGTTCATTGATTCTTCTTAAATATTTATGAGCCACACAACAAAAGCAATTTGTTCGAAAATACTTATCTATTTTTTGTGCAAGAGTGCTTTTTTCACCCACTCCCTGTTTCGTTGAGTATAACTTCCAGCACAACAATAACATTTAAGACAAACGAATGTTAGAAATGGCATCACCCTTACAATAAACTCAGTTTTATTAAATCGCAAAAAGTACTACGTGGACACCGACATCGATTCCCCTTTTTACGTCAATAAATATACACAAAATGCTACGACGATACTCTATCATGGGTGACTGATACAACAAATCATGTATTTATGGGTGCGATGGGTTTCTATTGAATTATTACGAGGTTTTGTCAATGGATCGGAAATGAGGAAAATATATTGAGAACGCTATTATCCCGATAGATATCTGAATGATTAATCATTTGTTAAAATTTGGTCGATTATTTTTGCTGTTTTATTGGATAAATAATGTAAAAAAACAATAATCATTATCTGCAATTTAATGTGCTTACAGCAACATCACGAGACTAAAAAAAAGTTATCAAATATCATCGCTCTAATTGTCACTGCAGTCATTGCGATCGGATTTCGCATTGAATTGCTTTCGTAAAATGCGTCCGTTACCACCCGATGCACCCGATACAAATGAACTGGAAAGATTTTGTGCTGACGTTTTAGACGACTGGGAAGGTCTTCTTTGACCGGGTGACTAATAGACAAATCTTTTCGACGCCTACTGAGACATTGGTCTTCATTCTCTAAGCGTAACTTTGGCTATGCATGCAACTCCTCTTGCCTGGAAAATGTCTAAAGTGTTACCGGTGCATAAAAAAAACGAAGCTTCGGGGCCTTGACGATTTTAGGCAGATTTGAATCCTTCCTTGTTTATCGCAGGCTTTCCAGATATTACCTAAATAGTAAATTGTTGCCTTTCTTGACGCAAATGCTTTCACGATGAGTTTTAGTCAGGTATTAGAACTCGAAATCAGTGCCGCCACATCGTACGGACATTTCGGACATTTGCCGAGGGGGCAGCGATTTGGTGGGGCGCAAAATTTTTTAAAAATAATTGCTAAATGCCGCCTTAGAAAGCCCGCCATATTCTTTAAAACTTGAATAACTTCATGTTGTCGCTTTTTGTTTCTATAAATAAATATTTTGGTTACAATGAAAAGTTTTATAAAAGCTCTTAGAGGAAGCGTCCTTTCCTCTTGGTGCTGCTGGATTTTTCTAAAGCTTTTGATTCTCTGAATCATTTGTTGCTATTCTCAAAATTATGGGTTAAGTTCAGTTTCGATTCAATGGCGGTAAGTCTAATCGGAAAGGTTTGAGCGTGTTAGCATCGGCGATAACCCTTCGAAGCCTTTACGACTAACGATTAGTTTTGGGCCCTCAACTCTTTTCGCTTCACATCAATGATCTACCGAGTAATTTACAGACTGCTCTTCACCACACATGTTCGCTGACGATGTTCAGCTCTTCCATTCGTTTGAGAGAGGTTACTATAGGTGTGCGGGAGCGGGTCAACCTTTTTTTGCAAATGGGATCCGACCCGAACCTGAATCAATATAAAAAATGAAAACCGACCCAAAACGAACGAGATTGCGGGATCCGCGATTATATTTCGTTGCTTTCTGTTTGTGATTGATATTCGTGTGCGCTCCATGTGAATAGGGTATGTTTTTGTTGTCTCTGTATTTCTACATTCTTGTATTCTCTATTCCAGGCAAAGGTAGACTTGCATCCATTAGTTTACGGTTGATTGTCATTATTGATGATTTATTACAGTATCTTTTGTCGCCGAAAGTGTCCCGAATGCTGACCGAATTACACCTCTGTATAGCAATGGACACCCGCTGGAGTAAATAGTCCAAAGACCGTGGTTCGCCCGTTTTATTTCTCATCAATTTACCCAATTTTTTCAAAAAAAGCGTCGTCTCTGGGCCCATAGCACCAAATGATTCAAATTACAGTATTATAACATAGTATAGTATTAATATAGCATTATAACATAAGGACAATAATCGCGTGATCATAGTCGAGTTTTAATGAATGATTCGAGGGTTGTAGTGTAAGATCTATTCACGCACCGAGATAAAGTTAATGACCGAGTGTGTTAGCTCGAGGTCTATTAACGTCTCCAGGTGCGTGAGTAGACCTTGCGCTTCGCCCCGAGGTCAATTCACGCATCGAGACTATGATGAATGAATGAATTATATATTTATGTACCTCTTGCTAAAATTGTTATTTTGACGTGTGGGCATGGCGGTTCGAGCTAAAGGCGAGATTCGTCATGCCCACAAGACAAGATATCAATTTTAGCAAGAGGTGAATACAATTTACCGAGAAAAGATATATCGAGAATGAAAATGGTCTAGATGGATAAATGCGAAATTACTGTCCAAAGTAGATAAATTACTTTCTTCTACTTCTAGCTGACATTGCTCGTATTTTTATTAGCTGCAAGATTTTGAAAATTAGTGTCATTAGTAAAATGTTTCTAAACTTTACATGTCTTTTTTAGATGTTTTTGTTCGGCATCTATTTAAGACCCGTACGAAGTACGTAGGTCTGATGCGTTTACTACCACGTTTGTTACATTTCGAATTCGAACCCGGGAGTAAGGGGGAAACTTTTTTTGTTGCCTCCAGATGACAAATCAGCGAAAAAAACAATGTCCGTCTGTCGGTCTGTCTGTCTGTCGTTCTGAATGTCTGTCGGTCTGTCTGTCGGTCTGTCTGTCGGTCTGTCTGTCGGTCTGTCTGTCGGTCTGTCTGTCGGTCTGTCTGTCGGTCTGTCTGTCCGTCAACACGATAACTTGAGTAAATCTTGACTGATTTTCAAAAACTTTTTTTTTTCCTGAAATGTAGTCGAAAAATATTTTATGGTCTTGAATCTGGGCACTGTCGGCCCAAAGGCCGCCGAGCTAGGGCCGTTTAAGTGGTTTTTGGTCTTTTGCACATAACTCGAGTAAATCTTTTCTGATTTTCATAAATTTTCTTTTGTTTGAAAGACCTGGGCATAGCCGACAATTTATGGAAGAAGCTTTTTTTAATTTGAGTCCTTGGACTTAGCTGGGACACTAAAAACGAGTTTCTGCTAGGGCTCTATGTGTTTTTCGTACATAACTCGAGTAAATCTCTTCCGATTTTCAAAAACTTTTTTTTGTTTGAAAGATCTCGGTAATTTATAGAAGAATTTTTGCCTGTGCTTAGGGCTCAAGTGGGCCTCATGTCGGTCCTAAGGTACGCCCTAAATCGGAAGAGATTTACTCGAGTTATGTACAAAAAACACGTAGGGCCCTAACAAAGACTCTTTTTTAGTGCCCTGACTTGTCGGTCATGCCCAGATTTTTCAAACAAAAAAAAAAAAAAAATTGAAAATCGGTAAAGATTTACTCGAGTTATGTACAGTCAATACAAATCATCGCTTAAGATAGATTCTAAGTGCAACAACAAACCATTCAACCAAAGCAACGAATCTGGACGTATTTATTGAAAGCTCCGATTAAACTAGGTAATTATTACAAAAAATATACACTAGTTCTTACTTTTTTTATGCTAAAACGAAAATTAAGGCGTTCCAAGTGGATTTCGAAGTGTTATTTTACGAGTTTGGTGAATAATTTGCTAAAGTGATCAAAACAAAACTTTATATTTTCGTCGTTTGCCGGACGTAGTGTTATGATTTTGCCCTGCCATTTGTATTTCATGTTTGCGAATTACTCTTCGTAAATAATTAATGACTGCAAATTAAAAAGGCAATAAATTTAATTTTATGGCAGTAAAATTTTAATTCAAGAGCAAAAAATTCAATAAAGTGGCAATAAAAATAATTTTCGGCAGTAGAAATAATTATGGGCAGTAAGTTTTTGCAATTAATATTTTGGCAATAAATTTGATATTTTTGGCAATATTTTTAATATTTTGGCAGTAAATTTAATACTTTGGCAGTAAATTTTATATTACGGCAGTAATATTTAATAAGCAAGTGCGCTACCTTTCACAAAATGTTACTGGTGCTTACTCATTCTAGTGAAGTATCGCCAGAATCAAATCGCAAAAAATTTATGTTAACTGACTGATGCGAATTATGTTGCGCTTTAAAAAATGTTAGGTAAGCGACTGATGATCTCTTTTACGAAATGTTAGGTAAGCGACTGATTATCCCTTTTACGAAATGTTACGTAAGAGACTGATGAATCCTTTTACGAAATACTACGAATACACGTAAGTGACTGATGATCCCATTTACGAAATACTACGAATGCGAATTATTTCGCGCTTTAAAAAATGTTAGATAAGCGATTGATGATCCCTTTTACGAAATGTTACTTAAGCGACTCATGATCCCTTTTACGAAATACTACTTAAGCGACTGATGATACCTTTTACGAAATGTTACGTAAGCGATTGATGATCCCTTTTACGAAATGTTACGTAAGCGATTGATGATCCTTTTTACGAAATGTTACGTGAGCGACTGATTATTCCTTTTACGAAATGTTACGTAAGCGACTGATGATCCGTTTTACTAAATACTACGAATGCGAATTATGTTGCGCTTTAAAAAATGTTAGGTAACCAACTGATGATCCCTTTTACGAAATGATACGTAAGCGACTAATGACCCCTTTTACGAAATACTACGAATGCGAATTATGTTGCGCTTTAAAAAATGTTAGGTAAGCGGCTGATGATCTCTTTTACGAAATACTACGAATGAGAATTATGTTGCGCTTTACAATATGTTAGGTAACCAACTGATGATCCCTTTTACGAAATGATACGTAAGCGACTGATGACCCCTTTTACGAAATGCTTCGAATGCGAATTATGTTGCGCTTTAAGAAATGTCAGGTAAGCAGCTGATGATCCTTTTACGAAATGATACGTAATCGACTGATGATCACTTTTACGAAATACTACGAATGCGAATTATGTTGCGCTTTAAAAAATGTTGGGTAACCGGCTGATGATCCTTTTTACGAAATGATACGTAAGCGACTGATGATCCCTTTTACGAACGTTGTTGAGTAATTATTTTATTAATTAAATGGTAACAACAATCTACTGTCAGAATATTAAACTTACTGTCAAAACATTAAATTTATTGTCGAAATATTAAATTTATTGCCAAAATATTAAACTTATTGCCAAGATATTAAATTTATTGCCAAAATATTAATTACAAAAACCTACTGCCCATAATTATTTCTAGTGCCGAAAATTATTTTTACTGTCACTCTATTAAATTTATTGCTTTTGGATTAAAATTTTACTGCCAAATTATTAAAATTACTAAATAGTTAAATACTAGCCATAATTAATCTCACAATTTTGCGGAAAGTTACTAATAATATTGTTGCACTACGTTAGGAGTCGCAACTAGTGTTATTTAGTTATTAATATTTGAATAATTTTTAGTAGATTATTGAACAGGCCAGTAAGTGACGCGTTAAATAATTGTATTTTTGAATATACAGGAATAACATACAAACAAATAATTACGCATCGAGGAATGTTTTTAAGCAAAAAGCTTTGAGAACTGTTTTTGGACGAGGGTAGAGTTTAGATTCCGAGCCGAAGGCGAGTAATATAACTACACGAGTCAAAAAACAGTTCTCAAAACTTCTTGCTTAAAAACATTCCGAAATTGCGTAATTGTTTGTTTGTATGTTATTCCTGTATATTCAAGAAAATTATTTAACAAGGCTCTTACAATGGCCTGTTCAATATGCTGGTTTATCTGAAAAAGCGGTCGGTATAGGTGAGACAACAATTTCGGATTCACAGTACTTTTCACGTTGCGCAAATTGGTATGATATGCATGATTGTGTGCAACGGTATTTTCGATTTATTTCAGTGTCTGCATTCTTGAATTCTTCTTATGAAAGTCTCGAAAATTCTTTAAAATTCATGAAAATTACGAGAGGTTAGTACAATGTAAGGATTTCTGGATTTTGAAAGCACCCTTAGGTTGTGACTCCTCCTTTTCCACAATAGTACACCGATTTCGTGTCGAATTATGTCCTTTAATGAAATTTTGGTACTATTAAAAAGGCCACGTTGGAATCAACATAAAAACGCCTTTTTAAAGTCATAGTTGGTCAGAGATTGTTCAATCAAAAGTACTAACCAAGTGAAAATTCATGAAAATGTTTTCACGAATATAGGCAAAGTCTTTTTGAAAAATACAGCTTTGCAAAATTCATTCCTTTCAGTAATACATCATTGCATAGAGTCGTTTTGCTCTGTTTTTCCTTAATCAAAATAAAGTTCTATTGAAGAATCTAACCAGAGTCATCTGATATCTGGTTTGAACTCATTGTGGATCGCTCTTTTCATTTCAATGTAAGTTCTTGAGAGTCCGTCTCTTCATTTTTTTAATCAGCTCGTCGCGTCGGTCGGAGCATTTTGAAAAAACTTTATTTTGATTCACGAATACGTCATTCGTACAAAGCACATATTTGTCGGTATATAGTGAGCATAATGTCACATGAAATTCAATTAATTCGTTGTTATTGGCTTCAGTAACTATACTTTCGTATTAAATTCAAGTAATTTATTTCTTCAAATAACGATGCATTTATCGGCCTATTTTGCGGCCAGTAAACACACCATACCGGCCGCTTTCAGATAAAAATCATAATACAGTGAAATATTTGCCCGCCAAAATCATTATTCGATGTTTGAGAAAGTAACATCAGTTATTTACTCTCCCATTGTTTATATTTTCGACATTGTCATCTGAGTTTGTAGTCAAGTGTCTCACAGAAAATTTAATATATTTTAGTCGGGTAAGTGTTTACGAATTATTGCTTATTGAAATATTTAAAAGGAACGAAAAACCAAACGTAAGACCATTGTATTATTTTTGTGAATGCCTAAACGCAAGATTCAAAACGTAAGACCGACAATCAATGGAATGACTTTCTTTCACAACTCAAAACCGAACTGTAAAACCGAAAATTTTTGAAAGTCAAAGCAAAACGAAAAATAAAACAATCTAAAAATCCTTGCTGACACAGTCCAGCATAGACTTGAATTTACATAAAAAAAATCCGAAAGGTAAATTTACATTCTTAATAACACCTTTAAACTTCACATAGAAGAACAGTTTATCGTAAAACCAAACGTAAGACCAACTCAATCTCTCTTCTCTTCGAAGCAAAGGCCTAGGACGTAATATTATCTAACATTAAAACCAAAGTTATCTGTTGCTTTTTGCATTTTAATTTTTCTTCTCTTTGTAAAGTTCCAATAATTTTGGTTAATTCGCTGAAATACGATAAAAATGGGAAAAGGTCCTACAATTTACTACCAAAACGTTCGTGACCTTAAAACGAAAACTAAAATCTTTAGATCAAATCTGATAGCTGCCTCATATGACGTGATAATTTTAAGTGAGACTTGGTTGAGAGAAGATCTATTCACAGCTGAACTCTTTGACGATCGCTACATTACGTATAGAAATGACAGGGACAATGCGTCAATAGGTAAGGAAGATGGGGGAGGTTGTGCAATAGCGATTAAAAAATGTTTTTTATCAAAACGTGTCCCTGAATTTGAAGTTGGTAATGACATCTGGGTCTCAGTTAAGCATGTCAACGAAGGTAAGTTATATATAAACGTGAAGTACATTGAATTGGAATGTTTATGAAAAACATTTTGACAAACTTATTAAAAACGTCATGTCGTCAGGACTTAATGATTCGTTTATACTTAGTGAGACTATAATTTCAATGATTCTGTTGCTTGGTGGCACAATTCAGTTAATGATGAATACGGTGCCTCCGATATACGAGGCGCAATACCGGGTAAGCTTATAGATACTCTAGCACTGTGTAACATGAATCAAATTAATATTTTACGTAATGCACATGGCAGGACATTAGATTTATTCATCACGTCCCTTCAGCCTAATCGTGTGAAGATCCGAAGAATATCCGTTAGTTCCGGAAGATGGTCACCATCCCGCGTTCCTAGTCAGTACAGACATGACAAACTGTAAATTTTTTGTTGAGAAAAGACCACCTAAAGCAAATTTCTATAGAGCGGACTATGCTCGCTTGAATGAAGATCTGCAGAAGGTGGAATGGTCTTGTAAATTGATAGCGTGGTAGAAACATTTTATAACTTATTGGAACCGTTTATAGATAAAATCCCTAAATATTATGTGCCGTCCAGAGACTATCTAATATATTACTCACACTCCTTAATCTCATTAATTGCGAAAAAAGATAGAATAAGAGAGAAGAAAAACCACGAAAAGTGTCCGGTCAAAAAGATCAGACTATTAGAGGAGTTTTCGAAACTTAGGAAGTCTGCGAAGGCAGATATTAAGACATGTTTTTCAGACTATGTTATGGATTGTGAAAAAAAAAAATTAAAACTAATCCGAAATGCTTCTTTGCATTTACGAAATTATTGAGAAAAACCAACTCCTTACCTAATGTTATAAAGTATGAGAATTAAAGACTTTCTAGCAGCAGAATGAGAATATTCAAAAGACGTTCGTTCTCTGATAAAGTTTTATGCTGATAAAGTTTGTACTGTACAACCAAAAATTTTTAAATTTTGTAAATTTGGTATCTTACCATACCACAACTCGGCTGGAGTTTTCAATGCTCTATCATCAGTTAATGCACTGGTTGGACTTCGATTCGTCAAATATGTTGCCGTCAACACTGCTTCGTTCCAAAAACGTTTTTCCATTTTTCCAGCTATTATCATTGTACGAGCCTTTTCCAGCAGCGTTCTGTTCATTCTTTCGGCAACTCCATTCAATTCCGGATTGTATGGCACGGTTGGATTGAGTTGAATTCCTCGTTCTCCACAAAATTCGATGAATGCATTCGAAGTATATTCGCCACCATTGTCACTCTTCACTCGCTCAATGCTCGACTTGATGATGTGTTCTCTCATGTTAGATCCAATAGAATACTCCAAAATATTCGATTCGAGTTGAGTTTCTGCCATCACAGTATATTGTTTAAACTTGTCCAGAACTTCACTCTTCTTTTTAATGTTGAAAACAACAGTGAAATGAGTGTAGTCATCGATAAAAGTAACGAAGTACTTGGAACCATCCCAAGCAACTGGTTCAATCGGCCCACAAACGTCTGTATGAATCAATTCCAATGAGCGATTTGATCTATTTTCGTTACGAGCAGGAAATGGTTTCCGTGATTGTTTACCGAAGACACACGGTTCACATAATTTTGAAACATCATTTTTGCTTTTCAAATCGACACCAGTGACCATGTTTTTGTCAACCGTATGTCCTGCATGTTCAAATGACCCAACCTATTATGCCAAATTTCTTTATTATCTTCAGCACACACTGCAGCCAACCGATTGTCTTCCAATACGATATCCACACGATAAGTATTTCCAAATCGTTTAGCAACGTACAACAGCTTGCCCTTCCACAAAATATGTGCAGCTCCATTTTTGAAAATAATTTCCATTCCGGCTTTCTCCATTTTTGCAATTGACATTAAATTGCAGCTCAAATCTTTGACGTACAGAACATTCTTTAAGATACATTTCTGTTCCTGATTTTCATTCACAAGAAAGCCATTAATATCCCCAGTTTCATTTGACGACAAGATTGCACCTTGTTTAGCGCTTCGGATCTCTTCTTTATTTGTTTTCTGCAGAGATTCAAGTACCGTGCGATCATTTATCATATGACTTGTCGCACCTGAATCCAAAAACATTGTGATAATCCGACGACTAGTGACAGTCGGTACAACTAATGCTTGGTGATTACGATCATGATCAGACTCGTCCTGAATATCAAAACATTCTGTGAAAGCCGGAAATGCAACAGAGGTTCCAGTATCACTATCATTGTCCTCGTCGTTTTGTTGTTTCTTTGCAATATTCGCTTTATTTCCGATTTTCGACTCATTCTGCTTCGATGTTCCATTGTCGATTTTTGCTTTACATTGAGACCATTTGTGACCCGTTTTCTGGCAACGATAGCATCTGAATTTGAAATTTGCACCTCTCGCATTCATCGCTACTGCATTATTCGATTTACCAACGCTGGTACCTTCGGATTGTTTTCTCTTCGTGAATTCATCCAATAAACGGCTCTTGACGAAAGTTATACTCAATTTTTCCGGTTCTATGGTTTCCAATGCGACGACTAAATTTTCATACGATGATTACATTGACAACAACAGATGACACACTATATCTAAATTCTCCATCGTGGCTCCAATTGACTTAAGTTGTCTGACAGTTTTGTCAAAAATTAAGAAGTGATCAGCCAGATCATCAGTTTCTTCGTACTTCATAGTAATAAGCTTCTTCCTCAAATACAGTTGACTTGCCATACTTTTCCTCTCAAATACTTCCGCTAACGCATCGAACATATCTTTCACTCGTTTTTTATCTTGGATATATTCTAGATGAGAGTCAGCAATACTTTTCACCAGCAGCGACTTGCATTTCTTCTCCTCCGCAATACATCTTAGTTCATCCTCATCATCAACGGCTAGATCCAGGATTTCAACTAAACTCTTCTGAATGTATTGTTCTAAATTTTTCTCTTCCAACAAAACGTCCAAACGAAATTTCCAGCTACTCCAATTTGTCCCGTCGAACTGTACAAATTTCCGATAACTGCTGGTATTTTCCTCTTCCATTATTCTCTCCTCAACGTAGTCTGGGCCCATAACCTAAAGACTTTCTAGCAGCAGAATGAGAATATTCAAAAGACGTTCGTTCTCTGATAAAGTTTTTAATACAAGTGAAGATTGCTAAGTCTACAATATTAAAACATTAAATTGTAGACGACTTAGATCATTAAATTGTAACTCCAACAAGAATGATGAAGCTGATGATAGACAGTCAGTATGCAACCTTTTCGCAAAATATTTCAATTCTGTCTTTAATCCGATAGTCGATCCTGCTTCTGAAACTATCTATGACACATTTAAGCACCAAGATTCTTCAAGTTTAGTCCTAGAGAGCCTGGAGAACATATCATTCACCCCCATTCAGATAGAAGAAACGTTGAAGGAATTCGAAGTGAATAAAGTTTCTAGTCCCGATCAAATACCGATTATGTTCTTTATGCACTTATCGTTATCGCTTAGTTTACCATTAAGTATCATTTTCAATAAATCTTTGATTGAGAGAAAGTTTCCGACGAAATGGAAGACCAGTTTTATTTCACCAATACATAAATCAGGAGACAAATGCAATGTTACAAACTATAGACCAATCAGCATTATCTGTGCTTTGTCTAAGATATTTGAAAGATTGGTTTTTAACATAGTTTTTGAGAATATAAAATCCCAGATACATCACTCACAGCATGGATTTTTTGAGAAAAGATCAACGGAGACTAACCTTATGGAGTACATCTCAATGGTTGCAGATGCCATAGTAGCTGGAGGTCAAGTGGATACAATTTACACAGACTTTGCAAAAGCATTCAATAAAGTCGATCATGTGATACTATTATCTAAACTTAAATTCTTTGGCCTTCCTGAGAGTTTAGTACAATGGTTTTCAACATACCTGAAAGATCGGTCACAATTTGTAGCAGTCGGAGGTTCCAAATCTCAAAGAATTACACCAACCTCTGGAGTGCCCCAGGGCTCGATACTCGGACCATTACTATTCATAATATTTATAAATGATCTACTAACATCTCTGTCTTCTTGCTCCGGTTTTGCGGATGACCTCAAAATTTATAAGGAAATTAGCAGTTCCTATGACTGTGAATTGTTACAAGAAGACATACGAAAGACGTGTAAGACGAACAATATGTCATTAAATGTTGATAAATGTGCGATTATGTCAACGACGCATAGTCCGAACAAACTGCTATTCCCATATACCATAGAAAATGAACTAGTCACGAGAGTATCTACGAAAAAAGACCTGGGAGTAATAATGGATGATAAACTTTCGTTTAATGAACACATTATTCAGATCACACGGAAAGCCTACAAAATGCTTGGATTTATCTATCGCTGTGGTAGATACTTCCAAACACAGACAAGCTTACGCTTACTATACAACTCTCTTGTCAGAAATAGGTTAGAATACTGTTCATTAATATGGAACCCGTACTATACGAATGCAAGCGATAAAATTGAACGAGTGCAGCGGAAGTTTACCAGAATGTTTTATTTCAAATTCAAAATCGCAAACCCAAGACCACCATGTCACGAAAGACTAGAGCATATGAAACTTCATTCGTTGGAAACACGCAGACTCGAAAATGACGAAATAATGCTGTACAAAATACTTCATAAACATGTCGATTCAACGGTCATCCAAAAAATATCTTTTCATCAGCCATCCAGAACTACTAGACAAAACCCGATTTTTTACTTACCAAAAATGATCACAAACTACCAGGATAATGCACCAATCTACAGAATACAACGGAGTCACGACATATTCTTTAAAGACCTAAATGTGAAAAACACTAGCTTGATTGCTTTTAAAAAATTAGTGAGTGACTCCTTAAGTTGGTAATGTTCCTAATCATGGCGGTAATTTCTAAAGTTATTATCTTTTATCATTTTGTTGTATAATTTTAAACCTTACTTTTCTTAAATCTAAGTGTCTTCTTCAAGTAATAATAATGTTTTTTAAAATTGTTAGTTTTTAAGACTGATTTGTTATGGGGCTTAGGCCTGTTAGTTGGTCTCTAAACAAATTAAAAAAAAAACAAATAGAACCCTAGGAGAGACTCGTTTTTAGTGCCCTAGCTAAGTCCAAGGACTCAAATTAAAAAAGTTTCTTCCATAAATTGTCGGCCATGCCCGGATCTTTCAAACAAAAAAAAATTTATGAAAATCAGAAAAGATGTACTCGAGTTATGTGCAAAAGACCAAAAACCACTTAAACGGCCTTAGCTCGGCGGCCCTTGGGCCGACAGTGCCCAGATTCAATCCCCTAAAATATTTTTCGACTACCTTTCAGAAAAAAAAAAGTTTATGAAAATCGGTCAAGATTTACTCAAGTTATCGTGTTGACGGACAGACAGACCGACAGACGAACGTTGTTTTTTTCGCTGATTTGTCATCTGGAAGCAACAAAAAAAGTTTCCCCCTTACTCCCGGGTTCGAATTCGCAATGTAACAAACGTGGTAGTAAACGCATAAGACCTTCGTACTTCGTACGAAGACTGTGTATGTGTTCTTTTTGTTGCCAAATCTGTTTGTTTGTTTTATAATTGCAATTTTTCTATGTTCCTGTGTATGAGTGCACCAGCTGATTAAAACAGCTTAAACATAACTATGAGCAAATTATAGATTTCACAATTGTATTATTTTACGAAAAGAAAAAGAAAATCTTCCTAGTTTTGTTAGCCACCTAGTTTTTCGTGACATTTTGTAAAAGGAAAAGCTTAAAAGCACACATTTCGTAAAAGATCTTCCCTTTTCGTTCTATTATATAAATATGATATTTGAAAGATTTATGGAATACCGCATGAACATTTTTTTCGTACAGTATGCACCGTGGGTACTATTTTTAGTCGATCGTTTTGGTTCGGAAAGCAACGAAATGCAGACCTCTGAAATGTGTGTGCGTGTGGTCTATGTATATAAGTAACTCCTCGTCCTAGAAAGGAAAAGTGATTCCTAGGACGGAAAGTATATACTTCGATGGGGTTATTGTTTACTCTCTTCTTCCATTTTGACATTTATACACAAGTTCTTTGACGAAAAAGAAATCAGCAAAATTTTAAATGATTGTTTATTCAATAAACAAATGTTAGCTACACTGGGGAAGTTTAATTATAAACAAATGAAAAATATGATGAAAGTTGTTGCATCGCTTTGTAACTTGCATTCAAAATGCTTTGTGGTACATCACTTTTAGAGGTCGAGGCACTCGTTTCATTTTGCATTTTTACACAAAGCGGAAAAATACGACAGAAAATTCAACGAAAAAAAAAACTTCTGAAGCTCACGGCTGCAGAATCAAATGTGCCCGCGTGCATAATGAAAGTATTCATTTGAAATCGCGTCATCGGTTGAAATCGTGTCGTCGGAATTTTATTTGTTCGAACTTAAAGTGTATGTGGTGGGAAGTTTGATACGTTCTTTGCGTCACACATAGAAATCTGTACCTGACGTTGTGCTATATGTGGTAAATTGCGTATATAATTTATTGGAGAAATATGTGCAAATGAATTATGTGTTAAATGTTGATAGATGTGTTTGTGAATTTCGGTGCATACTGTATGAAAAATTTTTCGAATAACTAGAACGTACACTTCGGAATTCCCATGTGTCTCTGTATTTATATACCTCGAAACTGATTGTAACATGAGTGTGAATGTGTGCCGAGTCGAGGACGGTTACAACACAGAGACACATGGAAAATCCTCACTTTCCGTCCTAGTGATTCAAATAACTATTGTTCAAATTAAGCAAACAAATGAGAAATATGTATTCTTGGGTTTCTCTCAACTGAGCTGATGAAAGCTACCAGCTCCGTCCATACGCTGACAGGTGTTCCGAACTGAATCTGCAATCCTTGACAAGACGCCGAGCTAATGTAGCAGTTTTCTTCGTTCAAGATGTGTTGACCGGTAAAATAAACTCTCAAGCTCTTCGTGATAGAATTAACCAATTCGACGGATCTCGAGCTCTACGAAATCCATCACTGATACGAATTGATGGATGCAGGCGAGAATACCAGATTTTCTCCCCATTCAATTTCGTCTGTCGTTTGTTCAATTTGGCAGCGGAGCATGTTGATCCAAGCCTACCCTCACGTAAATTTCGCCATTGTGTACCAGAACTTGACGATTCAGTGTTTGACTCATTTGCAACTTGTTGAAATACCCGCATGGACGCTTAAATTGTTGACAACAGCTGCTACCTTTAGTGCTCGACTTTGCTTAACCTTGGACCAAACTTTCGACGACGCTTTTTGCTTAATTTTCATTTATTTATTTTATTTCTTGCGACGACGCTTTTTGCTGAACTCTCATTTATTTATTTTATTTTTTGCGACGACGCATTTTGTTAAATTTTCATTTATTTATTTTTTTTGACATATTGTTTGGCTTTTTTCTTTATTTACAATTTTAACTCTAAGTTTTATTTTTTTTTCTTTTGACTCGAATTCGATTGCGTATGCGATTTTGAACAAATTTAGATAAAAATTGGTTGTTAAAGTGTTTGTTACGTAGCATTTCTACAAAC
>CM055404.1:96747994-96759947 GCA_029228625.1 Pseudolycoriella hygida | reverse complement strand
TCGTTAGAGCTCAGGAGCTTTGAAACTGAACTAATTAAGCAGGATGTGTTGTCTAGTAATCTTAGCATCATGGGGGTTCCAGCTTCTGAAAAGGAAAACTTGACTGAATTAGCACTGAAAATTTTTTCGTTTATTGACTGCAAACTCAAAAAAAATGATTTGTTTGGGTGCTATCGTATAAAGAAGTCAAATATTAACATATTTATCGTAAAATTAAATAATTTCGAGGTGAAGCAACGTATATTAAAGGCCAAAATGAACAAAGCTGTAAAGCTAAGTGACATCATGGAGGTTAGCTCTACGGAGTCAAATTCGTTCATATACATAAACAACCATGTCACTCCATTTTTTGGCAAGCTTATGGCTGAATGACGGAAAGCATTAAAGGAAAAAAAAATCTGGGCATTATGGTTGAACAAACATGGTTGTCAATTTCGGCTGGAAGAAAATGGACCTGTGCAGACGTATCGAAGTGTGAAGGAACTCAAGGACATAATATCATCGAAGGGTGATCACTTGTCCAAGAAAACAAAACGTCAATCTAAAAGGCAAAGGTCGAATGATATTGAAGGCCCTACGGAACACGAACATAAACAAAAGCAAAAAAAGTAAATTGTCCAGACTCGGTAGCGACGGAAAAAATTTTCTTAAGTTTAAAAACAAAGTATCCTATCTTTATTTTATTTTATTATTTTATTATTATTTCCTTCGATCGTGAGCAAGCAACTATCTTTATTTTATTTTATTATTTTATTATTATTTCCTTCGATCGTGAGCAAGCAACTAAAATCGTTTTTTATTTGAGATAGACTATATGGTCGTTCTTACTTTTCTTATTTTTTATTAATTATCTACAATTATATTTCAAATTTCATAAATAAAAATTGGATTATTCACTATAAAAAAAAGTGTAATAGTTTCAAGCCTGACATAAGGAGTTTGGAACATTACAACAATATTTTTAAAAGTGATTTGTAAAACCAAGCTGTAAAAAGGAAGTCAGCAAAGAGTTCCTATTATTTATTATTTCTTTACTACAAAACAATACAGTAAAACCGACAGTGAATGAAATAAAACTATTACGTAAAAACGATCCGTAAAACCGAATTCAACAAAGAATTCATACACTTTTCTTTTCTTTTTACAAAACCGTACAGTAAAACCTGCTTGATAAACTTTCTATAATTAAACTAAAAGTAGCGGGTGATTCGTAAAATCACTCGAAAAACCACATAAATTTTCCCTGTAAATTCTACTGTAACCAGTCATACTAAACTACGAATTAATATGAGTCAAAATCTGAAATTATACTATCAGAACGTTCGCGGTTTGAAAACTAAAACGAAAAAATTCAGAATGAAGGTGTTGTCGAGCACGTACGATGTTATACTACTCAGTGAGACTTGGCTGAGGTCTGGGGTGTTCTCGTCGGAGTTGTTTGATGATAGATACGTTATATACAGGAATGACAGAGACCAACGCTGTGAGGGATAAGAATGATGGAGGCGGCTGTGTGATAGCCGTAAAGAAAGGATTTCATTGCAGATTTTGAGGTTGAAAACGATATTTGGGTTGCAGTTGACCAGGTGAATGGTGGGAAAACTTACTTTAATGTCAAGTATATAGACCTGGGGAGTAGCCTTGATGTCTACGAAAAGCATTTTGAGAAGTTAGTTGAGAACGTCATGTCTTCGAATGCTAAAGATAACTTCATTCTCACTGGTGATTATAACCTGGCGGATAGCGTAACATGGGTTAAAGACTCTCTGACTGGTGAGTATGGTGCGGATAACGTTAGGGGCTCCATCGCCAATGAACTGCTAGACACTCTATCGCAATGTAACTTGAATCAGGTGAATGTTTTAAAAAATGGTCTGGGAAGGACGTTGGATTTAATAATCACTACCGCAGAGCCAAATCAACTTCGAATTGTCAGATCGAACGAGCCATTAGTATCGGAGGATGGCCATCACCCGTCATTAGTTATTAATGTATGTCTATCGAAATTGAAATTCTTAAAAGAGAGAAGACCTCCCAAAGTGAACTTTTTTAAAGTGAATTATATTCAACTTGATAGGGCCTTGATGGATATTGATTGGCAGCGTGAACTTCTTGACCTTGATGTAGATAGTGCGGTGGACAGGTTCTATTCCATACTTGATCCATTTATTGATACTATCCCTAAGACTGTTTTTCCGGTAAGGGAATATCCGATATTTTACTCCCATGAATTAATATCTCTTATAAAGAGAAAAGAAAATTTGAGAATGAAGATGAAGGGAGAAAAATGCAGTAACGTGAAAGCGAAACTTAAATCTGAATTCTCTTGTTTGAGGAAATCAGTGAAATAAAGTATTGAACAGTGCTTCGAGGATTATGTGAAGGACTGTGAAGTTAAGATCAAATCAAACTCAAAGTGTTTCTTTGCTTTCACTAAATCGCTGAAGAAGTCGAACTCATTACCTAGCACCATGAAATACATTGATGAGGAAGCCAGTGATAGAGTATCGGTTTGTAATTTGTTCGCTAAATATTTTAACTCTGTGTACAACCCAGTAATTCAAGCAGCTGAAGAGCACATTTATGATCCATTTACGAGCTGTTCAGATGCGACTGATATAACATTCACGCCGTTGGACGTTGAGGCAGCTTTGTTAGGATTCGATAAAAATAAAGTTACTATTCCGGATAATATCCCAATAATGTTTTTTATGAATCTGTCGCTATCCTTAAGTCTCCCATTGAGTATCCTGTTTAACAAGTCTTTGATGGAAAAAAATTTCCATCCAAATGGAAGACTGGTTTCGTCTCACCAATTTTTAAGGAAGGTGATAAGAGCAATATCACCAACTACAGACCCGTCAGCATCCTTTGTGCAGCCTCTAAAGTATTTGAAAGGCTTGTTTGCTATGGTAAAGTTTGAAATATGCACGTCTCAACATGGCTTTTTTAAAAAAAGATCAACCCAAACAAATCTAATGGAATACGTTTCATTTGTCGCGGATGCCATCGTAACCGGAGGCCAAGTAGACACGGTATATACGGATTTTGCGAAAGCATTTGATAAGGTAGACCATGGAAAATTACTAATAAAACTAAAGACTTTTGGTTTTTCAGACAACTTAGTACAGTGGTTTGCATCCTACTTACGACATCGTTATCAAGTAGTAGTGATTGACGGTTCAAAGTTGAGAAACATTTCACCTACATCCGGAGTACCCCAGGGTTCAATTTTAGGCCCTATGCTATTCATAATTTTCATAAACGATCTGCTCTGTGCACTCTCATCCTGTTCTTGTTTTGCTGATGATTTGAAACTATATAGATCGATTAGTGACACGTACGACTGCGAGCTGCTGCAGGAAGACTTAAACAAAGTGGTCGATTGGTGTTAAAAAACAAAATGTCACTTAACGTGGATAAATGTGCTATAATGTCAACCACATATAGTAGAGACAAAGTGCAATTTCCTTATAAAGTGGATAAGGAACTACTTAAAAGGGTTTCAAGCAAGGGGTCATTATAGATGACAAACTTTCTTTCAAGGAACATATTAATGTCTTGACACGGAAAGCATATAGAATGATTGGTTTTATTTTCCGCTGTGGAAAGTATTTTAAACATCAAGAAAGTATGAAACTTCTGTTTATGTCGCTTGTGAGAAGTAAACTTGAATACTGCTCCACAGTATGGAACCCCAAATACTCGAATGCCATTGATAAAATTGAGAGAGTACAAAAGAAATTCACAAGAATGTTTTACTTCAAATTTCAAATAGCAAAACCTCGACCCCCATATGATGAACGGCTGAAACATATGAAAATGAGATCACTTGAAACTCGCAGAATTGAACTCGATGAGATGATGTTATACAAATTGATTATAACTTAGTGGATTCGTCGTTAAGCCAGAAGATCTCGTTTCATCAGCCAAGTAGAGTCACAAGACAAAACTCCAACTTTTATCTTCCAAAAATGACTACGAACTATCAAGAAAATACACCGATCTACAGGGTTCAGAGATTTCAGTGATTTATATTTTGATAATCTAGATATCGTCAGATTAAAATATAAAGTTTTCAAAAAACTAGTAATAAATAGATTTGCCTGGTGATTGCTTCAATTTTGCTTTTCCAATATTCAATTATAGTGTAAGAATAATTAAGATTTATAGTATTGAAAGTTGTAAATTAGTACTTAAGACTGATTTGTTATTGGGCCTCGGCCTGTTAATTGGTCTCTAAACAAATAAAAAAAAAAAAAGACGCTCGGTTGGTATAAGATATAAAGATAATTTTAAACAACTTGTTAGTAAGCGCTAGCAGTAAGAGGGCCATGAGCTTTCGTAGATTCATCTTTTTTATATTGAATGTGATAATAACTACTCTTGAAAAACTAACGAATTTCATGTGTGTCAAAATGTCACGAGTGAGCGTGGCGAACAAGTGTGAATATTTTCACACGAGGCAATCGTCGACTGTGGTAATTCCTACACCTACGACGTTGCCAGCATGTTATGAAGCATGCACACGCACATAGTTTTTGATTTGAATGAAACATCCAGCTTAAGTACAAATCTGGTTCCAAAATCTTTGAATGTGTGATTGATGTGGCAAACAGAATATATGTTGCAAAAAGACTCGAACTCTTGCAATGAAAAACCCGCCCAAAACAGCGGACCACCAAAAATTAAAAATTTGTAGACTTGTAAGAACAACGAAGTTTTTCGAAAAGGGGTCTATTGCGTTTACCACCAAGGGGTAAATTACTTTTTTTTTCTAAGGATTATTTGGGATTATTAGGGATTATTTGGGATTATTTGGATTATTTGGGATTATTTAGGATTATTTGGATTATTTGGGATTATTTGGGACTATTTTGGGATTATTTGGATTATTTGAATTATTTGGGATTATTTCAAATTTGTAGTAGGATCAGAATGTGAGCAAAGTCAGAAAAGTCGACAACCTGTAAAAATTTGTGTCTTTTCCTACGAAAGAAGGTCTTATAAAAATAAAAACACATGAGTTACGATTTTAATACCAATTTAACATTATTCAACCAATTCCTTCTCAATCAACTAAATAAGTCGTCTTGATACTCTCGACACATTGTTTTGATAGATAGGCACAGAAATATTTCCATTAAATGACTTAATATTTTCAAATTACGCGTTTGTGAACAGGTCGAGGAAATAATGCGCCGACACTATTCTAATAGTACCAACTTCCTTTACGGACTGCACTGAAGTAAATGACTACGCGAAAGCTTGATCTTTGAATATTTTTCCGCTTATAAGGCGGAAACTGTGCATCAACCTTATATGGGCCATTCCACAAAAACTCCGTTTCTACGCTTGTCCACTCAATTCAAAAATGCACCAGTCACCAATGTTATTATTTTATAGCCTCTGGAACTAAAACGGAATTTGTGTATGTATGTCTGTCGTCAAGGTTATTACCGAGATGGAAACAGCTCCGGAAAGTCGTAGACCACCGAAGAAAAAATAACATTAAATCCTGAAAGTTACAAAGTCATCCGGAAAGTTAAAAAGTGAGCCGGAAAGTCAGAAAATCGCGAAAAATCACATAAAGTCACAAAAACTCATGCACGAAAGTTCTGGAAAGTCGTCCAAAATCACAAAAAAACACAAAAAATTCCAGAAAATCACTACAAGTAATGTTAAATCTCGTAAAGGGCCGTTCATAAAGTATGTCACACAGAAATGTTAGATTCCGGAACCCACAAAATGTATGACATTGCAAAAATAATGTCGGATTTGAAACGGGATTTTGGGTGTGACTTGCAACGGCATTGGGACGAAAATTAAGATGGGATTTGGATGTGTATTGATTTTGAAAAGTATTTGGACGGGAGTTAAGACTATGTTTTGAAGGGACTTTGGACAGGAGGCTCGGACGCACTCAGACGGGCGTTAAGACGGTGGTTTCTGAAGGTATTTGGAAAGGTATTTGGACAAGGATTTGGAAGGATTTTTGAGCGGGAGGTAAGACGGGGTTCTGAAGGGTATTTGAATGGAGGGGTTAAGACGGAGATTGGGAAACGTATTTGAAAGGGGATTTAGAAAGGTATGTCGACGGGACTTAGGACGGGTTTGACTTGATTAGGGATCCTATGTGTTTACCACGACGTTTTTAACCACCCCAATTTACACCCGGGAGTAGGGGGAGAGCTTCGATCATGGTTCTTAGATGACGATTCAACAATAAAAAAAATGGCAGTCCGTCCGCCTGTCCGTCAACATGATAACTCGAACTCAACCGATTTTCAAGAACTTTTTGATCCTGAAAGATAATCAAAATATTTTTTATGGGATTAAATCTGAGCACTGTCGGCCCATGGACCGCTGAGCTAGGGCCGTTTAAGTGGTTTTTGATCTTTTGTACATAAGTCGAGTAAATCTTTTACGATTGTGGTAAATTTTTTTTGTTCGAAAGGCCTGCGCATCCCTGACATTTTATGGAAGAAAGTTTCTTTAATTTCGAGCTTTTGGCCCTAAAACTGAATCTATACTAAATCTTATCCGATTTTCAAAAACTTTTTTCTTTCCTGAAATATAATCAGAAAATTAATTACAAGATTGATTTTGGGCAGAATTGGTCGAAAACTTTCGAAGTTACGGTCGAAAAAGTGGTCAAAAACGTGGATTTTTGAAGGTTGGAGGAACTTTTTCACTTATATATCTGCGAAATTAGAGCGAATTAAGATTTTAATAAAAGATATGGACATCAGAAAATCACGAAAATTAAATTAGTCAAAATCTGTTGAGTGGTTCGGACTGTAGAGTCCTCAATGTGGGCCCAACTCACGCTACGCGTTCCTATACGATATTCGGTGAGACTTTTTGTGCTGTGTCGCAGAGAAAAAAGAGGCGAACTTTTTTGTTCATGGCATTATGGATCAGAGGCCTCTCCTGAGTGCTCTAGGTTGGTTTTAAGATCGGGCCTAGTGCATTTTTTTTTAATTTTGGGCTTTTTAAGGATTGGAAATTGGAGTGGTGAACCGAACAAGCGCGAGCTGTTCCTACTTCCGATATCTCAGTGATTTATGAAATGTCAAGCAAGACTGAATAAAAACACCCTGTTCTTCCTACCCCAATACCACATGTGAATTAACACTCTGAGATTTGAGATAAAGAGAGTACCGTTCGGTAGGCCCACACTCTAAAATCCCTTTAATTGAATCTCTTCCGCTGAATTGAATTCAATCTCATACTATAAATATTGTTTGACGGAGCTGGAAAGGACACATAGCATCTAAGCTTTCAGCCAGGGTACTGCTGTTCCGATAGCCACTGTTTTAGCTTTTTCTGAAACGAACGTGGGTCTAGGGTTGTGAGGTATGCCGAGAGAGAACAGTACAGAGCGCTATCAGATATGGTTAGAGCACCTTTCCCTAACTTCATTCTTGTTGAAGCACAGTAGAGTTGTTTACGATTTCTGGTTCCATACCTATGAAAGGTTGTTTTGAATTGAATCGTACTGTAAGACTGTCCACAGATCGAGTTATGCATGAAGCTGCAAATGCTCTGTTTATAAAGGCCATTGATGTTCAAGACTCCGGGGCACTGTACTGTGGATAGATCAACAGTGGGGTGACGCTGTGCGAGCTTGCAAACATGTTTTAAACACCTTTTTTGCAACGTCTGCAGGGGTGTGAAGGGGATGTGGACGGCGAATCTGTTGAAGGTTGTAGAAAGATCTTTAGCTCCGTAGTCGCATAAAGCGCCGCGGGCACATAAGGCGCCACAGGCACATAAAACATCGCAGACTAATAATTAGCAAGGGTTCAGGGGCTGCTAGTATAACAACATAATTCTGTTAACCGCATCGCAGCTTTATGCACGTTCTCGCTTATTGCTTTCGAGTGCCCTCACACTCACCCGCTCCAACGCCTGCGAATGCATATCCACTAGTGGCTGCCGGGATCTAACTCTGGGGCTTTGCTCGGAGAAAAAAGTCTTATGACTTTTATGAGCAACATTTTCACAGAAGAAAATGTTTTCATCCTATTTTATCCAGAGGAGTTAGGCAGCGAAAACTATTCAAATTTGGTGGTTTGGTAAATTTTTTGGTATGAAAGTGGTGCTGTTGTGTGGAGTGGAATGCGCTTTTGAACATCAATCGATAGTGCGGGTTCAGTGCAAAAAAATTGCCGAATAATGTTGCTTGAAAAATTTCGATACGATTTGCCGCCAACGAACGGGAGCAGTTCTTCGGCTATATCTCGGTCAGCTGTGGTCGGCAGGTGTCAAATGAAAAATGTCGACCCTATAAAGCCTAGATAGGTAGGTACGCCTAGCGTACACAATCATTGAATCAAAGACTGCGCAGTTTCAAGTTTCAATCTCAGAATTCGTACTTTGCAAGACAAAATGTTTATTTTTAGAGCGTTTTTTGAAGTTAAACTTTTTGCGATTTTTTGGGATTATTTGGATTATTTGGGATTTTTTGGGATTATTGGGATTATTTGGGATTACTTGGATTATTTGGGATTATTGGGATTATTTGGGATTATTTTGGGATTATTTTGAAGTAATTTCCCCCTGTTTACCACGACGTTTGTAACCAAACGCATTTCGACCCGAAGTTGGTTACATTTTCATTTTGGAGTCTGAATAAGAGAAAAAGGCAAAAAAAAAAAAAAATTGGTCCGTTCGTACGTCTGTCATCATGATAACTCGAGTAAAACTTAACCGATTTTCAAAATCTTTTTTTCACTGAAGTGTAATCGAAAATTTTTTATGGGATTGAATCTGAGTACCGGCCAAAGACCGCCGCCGAGCATGGCCGTTTTAGTGGCTTTTGGTCTTTTGTACATAACTCGAGTAAATCTTTTCAGATTTCCATAAAAATTTTTTTGTTCGAAAAGCCTAGCAATGCGAGACCATTTGTGGCAGCAAATTGTTTGATTTTGAGCCTTTGTACTCAGTCAGGACCCAGAAACTAAGTATCCAGCAAGACCCAACGTGCTTTTCCTACATAAGTCTGACTCGATTTACAAAATCTTTGTTTTTCCTGAAAGACAATTGAAAAACTGATTACGGAATTGAATTTGGGCCAAATCGGTTAAAAGCTTTCGAAGTTAAGGTTGAAAAAGTAATCGAAAACGGTGTTTTTTGACGGTTGGTTGTTGAAACTTTTCAACGTATTTATCTGCCAAATTAGCAAAATCACGAAAAAAAATAGTGATAATTGGTTGAGTGATCCGGGCTGTAGGGTCCTTAGTGTAGGCCCAACTGGCCTTTAGCCCGACAACGCCCACATTCAATCCCATCAAAGATTTTTTTGATTAACTTTCAGTGAAAAAAATATTTTGGAAATCGGTCGATTTTTACTCGAGTTATCGTGTTTACAGACAGACGGACGGCTGGTAACAAACGTCGTGGTAAACGCGATAGACGTGAACTTCGTATTTCATTGCGGATCTAAAAACGTTGGAAGAATTAGTGAAATTGCATTCTCAGCCAAGGGAGCTGAGCCATCCAAGAGATGGTGTCTAGTTTTTGTGCGGTGTGGGGGTAACCTTATTTTCTCAAGTCTGATACGATGAGAACATTGCGCTTTGTTGACGTTTTGTTTGATGACAATAAATTCAGGTGTGAAGATTTTTATTTTCTCAAGCCTTGTTCTCCTGTGGAGGCGAAATAGAAATTTTTCTCCTGAACTGTAACTTTGCTTTTTTCCATAAAAATATGACAACATTTTTGTTACCCTCGAGGAAAAGTTGATATTCCAACTCTTATTCCAATTCCCTATTTTTCCTACTCGGATAATATATACCTTTTTTCATAACTTTGGTCTCAATTTACAACTAGAAAATAATTGTTATTGTCAACGTCTTCAACGCGCTTCCTGAAATAATTAATCAACCGTTATATTGTAAGCTAATATTGCTCTAAAAATATTTCTGACTCAGTCATACAAATAAATTTTCCAGACAATATTTAAAATATATATATATATATATATATATATATATATATATATATATATATATATTTGTAAGCTGTGGAGGAACTTTTGAATATCAAAAGTTGAACACTACTTGAAAAACACATTAAAAGCGAACATGTTCCAATTCTCTTACACAGTCATATACAATAAAAATATAATATACAAAGTGAGTTTAGAACTTCAACCAATCCAACGCCTCTTCGAATCGTGAAAACAGAAGTTCTCGTGAAAGTTTGATGAAAAATTATATTTTTTGTCTTTCCTGTTTTCAGTTTCAAGTTTCATTTTATTTTCCTTGCTGTGGAATAAAGAGGATGAAAATCATGAATTTTTAATTTTACGAGAAAATAAGACGATTTTTTCTTTTTCGATTTAATTTTGTTTGAATGAGTGAATATTGTATGTGATTTTGTTTATTTTGTTTTCACATCAAACTTAATTGCACTTTTTTATATTTTTCAACCTTCACTTAAAATTGCAAAAAAAGAATGATCATCGAAAAATCAATTTCTGTAGGTGATTCATTTCCACAACGTTATTATGTTTCACGTAAATTTTTGTTATAAAAAAGTAAATGACTGCAAAACAACCGAATCAATCAAAAAATAATCGGAGCATCTCGACAGTCTGTCTGTTTAAAAAGTTTTTCAGAGTGAAATAATGACCATATTCACACCGAAACAGCTTATTTTATTGCAGTGTTGCACTGAGTGCAGCTTTGTGACCTAATGTAAAACGAGAACGGGATTAGTATATTATAGCCATTCGAGAGCGAGGGGCAAACAGCTACGAAAAAATCCCGAAAAATCCCAAAAATCTCGAAAATCCTAAAAATCTCGGAACATCCCAAAAAAACCTTTAAAATATAAAAACAAATCGTTTTGTGGGACTTTCGGCTGCTTAAAAGACGGTGAATTTGTTAGTGCACATACCAAAAGTACACATAGAAAGGTTACGCACTCACCATACAGTATTTATGAAAATATTATCTATTAGACTTATACGAAAAACGAAGTTCTTCGAAATGGGACTTATTTCGTTTACCAAGTCGTTTGCAAGACGTCGAATTTGGACCTGGGAGTTGGTGGGTTTTTCCTTTTTGGTCTAAATAGGAGAAATCTGTAAAAAAAAAAATTTGTCCTTCTGTCCGTCTGTCCATCTGTCATCACAATAACTCGAGTAAAATTTGACCGATTTTCTCTGAAATGTAATTGAAAAAGTGATTATGGTATATTGCGCTTGTGCCAAGGGCCACCTAAGTGCTTCAGTACATAAGTTTTTGCTTTTTTTTAACAACCTTTTTTTATTCGATGGACCCACTAAAGCCCAAAAATTTATTTTATTTATTTATTTATTTACTGCATCAATGGCCGAAGCCTCCTGACTGTATACAATTAATTATGATAATGACAATAAATTAGCTTAACACAAAAAAAAAACATAAATGAAGAGCAGGTCCGGAAGTGAGTTGCCGACCCAGTCGACCCGTCGGAGTCAACAGTCACCCCTGCCCATCGTCAAAATTACTTTATTTATAGTTGTTATACAATTAAAACAGCATCAATTAGACGAAAATAGAAAATTGGAAATGAAAAAAGCCCGTCGTTGCATCAAGCACCGCCATATCGTGTAGCCACCTGAAATAAAAAGGATTAGCGGAGACTAGTCGTCTAGACTAGCTGTTTTTGCACAAGTCGACGTGACTTAGAGTTACACTTGAGAGTCGTGAGACCCAATTGACTAATCAGCTTTTGATTAGATTGAGAACCAAAGGTTCAGTTTATGAGATTCTGATCTTACCATTTAGTTTATTTGTGATTTTTAATTTCCTAATAGTCAACTTGAACGATTCACGTGGTATGTTTTGAAACCACAGCAATGAAAAGCGATTAAATGCCATGCACATGTTATTGATAGGCTCATAAAGACCATATTTAGTCCTGTTTTTGTCAACTACGAGAAAATCATCAGCACAAG
>CM055404.1:96734742-96747494 GCA_029228625.1 Pseudolycoriella hygida | reverse complement strand
AAAATAGTAGATTATGTACCGCTGTCCAGGATGCTTTATTTTGACGATTTGGAGGTTATTTCCCGAGCCGAAGGCGTGGGAAATAATCCAAATCGTCAAAATAAACCATCCTGGACAGCGGTGCATATGCTATTTTATCTGCCGAGAAAAGATATATCGAGAAAAACAATTTTGCCGAATTCGAATTCGAATTAATTAACTTGTACACTAATATGACATCTAAAAGTTTTAAATGTAAGCATATCTGACCACATAATGTACGTACACTAGACGGGCGCACTTTCTTTTTAGACCCGTACGAAGAACGAATTTCCTCGAAAATGGGTCTCTTGCGTTTACCACGACGTTTGTAACCAGTCGAATTTCGACTCGGGAGTAGTTTGTTTTTCGTTTTGAAGTCTAAATAACGATGTCCGTCCGTCCGTCATCACAGTAACTCGAAGAAAACTTGACCGATTTTCAAAATCCTTTCTCTTTTCTTGAAAGTTTATCGAAATATTGACTGTACGATTGAATTTGGGCACAGTCGGTCAAGAACTTTCGTAGTTACTTTCGAGAAAGTGATCAAAAATGTGGTTTTTTTGAAGGTCGATGAAACTTTTTCACTTATATCTCTACGAAATTGGCACAAAAATCGCTCTTCAAAGGTTTTGGATGAAAGATATGGACCTCAGGAAACTACGAACAAATTTAGTAAATATCGGGTAAGTGTTTCGGGCTACGCTGCCCTGCATGATAGTTGGTGGTTTTGCATGAATATTTCTTTGATGATTAGGTTTTTTGTGCGTCGTCGTATAGACTTGAGTCAAAGTAAGAGTTACATTGTTTTGTGCTGCCTGAGACCTGAAATTATCAAAAGTTGGTAAAGTGATCAATTTTTATGGTTTTAGAATTATGTGTGAAGTTATGATAGACAGAGCATCAGTTTCTTCGGTAAAGTCTTAGAATTTTGTAAGAAGAAAAGGGCGGTATTCGTGAAATACGTTGCGGAGTTGAGAAAGCTATCAATTTTTATGATTTTGGAATTATGTAGGAAGTTATGGGAGTTTGTGAGTTGTAAATGTCATCAATTTTTATGATTTCAGGAATATCTCAGATTCTACGAGTTGTAGAGACGTGATTGAAAGTAACCGATACAGGGTTTTGCGATGCCTCAGATCTGAAATTATAAAATCTTAGAAAAGTGATCAATATGCAAAACTAATATTTCTGCAGTGGCTCTTCGGAAGATTTTTTTAATATTGCCATTTCGGCAATATCCAAACACGTGAATATAATCAGTGACTTGCGAAGGGAATACTTCCAAAGGAAATCCGTGTAACGGGAATCCTTGTAACGAGATTCGCACGGGTCCGCGGAGCATGGTTTGTCTGTGGCTTCGAGAAAACTAGTTTTTCTCTACAACACAGCAAACAAACTTTTTTGCGCTAGGGGACCTCTTGAAAAACTTTTGGTTCTACCTGGAGCCCTAATTACAAAACTCTGCCTCTAATATTTTTAGGAGTAAAAATTATTTATTTCAAGAATGTAAAATTTGTTACAATATAATTTGATATTTTATGTTGCGCTAAATTTACAGCCATGAGGGCTTTACCAAATTTAGATGACGAAATTTTTTTTGTGTATGCCGCGGTGGGCCTGACAGTTCTCATTTTTTGTTGTTTGATAAAATTAGGAATTTCATTGGTATGATATGCCCTTTTGGGTTGTAAAAACGTTTGAAAAAGCAACCAATCCTCTAATTTTTTTTAAAATCTTAACCCTAACCCTAACCCTAACTTAACCTAATTGACACAATGCGTGCGCATTGTCGTAAAAAGTCGAACAATCAAAAAAAATAAAATATTCAGTAATTGTTAGATACTCATTAAGTCGGTCAGATAATTCAATTCATGCAGCTGTCTATATGGATAATAGCTTAGAATCACGACTCCAGAGCAAGTAATGAGGAGGTTTGTAAATATTTGAAGCACGTTCGTTTGCAATAGTACCAAGCCCACTAATGATCGTGTTTTTATGTTCGCAGGTTCGACACAGCATCCTTTTTGCCAAATCATGTGGGTGTTCATTCAGTCTGGGTGTTTTTGTAATTTCATGCAGCGATTGAGTGGATATATACCTGTAGTTGGCTTTGGTTCTTTTAAAGTCAATTGCCATACGTAGGCATTTATTTTCGAAGATTCTCATTTTTCTAATCAAGTACTTTGGGATATCATGCCACACGGCCACTGCGTATGTCAATACTGGCCTCAGTATGGTCACATATGCCTTAACTTTCACTGCATGAGATAACCCGTTGTTTACTCTGAGAATAGGATAAAGCCTATGAAGGCCAACATGTGCCTTAAGAATCGATCTTATCAGCATATCAGCTCATTATGTTTCAGATTTGGTTGAATATAGTAACCGAGGTAACGAACGCTTTCTTTATATTGAATTTTTTCGCCGTTAATTTCTAACTTCTGTAAGTCCCCAGGTCTATTACCCATGCGATCATGTTTTCTAATGTAAAGTGCTTCAGATTTACTTGCATTCATTTTCACCTTCCATTTGTGGTAATAATCTTGGAGCTTGTAGAGGTGGCTCTGCACATTAGATTTTGCTCTGGATGGCGATAATCTGGTGGATCATTAATCATTTTGTAGATCAGGCCCCTAATACTGTTAGGTCTTTGATTACCTCTCAAAAAGAAAAAGAATCAAGAAAAGCTAATGACGGCGTAATTCAATTTTGCGTTCTATATTGAATAGATTTGAATAGCTAGTTTTATTGTTTACAGGACAAGTTTTGTATGTGAATTTCACTCAAACATAAATTGCACAGTTGAACTCTTCGACAAACTTATGGATCCTGCCTTCTGGCCCTCTCATGTCCAAATTGGAGAATTTCAGAACAAGAAGAAGAGAACCTTAGATACTTTTTTACCAATTGCGACAACTCCAGCGTTAGCATCAACACAGGAAAGTTGCAATTCTCCTGCAACTTCAGTTCTGAAACAAACTCCAGTGGTAAAGGAAACTACCTCAACGAGTATGGACGTCACACCAACGGCTTAGCATGCAACACTACGTGTCAGGGTCGGATTCAGTCGCGAATTTCTGATTTCTTCCATCATAGTGATAAACCAATCGGATGTAACGCTAACATTATGACCAATTCGCCGTCAATAATTTCAGCTAAGACTTATTTTGATTCCATTCGTCCCATTAAGTCTGATGTTTCGATTTCAAAGAGTGATGTCAGTTTATATTATCAAAATGTTCGCGGATTAAGAACTAAAACTGATGATTTTTCTAATAACTCCCTGACGTGTGACTACGATGTTATAGCACTGTCTGAAACATCGCTCAATTCGTCATTCTTTGACAGTGAATTATTCAATCCTAAACAGTTTTCAGTTTACAGAACTGATCGGTCTGAATTAAATAGCGTACATCAGAGATATGGAGGTGTTCTGATCGCTGTCCGATCATCTTTACTTAGCGAATGTGTTCTGGTGCCCGGCACCGACAACGTCGAAATGGTTTTAGTTAAGGTGCAGCTTCAAAATCATTCGCTTTTTGTCTGTTGCCTTTACATCCCTTCAGGCTCTTCTGTAAAAGTATACACCGAGTATCACGATGCATTAGAAAAGACACTTAAATTTATAGACCTGGATGTTAATGACGAAATGTGCATTTTAGGAGATTTCAATCTAACCCTTGTTGATTGGATTCCTGATAGTTTCAATTCCCACATTAACAGCATTGATGACTTGATCAGTGGTCTAGACGATTCACTCGAAAGCAATGTGATGCTCCCAACTAATGTCGCTGAAGGAACGAAGGCCGACATCATCTATCTTATGATGAGTGGTAACCTTCACCAAGTTAACAACGTCCACAACCATTATGGAAAAATCCTAGACCTCGTGTTTTACAGCAATCCAAATAACATCAAAGTCATTAAATCTGATGTTCCTATGAGTCGAATCGATTTGTATCACTATCCTATCGAAATAATAATTTCAGCAGACTTTGTTGAAAGCATTGAAAATATTGCAAGTGATGAATCTGAAAGTGAACTTAACTACAAAAAAGGCGACTATGCGGGTCTTAATAACCATTTACATTCTATTGACTGGAATCAACTGTTGTCAAACGTTTCTGACGTTGATGACACAGTCAATGTGTTTTACGACACTTTGTTGGACGGATTTGAGAAATTTATTCCGCTCAAAAAGAAAATGGTTATTAACGATCCACCCTGGTACAATCAGCGTTTGCGTAATCTAAAAAATAGAACAAGCAAAGCTCACAAACGATTTAAAAATGAAACAAACCCAGACGAAAAACTAAAACTCAAAATGAAATTTTTGTCTACAAGTAAAGAATTTCACTCCGTGCGTGACCGAGCCTTTAACAAATATTTGGCTAACACTGAAGAAATGTTAATGTCTGCTCCTTCAAAATTCTGGCATTACGTTAAATCGCGAAAAAAGACTACAGGCTACCCGTCAATTATGTTTAGAGGTGATAAGAAGACTTGTAACCCTAACGAAACATGTGATCTTTTCGCTGAATTCTTTGAAAGCGTTTATGTTTCTGACCACTCTCGTTCTAGCTTATCGGGAAAAATGCACTCCTTAGAAAAGCGCATTGACATCGGATCTATCTTTTTTGAGATCCAAGACGTTTTGAACCATTTTAGTAGTATAGACACTAGTAAGGGTGAAGGTCCAGACAAAATCTCTCCGATTTTGTTAAAAGCCTGTGCTGAGAGTCTCTCATCTCCGCTACTTCGCATTTTTAACTTATCTCTCTCAACCGGAAAGTTTCCGACAAGATGGAAAACGTCCTATATAACTCCAATTTATAAAAGTGGTTCTAGAAGTAATGTCGAAAATTACAGAGGTGTAGCTATTTTACCAACAATAGGAAAACTATTTGAAGCCATCGTCACCAGTATTTTATCCACGAAGTTCAATCGAATTATTTCAAAGTCGCAACATGGCTTTATGAAGCGCAGATCTACCGCAACAAATTTAGCTGAATTTGTTAGCTACGCTACTAAAGTAAAGTAAAGTAAAGTAAAGTAAAGTAAAGTAAAGTAAAGTAAAGTAAAGTAAAGTAAAGTAAAGTAAAACTAGGCATCAGTTAGACGTCATATACACCGATTTCCGAAAAGCATTTGATAGAGTCAAGCATTCGATTCTTTTGCACAAGTTGAACCAAATCGGTGTTCATTCGAACTTACTAGCATGGATTGCATCTTATCTGAATGGACGTTCGCAATTCGTCAAACTAGGGAATTGCTCTTCTCGAACGTTTAACGTGACCTCTGGTGTTCCTCAGGGTAGCCATCTTGGCCCTCTCTTGTTCATATTATTCATGGACGACGCTACTAAAGTCTTCTCTACGTCAGTTTACCTAATGTATGCTGACGACTTGAAAATTTTCATGAGAATTAAAATGTTCTTGACGCAAGTGCTCTTCAACGTGACTTGAACAGGTTTCTACAATGGTGTAAAATCAACCAACTTTATCTGAACGTTGATAAGTGTAAGGTAATCTCCTTCACACGAAGGAGATCCAAGATTGAGTTTGGTTACAATATCGATGATGTTACGTTGACTCGTGTTAAGGTAATAAAAGATTTGGGAGTCCTCTTGGACCAAAAACTGACGTTCAGTAAACACATTGAATATATAATTGCAAAATCTTACTCAATGCTTGGCTTCGTTATGAGAACTTGTAAGCAATTTAAGAATATTAAAACCTTAAAAAGCATATACTCTGCCTATGTCCGTTCTTACTTAGAATATGTTTCAGTTGTTTGGCATCCTTATCAGGACACATTTGTTGACAGGATTGAATCAATTCAGAAAAATTTTTTGATGTACGCACTGAGGCGGACGGTGAAGCGGGATGAAAACCACAAGCTTCCGCCATATATTGAGAGATGCGAATCGATCAATATCGAAACACTTGCCCGACGCAGAATCAACGCCTGCTCACTTTTCGTATCCGATCTGAAGAATGGAACCATCGACGCACCTAAAATCAAAAGCAAGATCATGCGAAATTCCAGGCCCACTTGTGCTGATGATTTTCTCGTAGTTGACAAACACAGGACTAAATATGGTCTTTATGAGCCTATCAATAACATGTGCATGGCGTTTAATCGCTTTTCATTGCTGTGGTTTCAAAACATACCACGTGAATCGTTCAAGTTGGACTATTAGGAAATTAAAAATCACATATAAACTAAATGGTAAGATCAGAATCTCATAAACTGAACCTTTGGTTCTCAATCTAATCAAAAGCTGATTAGTCAATTGGGTCTCACGACTCTCAAGTGTAACTCTAAGTCACGTCGACTTGTGCAAAAACAGCTAGTCTAGACGACTAGTTTCCGCTAATCCTTTTTATTTCAGGTGGCTACACGATATGACGGTGCTTGATGCAACGACAGGCTTTTTTCATTTCCAATTTTCTATTTTCGTCTAATTGATGCTGTTTTAATTGTATAACAACTATAAATAAAGTAATTTTGACGATGGGCAGGGGTGACTGTTGACTCCGACGGGTCGACTGGGTCGGCAACTCACTTCCGGACCTGCTCTTCATTTGTGTTTTTTTTGTGTTAAGCTAATTTATTGTCATTATCATAATTAATTGTATACAGTCAGGAGGCTTCGGCCATTGATGCAGTAAATAAATAAATTAATGCCTAAGACGGTTTATTGTGATCCCATTCCATCAATGATATCAGAAAGACTTTTGATCATTTGAATCCAATGGGTTAAAGTTTTTGAACAAAATTCTTTATAAAAAATTTTCGCGTCCAAATGGCACATTTTAATAAAATGGTCCAGTAAATTATCAGTATTATAAACAGCTATGCAATAAGTTCTTGAAAATTATCTATTAGTATCCTCAAGTTTAGGATAGAAATATATTCTTAGTAATCTCTGACACAATGAGCAGGATGAAGGTTCGAATTTACTGCAAAGACTTTTTACACACGTGTTATTTCTCCTATTTATACCCCAAAACGAAAAACCCACCAACTCCCGGGTCGAAATTCGACGTGTTACAAATATCGTGGTAAACGTATAAGAGCGCTTCTTCGTGCGGGTCTTATCATCGAAAGGCGCAAATTTCAGCTACAGAGGTCTAAAAGCGGAGATATGCGCAATAAGGACATACTAGACCACAGACAAAGAACAGGCAGACGAAAATACGAACATACAACCGTGACACTAAAAAACTAGTATAATGGAAAGAGAACCATGGATGCATTATTGTTTATTCTCAAAGATAGAAATTTTCTAAAAAGCTATGCAAAACATAACCAAAGACCCGTACGTATCGGAATAGATGTGGCAAAGAGACTCGAACGTATCTAAATATACAAATAAGCAAACAGTTCAACGTTTTCTGTTCTTTTCATCCATAGAAATTACCGAATGTAATGTCAAAGGCTCTACCGAAGTAACTCAGACCATTCAAATCTAGAAAAGCTTATAGCCAAGGATTGGGCCATTTCCCCCTAAAACCCTGAAACATGTGTTCGCTTAAATTTAATTCTCTACAACTCTGCCAACAGTAAATCTTCATATTGCATAGTTAAGAAAATACAGACGAAAAACTTGTAGCGTCCCAGTATCAATATAAATTCAGCGTAAAATATTGATTAACAGCGACGCACAAGTTTTACCGATTCACCCCACTACCAAATCATTCCTCACGCTTTATTCAGGATTGTATAAATTAGAGAGTAAGAACGAGCAACGGATGGTTCTCATTATTAAATGATAGTTTATAACGTACGCAACAAAAGCATTTCATTTTACTGACCGCACAAACAAGCAGCCATATTGGTGACCATCCGACGTTGAGCAAATAACTTCTGATAAAGCTCAAGTCAAATTGAAATATAAAAGGTGCAATAGTGAAAAGTGAGGTGCTATGAAGTAAATAAAATCATTTTCGTCGTACATAATACAACATCGAACGCTTAAGGGTCAGACAGTGCTACAGTTTGGTTTGCACCATTAAGCCATACAGACGCCTACAAAAAAAAATTTTTTTTGGGTTTTGGTTGAACACAAAGGGACAACAGTAACGAGAGGTTATTGCAACATTCCACCTCAAGTTTTGCTGACAAAGGGAGTCACATTATTTTGCAGCGAGAATAGCTTAAAGCCGCACAAAAAAATTTCGCGCCAATTAGTCCAGTCGCAGTGGTTAGTTTGTGTGAGGCCGAAATAAATTCCATACAAAAGCAAACCAGGAGTAAAAGTTTGGAACTACGAGAGGTGCGGACGGGAGCTAATTTCATCATAATACAAAGTGCTATTATTTGGACATCTCCACAGGTTATTATTACCCTGTGGAGATAAGAGGTAATTTCCAAATAAAGAATAATCTTACAGCACCAGTAATTAATGCAAAACAAAAATCGTTCTTCCATACACATATTGGTCGTATAAGAGGAGATGCCTAAAATTCAAAACCCACCAAGGAAACGCATTATCTTGGTTTGGCGCCAATTTTTAGTCATAGCCGCACGTAAGCAGCAACATTGAAAATTGGAAACAAGGAAATCAAATCAAAACCGTTACAATTATTGTTCATATTTTCCTATTGCATCTTCAGGAATCTGAAGACTTCATTTTTTTTCTTTGAAAAATTTTTTTTTGTATTTTGATTATTAGTGAAGCTCAGTGATTTCTTGAGATTATTGCTTACTTAATTAAACATAAAGAGAAGATTAATTTAATTTACAAACAATAAGAGGACATTATATAGAATATTTTCGTTAGGCATTTTAGCATTGAGTTATGATTTGATTTGGAAATCGGTGAGTGCTGATATTTTTTATTATTATTTTTTTTGTTTTTTTTTCCTTGAATTTTTTTGCCGTCGGTTTCTTTCCGCGATTTTACTAAAAATAAATACATAAATAAAAAAAATGACTGAACAAAATAAGAGGGAGGAGCAAGAAACTCCCATTAATTCAGTAGCCAACAACGAGTTAAATCCAGTAAAAGTCAAATTACCGTTGTTTTGGTCAAACTCACCCGAGACCTGGTTTATTCAGGCAGAGGCTGAGTTTTCCTTGAGCAGAATAACGAACGATTTAAGTAAATATAATTATGTAGTGAGGGCTTTACCGCAAGAAATAGCCGAGTCTATTTCAGACCTTTTAAAGCAAAGACCACAAGTAGATGCTTATAAAATAATAAAAGAAAAACTGATCGAAAGGCATTCCTTAAGCATAGAATCGCGCATTAAAAGGCTAATATCGGATGAAATGATAGGTGACAAAAAGCCTTCCGAATTTTACAGGAAGTTGTTAGACCTTGCGGGTGACTGTGGAACGGTAGGTGAGGACCTAGTAAAAAAATTGTGGTTGAATAGGTTACCAAATGTCATCAGTGTTGCACTCATACCCCAAAGTAAAACAGACATTCAGGAATTACTGAAGCTAGCAGATCAGATCTATGAGGCAGTTCAGGGTTCTAATCTGTCGCAAGTAGATTACAAAAGCAAACAAAACAATTCTCAGATGAACATTTCAAATTCAAGCTCTTCGACCAATACGTCTAACGCTCTTAGTATAGAAAGTTTACAAGCAGAAATCAGCGAATTAAGGAAAGTAATTCGGCAGTTTACGGACGGAAACCGTTCACGCCCAAGGCATAGGAACCGTAGTATATCCAGACATAGAGAGAGATCTAGGAACAGGTCCAACAATAGGAGAGCCTACAATCCAGAGGGTTCACAGTGCTGGTATCATTTTAAGTTTGGAAGCAAGGCTACTAAATGTGACAAGCCTTGTACATTTGCGAATAGAGGATCGCAAAGTAAGCAACAATCGGAGCAGACGGGAAACTAGAACGTCCGAACATCAGTACGGCAGATGTTAGGACACAATTAGTTTCTCGCCGTCTATTCGTTTATGATAAGAAAACCAAGTTAGAGTTTTTAGTTGATACGGGAGCAGATGTTTCTGTAGTACCGCGTAATTTTGTTCCGAGATTATTTCAAACCAAATCATTTTTTCAATTAACAGCCGCAAACGGTTCAATTATTAACACCTATGGAAAAAAAGCATTGGAAGTAGATATCGGATTACGACGAAAATTCGTGCATGAATTCATAGTAGCTGATATAAACAAACCTATTTTGGGAGCAGATTTTCTTGCAGATTTCGGGCTACTTCCAGACTTAAGAAATAAAAGATTAATAGATCCAATGACTTCGTTGTCAGTAAACACCGTGTTAGCAGTGAATTGTAGTACACCTACACCACGGTTGTTTTCAGTTGATACGGAATTTGGGGAAATTCTAAAACAATTCCCATCTTTAATTGCCCCACCAGATTTTAAAAAACAACCAAAACACAATATCGTACATTATATTTATACGAAAGGCCCGTTACCATATTCCAAAGCCAGGCGACTGCACAACGAAAAAGAAAAAGCAGCCCGCCTAGAATTCGATTACATGAACAAAGTTGGCATATGTCAAACGTCTTCGTCTCAGACGGCTTCACCTTTGCTAATGGCAAATAAACCAAATAGTTCCGACTTACGACCCTGCGGGGATTACCGTCGTTTAAATGCGATAACAATACCAGATAGATATCCCATTCCGCATATTCAAGACCTCAACACGAGGATCCGAGGCTGTAAGATATTTTCAAAGGTAGATTTAGTAAGAGCCTACCACCAAATCCCAGTAGCGCCGGAAGACGTACACAAAACGGCGATTATTACACCTTTCGGATTATTCGAGTTTCCTCGTATGCCTTTCGGGTTACGAAACGCGGCCCAAACATTTCAAAGATTCATGAACGAGGTCTGTACAGGGTTGGAGTTTGTTTTTGTTTACTTGGATGACATATTAGTCTTTAGTAAAACTCCAGAAGAACACAAAGAACATTTAAAGAAACTATTTCAAAGGTTAGATGATTACGGATTAAACATCAAACCGTCCAAGTGTATATTTGGAGTTCAGAGAATACTATTCTTAGGGCACGACATTACTATAGATGGTATAGCACCATCTTCGCAGAAGGTCGAAACGATCGCTAAATTGTTACCTCCAAGTTCGCTGAAACAAGCACAAGGTTTCGTAGGTATGATTAATTTTTATAATCGCTTCATCCCGAAAACAGCCGAAATTTTAGCACCAATTTATGCTCACATAGCGAGGCTTAGTGAGATTAAAAAGAAGACTAAAAAGAAACCGCCATTCACATGGCCGGAAGATTGCGAAAAAGCATTCATCGGAGCAAAAGAAGCTCTTTCAAAAGCAACTATGTTAGTTCACCCAAGCGAAGAGTCTGTTATTAGTCTATCAATGAATACGGACGCGTCAAATTTCGCAGTAGGTTCAGTATTACAACAGTTTAATAAAAAAACGAGTTCGTGGGAACCGTTAGGTTTCTTTTCAAAAAAACTAGCGCCTAACGAGCAAAAATATTCAGCACCAGATAGGGAGTTATTAGCAATTTATCTCTCAATCAAGCACTTTAGAAGTAGTGTGGAAGGTAGGGACTTTATTATTTACACAGATCACAAGCCCCTCACCAATGCTCTGACATCAAAGACGGAAAGAAGTCCCAGGCAAACCACTCATCTTGAATTCATAGCGCAATTCACTTCTAATATCCAACATATAAAAGGGAAAGAGAATGTGGTAGCCGATTTTCTGTCACGGATAGGGGAAATCAATGAAGCAACAGCTAAAGTATCATTAGAACTGAAAACTTTGCAGGAGTTACAGCAAGGAGATGAAGAGTTAGCAAAACTGATTAACAAAAAGAGTTCCAAAAGTAAAATCAAGTTGAAGGAGGTAGAACTTACACTGGCACAAGGGAAATTGTGGTGTGAAGTAAGTTTAGGAAAAGATCGACCGTTTGTACCGCAAGGTTTGAGAAGAGCAATTTTCGATCAGCCACACAACTTGTCACACCCAGGCATAAAAGGTACAAGAAAGCTAGTAGCAGCTAGGTATTTTTGGCCAAACATGAATAGAGATGTCGGTAATTGGGCTAGGGGTTGCATTAATTGTCAGCGAGCGAAAGTAGGTGGGCACACTAAATCCACGTACGGAAAATTCAACGTTCCATCAGAAAGATTCGAGCATATACACATAGACCTAGTAGGGCCTATACCAGTCTCAAACGATTATAATAACATTCTAACAGTAGTTGACCGTTTCACTCGATGGCCAGAAGCGTTCCCGATCAAAGACATGAAGGCTGAAACAGTAGCAGGGACGTTAGTTAAAGAGTACATTTCACGTTTTGGAGTACCAAGTTTATCACAACGGACCGCGGGAAACAGTTTGAAGCGGTGTTGTTCGCGGAACTAACGAAATTATTAGGTGCACATAGGATAAGAACTACGTCTTACCATCCACAGGCGAACGGCATAGTAGAAAGGTTTCACAGGCAGTTTAAGGCTTCATTATTAGCCCGCTGTAAAACAGTGTATTGGAGCGAAGAGCTACCGTTAGTCTTGTTAGGGATCAGATCTACTTTCAAAGAGGATTTAGAATGTTCGCCAGCAGAGTTAGTCTACGGACAAGCTTTGAAAGTGCCAGGCGAATATTTCGTAGACTCTCCAAAATCAAATTTGACTTCTCCAGGTGAGTTAGTCGATAGACTCAGAAATTATATGCGCAACTTGAGAAGCCCAGATCCTAGGGAAAATAAGCAATCAAGTGTTCACATACCAAAGGATTTAAACACAT
>CM055404.1:96640841-96734242 GCA_029228625.1 Pseudolycoriella hygida | reverse complement strand
TTAGGAGCCATTTTTTCGGAGAATGGCAAGTTAGTTAGGGAATTTGAAGAAAGGAGAAGAATGGGGAATGCAGTGGCCAGTCAGTTGAGGTCGTATGTGTTCAACAAAAAGGAGTTAAGTAGTGGCACAAAGCTAGCTATTCACAGGTCAATCTTCAGACCAACTATTTTATACGGTAGTGAAAGTTGGGTGGACTGCGGATACCTTGTGCATGACCTGGAGGTTTCTGATATGAGGGTTCTTAGGAGCATAGCAAAAGTAAATCGGAGGGAACAGTGGGACAATCATATTAGGAACGACGACATCAGGGAAAACTTAGGGGTAACATCAGTGGAAGAGGCGGCAAGGATTAGTCGTCTGCGGTGGTACGGGCACGTTCAGAGGATGGGTAATAGCAGGCTACCAAAGAGGATATTGGATGCTCAAGTCCCGGGTGTGCGTCCCAGGGGTAGGCCAAGGAGAAGGTTTATAGACTCAATTAAATCCGATGTAGAAGTTAGGGGACTTTCTCTAGGCGAACAAACCATCTCCTTGGCACAGGATAGGGGAGTATGGAGAAGGGTGGTCCATGATCAGTAGTAAAGACCTCACACCGAAAGGTACAAACGGTCTATAAAGTGTGATGATGATGATGATGATGATAGAAGTATTTTTTGGACTAGCGAAGTGTAACGGAAATTGTTACTGCTGCCATCTGTTGAAGTTTTATATGAAACATTTCTTACTCTAACCCTGAGTGTATTGTCTCCAAAGTTAACTCAAGAGCTTATTACGTTCATGAAAGCCTATGCGATGTTGTAGTGGCAGATGCCAACTTATTGTAACTATGTAATGTGAGGGTAAACTTAGGAGTGATCCACATATTACCTAAGCATGACGTACGCTACATTTATTTCGAGATGTTTTTTCATATATTTTTGAGTACAGGGGGAAGGGGGGGGGGTCTAAAAATAATTTTTTTTTTTCGTAACGTAACATGTGGATGTCCTCTTAGCCTTCTTTTTGATTGATATTTCAGAAAAGTAAAGAAAAAGAAAGTTAGTAAGTTATCTGAGTAACACACAACACAAACATATGGATTTTTTTTGCTTAATCAGCATCTCTAGACCATGATAATTGCATCAACCTTACTATCACATACTAGAACAGAGTGGTTCACGTTCCAAAACAAAACCATAATACCGTTTTTACTCGTACTGGTCTAATGATTCATCGACTGGGACCATTCTTTCATCACAAACACACACCGATACAATAATTGTAAAAAAGAGATGAAAACCAGCTGATTCAAATTAGTACGTAAAACTGAATTCGCGTCAACTGTATGTTCCAATCCTGGTATATGGCTACTTCCATAATTAGGCAGGATGACCCAAATATCCAGAACTATGAGAGTTAGAAAGTTGGTTCCAAAGGCGAAGTTGTAAAGAATGAAATTTAAGCGAACACTTGTTTCAGGGTTTTTGGAAAATATGACTCAAATTGTGCAGGATAACCCAGATATCCAGAACTATGAGAGTTAGAAAGGTAGCGAAGTTATAGAGAACTAAATTTAAGCGAACACGTGTTTTAGGGTTTTGGGAAATATGTCCTAACCCCTGTGATATGGTTACTTCTAGAATTGGGAGGGTTTCTATAGCACTTTTCAACTTCCATCAGGTTTTTGATATTTTTCGGTTATTCGAGACGTGAGTGAGGTCATGCAATGCAGGTTTTCAGGTTTATGGGATTCTTGTGGATTTCTCTAGCACTTTTCAACTTCCATCAGGTTTTTTGATATTATTCGTTGTTCTTTACACGAGTGAGGTCATCTAATGGAGTTACCCAGGTTTATGCGATTCTTGTGGATTTTTCTAGCACTTTTCAACTTCAATGTGGTTTTTCGATATGTTCGGTCATTCTGGACATGAGTGAGGCATTCATTCATTGAGGCATTCACCAACATTTTGAGGGGTTTTTGGCGAGATATAATCTTGCAAAAGTTCTGATATCCGCCAAAAAACCTCTTACAGGGGAGGTGTGACGCAAGTCTTCATTTCTGCTTACAAAAGTTGTGAAATCAGAAAAGGGTGACGCATTGAGCATCTAAGTTAAAACGATTTTCCTCCAGTTACAAAAGTTCTGAAATCGGAGAAAGGTGACGCATTTCGCTTCGATACGCAAGACAATTAAAACGAAGTTAGGTTGTGTTTTCAAAAAAATTGCGTCACAAATGCCAGACCCACCAGCGTAATAATTTTTCAACACTTTCACTTTTCACAATCTGTTTGTTTGACCACATGCTTAACGTGAATTCCGAACCACGCCTTATATATTGTAGCTGCATATATAGGATTTCATCTGGTGTTCATTACAATAACAGGCTAAATCATTTTTTCTACTAGTTCCGCAATTTTTTATGAGCTTTTACCGTCTTTTTTACTGTGTCAGTGATAAATTGCACACAAACTTAGTGCCATCTTTGATGTACTAGGTGCGGAAACTAGTGTGGCTTAGAATGCCGGCAGCGTCATTAGTAATCCTACCGACAAGGCCAATATTTTCTCGGACAGCTTCTTCAAAATTCACACACAGAACAGAGAGCTTGGTGACGCAGTTTTTTCAGAGCATGTTCGAGACACAATCAACAATCAAAACCAGCGAAGCCAAGAATTCTACCTCACCGATGCTGAAGAGGTGCGCCTGATCCTGAAGTATTTGAAAAATAAAAAATCGAAGGGTCCTGACATGATTCCGAATTCAGTCATCAAGAAGCTGCCAACTAGCTGCTTTGAAATATTGGCTAAAATCTGCAACGCATGCTTGAGAATTGGATATTATCCTGATAAATGGAAACTCGCACATGTTTTACCTGTGTTGAAGCTCAATAAGGACGCGAATGATCCTGGGAACTATCGACCGATTAGCTTGTTGTGTAACCTCAGCAAAATTCTGGAGAAGGTAGCATACAGAAGAATTTTTGACTTTAGCCAAGCAAACAACATCATACCGAACAGACAATATGGATTCAAGCCTAAGCATTCGACTGTTCACGTCTTACTTAAGTTGTTTGAGGATATATCTACTGGCTTTAATGATGACGAAGCTACCACAGCAGTCTTCCTTGACATCGCCAAAGCATTTGACACTGTATGGATCGATGGCCTATTATATAAAATGCTTCAAATGAAATTCCCGAACTATCTGTGGCAGTTAATGAAATCATACCTGAAGGACAGAAAATTCTCTGTAATAGTTACCAGTGCTGCATCAGACGAAAAAGAAATTGGTGAAGGTATACTGCAAGGTTCGGTCCTTGGTCCTTTATTTTTTTTAATCTACGTCTCAGACATGCCGCTGGTGTTTGGTGTCAATCTGTCGTTATTTGCTGATGACACTAGCACCTACCACACATCCAATTGTGCACAACGAAGCTGCTCTAAAATCCAAGAACAATTAGACACATTGGAGAAATATTTTGAAAAATGGAAAATTATAGTTAATGCAGGCAAATCGGAAGCTGTTTACTTCAAGAAAGGTAGAATATGGAAACCCAACGACGACCTTAGCTTAGTATTCAACGGAATCAAAATCGACTTCAAGGCTTGCGTCAAATACCTTGGATATAGTCTCCAATCAAACCTCAAGCATAACGAGCATGTGAATCAAAACATAACTAAGGCTACCATAGCACTAAGAACTCTGTACACTGTCATGAAAGTAAACAATGGCATTTCATCCAAGGTCAAATGTAAAGTTTACACGACAATCATCCGACCTGCATTAATTTATGGGATACCTGCCTGGCACAATGCACCAAAATATCTACTGAAAAAAATCAAAGTGTTCGAAAACAGGTGCCTGAGATTAGCGGTAAATTTCTGCAGGACACCAATTGAATTCAAGTACATTTCCAATGACGTACTTCATAAGATAACCAAAGTCCCAAGAATTAATCAATTCATGCACAAAATATCGCACCAATTTCTGAAAAACACAAAATGTAGTGACAATGAAATTATCAGGAACCTAGGAAATTTGACACCGAATGAAATGATGACCATGGTTCACAAGATACTCATGTACTACTGTGCGAAGAGTTCCCCTCAAAGCTGTTATCTGTAACGTGACTTTAGTCGAATTGACATATATTTTCCTGTCCAACTGTTCCTATGTTACTTCTTCCTCTCTATCGTTGTCTTTTAGTTTTTAGTTAGTTAGTTAATTTAATCCAAAAAAAATTTTTTTTTCTGAGTGTGCAGATAGTTTTTGACGTGTTTTTTTCTATCTTAGTAGCTATGCTAGCGAGTTACTGTAGTTCGTTGAAGTCCCTAAAATTGAGATTTCCTAGTTCATAGTACCCCTGAATGTGTAAACAAATTTGGTAAAGCGTATGCTGTAAATTTAAAAAATATTGTACTTCCAACAAGTTTTATAACGTTTTACGTAAATAAATACTATTATAACACAAAAAAAAAGAATGCGGGTTCGTTCCATCAATGTAATTTACAGGCAGGCATTTTTGGACCACATGCTTAACGTGAATTCCGAACCACGCCTAACGATAGCTAACATTTTATCATTAGGATTTCTTCTGGTGCTAACTATGTCTCCGTCCAAAGTCAAACTCAGATATTTGTACACAGATAGATAACTCTCGTACAGATAGACAACTTTCGTTGCATGAGTCGAAACACAAAATACAAGAAATCCGAACCTCCGTACATTTAAAAATCCATCAAACGTGTACCTACGCTTGAAGCCAAGGCTATGATCTGGCTCGTCAAGTTAGTCATTTTATAAAAGGCAATTTTTAAACCCGTTCGAAGCATCTTATGCGTTTACCACGACGTTTGTAACCACCCCTATTTCAACCCGGGAGTAGGGGGGAGAGGGTCGTTTAAGTGGTTTCTAGTCTTTTGTACATAACTCGAGTAAATCTTTTCCGATTTTCATAAATTCTTTTTGTTTGAAAGGTCTGGGCATGCCTGACATTTTATAGAAGAAATTGTTTTTAATTTTGAGCTCAGTCAGGTACCTAAAACTGAATCTCTACTAGGGCCCAACGTGTTTTTAGACCCGTACGAAGTACGTAGGTCTGATGCGTTTACTACCACGTTTGTTACATTGCGAATTCGAACCCCGGAAAAAGGGGGAAACTTTTTTTGTTGCCTCCAGATGACAAATCAGCGAAAAAAACAATGTCCGTCTGTCGGTCTGTCTGTCTGAAGGTCTGTCTGTCTGAAGGTCTGTCTGTCTGAAGGTCTGTCTGTCTCTCGGCCTGTCTGTCTGTCGGTCTGTCTGTCTGTCGGTCTGTCTGTCTGTCGGTCTGTCTGTCTGTCGGTGTGTCTGTCTGTCGGTCTGTCGGTCTGTCTGTCCGTCAACACGATAACTTGAGTAAATCTTGACCGATTTTCAGAAACTTTTTTTTTCCTGAAAGGTAGTCGAAAAATATTTTATGGTATTGAATCTGGGCACTGTCGGCCCAAGGGCCGCCGAGCTAGGGCCGTTTAAGTGATTTTTGGTCTTTTGCACATAACTCGAGTAAGTCTTTTCTGATTTTCATAAATTTTTTTTTTGTTTGAAAGATCTGGGCCTCTATTTAAGCCGAAGCCTCTATTTAAGGCCCTAGGTCAGTACTAAGGTCGGCCCTAGCCCAAAAAATAGTTTTTTGCTATGTTGTAGACAAAATTGAGGAGAACATTTTTCTCTATTTGGAGGTCAATTTTGTGCGTTCGTAGAATTTTTTTACACCGTTACTTCGGACGGGTTTTTCAAAATTGCTCTACGGGCAATTTCCAACGCAGTCTAATGTGAACGCAACATTTACTTAAGTATGTTCCAGTCTTTTCGTAACATCAACTTAGTTTGCTGCATCTATTCTGATACGTACGGGTCCCTTCTATGTTTTTAAGTTACATTTTAGTATGGAAAAATAACTGAAATAACTCCCATTCCTGGACCAAAATGCTTATAAAAGTGTTTAGAATCAAGTTGACACCCTCCACACTATTTGAGTGCGACCGTTTTCCGAATTGGTGCCGGAAAAACGACCTTACTGTCAATCCTGAAAAGACCAAGCTAGTGTTTTCTAGTAAAAGGCACACAGGCTCAAATCCTGTGGGTAATGTAGGACTCTTCGGAAAAGACAATGAGCTCAGCTCTCAATACTTGACAGTAAGCTCAACTGTTGCGAAGGCGAAATCGTTTGCGGCGGCGGACAAACTGGTATAAAATGGGTTGTGGACTCCGAATTTTCGGTCCGGCCATGGATTGGTTAGCAGTATGATACCAAAGCCAATCTTTAGCATTCCGAGGAACCGGATGAAAGCACTACTTTCAAGTTTACTTTCCGGATACAGAAGCCTGGTCAAGCGGATGGACGACCTACCTAACTGGAAGTAATGAGATCACATTTACTGATGGATTGAAATTAGCCGAAGGCTCGGGAGCTGGCATAGTCTGGGAAGTCAAGCTTGTGTTTTTTAGGCGGAAACCATTGCTGCACATCTTGTGGTGAGTGAAGCACTGCTAGAAGACGCTCAAGAGTAGGAGATGTATTTCTGCTGGGATAGCGACTCGGCGATTAAGCACCTATTACAAATTCTAAGTTAGTAAAAGAGTCTGAGGACTACCTGAGCGAAATGGTTCGAATGAACTGGTCGCTCTAGTTTGATTACCGGTACCACTCTGGAGTTCATGGCAACGTGAAGTTCGACGAGCTGGCCAGAGTCGGCTCTTCAAAGCGAACCGCAGATCACTATTACTCAGTCACTTTTCGACATAGTGTTAAAGAATTGGGTTGAGCCTCTGCACACAGAGCGCTGTGAAGCGTTTGATAAAGTACAGCATGCGAAATGCTTCATCTCAAAGCCTAATATAGGACGGTCCAAAGAACTTGGTGCGATTACCGGACACTGCGGCTTGAACAGGCACCTTAGGAAAATGAGCTCTCAAAAACCACAAAAAATATCCCAAAACACCACTTTTTTGACCATATCTCCGGACCTAGTCGGTCGATTTTGCTCATCTTCGAACTTGAAAACACAAATTTCTTTCTTTCTAATTATTTTCAGGAAACAAAAGTTCGTCCCGGACAAATCTAGAGGAAAATGAAATGTTTTGAGGAAATTTGCGAGGTAAACACTCGACTTACCTATGTCAAGTTTCATCGTATTTCCTGGTTTTCGTCGAGTACTCGGAAATAGGATGAAATTTGATGCAATTTAAACCACCCGTTCCGGAGATATTACGAAATAAAGTTAGGTGTAGGATGTTGGGTAGGAATTTTTGCTATGAAATTTTCTATTAAATTTCCTATGATATTTCCTAAAATTGACAATATTCACTTCGTCCAAAAAGTATCTTAATTTTAATCAATCTTGACGGGAGATGGCTCGTTGGAAAGATCTTATCAAACTCTAGGAAATAGAATGAAATCTGACAATTTTTGTAGCGCTGCAGCGCTACCAGAAACGCTACATAAAATGGTAAATTTTACCGAAAATTTCATCTAAAAGTTGTCCAATCTAATAGAGAGGGTCATCGGTGGAAAGATCTTGACTAATTCTCGGAAATAGAATGAAATTTGAGGAAATTTTATACTAATGGAAAAGAATATTTGCAAAAAAGTGCTAAAAATGCCAAATTTGACCCAAATTTCATCGAAAAGTGGTCAAATCTCAACATATATGTGGCTTCTTTAGATAGATCTTGTTCAGTTCTATCAAACTGGACAAAATTTGAAGAAATTTGGCGTTAGGCCAAAAGGCACCAAGTGCGCTACAAAAAAATGAAGGAAATCAACGAAAATTTCCTAAAATTTTATCTAAACTTTGTCCAAATTCAAGATTATTGGAAAGCTTAAGTCAACGAATCTCACTATGTAAATTTTGTGAACAATTTAAAGACCGTAAAAGACAAAAACTGTAACAAAGCTCTAAAAACGTCAATTTCCGTAATTTCTCGCTTTTTATCAACTTTCTCTCCTTTTATTTTCTCCAAAAGTTTCGAAGTATTTATCGATTTCGAAGTTTATGGGCCAGCTGGAAAGGTCTTGACCAGATCTAGAAAATAGGATGAGATTTGGAGTTTTATGGTGATATTAGGAGCTACACGATGCTCTGCAAAAATTGGTTAAATTAGCAGAAAATTTACTCAAGCGTCATCACAAAATATTCGGAAAGGCTTAGCTAAGACTTATCAAACTGGATGAATTTTCGAGAAATTAGAATACAGCTAGCAAAAATATTTCCAAGAAAGCGCTAAAGTTAGTATCATCACAGAAAATTTACTAAAACTTTATGTAAAATGTGTCCAAATTCAGCAAGAAAGAGTTAATCACACATGTCTTGACAAAACAGATCTAATCCAGAAAAAAAATCAAAAATGAACATTTTCACCCATTTTTAATTTTTTTCTCGATAAAGAGAAAATTCACCACCGTAATTTTTTCAGGGTATGTGAGAAATGAAGTAAAGTTTTCTTTGGATGTAAAAGTAAAAATCAAGAAGGATACTCATTTTCGCAAACTCGAATTTTTCAATTCGAAGGCCTGCGGAGGCCAGAAAATTGACTTTCTCGAATCGATCTCGTTTTTACCTAAAAGCTTCATCTAACGTCTGTCTAAATCAGCCATAGTCACTTTAATCGGATTTATCCGTAAAAAGTTATGGAATCTTAACGAAATGACTGTACCCGATTTTAGTGCATTTTTAAGTAGTCGGGCCAGCTAAACTAAGACTCTCCCCGGAAAAGTGTCTTCCACAATTTTCTTATATCAATTAGCCCTACCACCCGTCACAATTTCATTAGGTTCCTCGAACGCGTCATTTTGAGTTTGGGTGATTTCACAAAGAATGACTCAAGAACATGAACAATTTAAGGATTATTTGTAAAAAAGGAAAAAGATTACCAAATGAGGCTATGAAGGCCTTGTTAAAATTAATGACACGAAATTACATGATATTTGAGAAACGTTGAAGAACCAAAAAGAAAAATGACACATTATATGATTTTTTCTAAATATTTCCTGAGCATTTTCAAAACTGCCTGTTAATAACATGACCAGCTTCTCATCTATTCGCTTTAAATGTATTTGCTCTCAAAATTCAGCTGTTTTTAAGATTATCTATTTTTTCAATGTTTCTCTTTTTTGCATTGGCAAAACTGCGAAGCGGCCAAATTTTGACAGCTGATAAAAAAGCACGAGATTGTCAACTTTTAGTTTTGGAGATTCGCGCTTCGACCTCCGTTGAGTAAAGGCGTGTTTCAGGTGTGTTCAGAATAGATTTTCTACAAAGGAATATTTGACTGCGATTGCGGTTCGTAGTTTGTAGAATAGTGTTTGTGACCTGGCCTTAGACCCTGTTGAACGATTTTTGCAACGAGAGTGAAGTTTGTGGCCAGAGCGTAGCGAGAAAGTAACTCAAAAACACATTCCAAACTCTTATATCTCGAGAAATATTTGCCAGATTAGCTAATGAATTACTTTAGAGTAATCCTGCGATCCTAAACTATGTGCTGGCATTTTGTTTAGCTCGTATCCGTCAAGTCGAAAATTAATTATTTTTTGTTTACTTTCTTCATCGCAAAAAAAATTCATATGAACATGATACTTTATGTTAAGTATTTATTTTCTTACCTCCTTTTATTTTCTCACCTCAAATGAGGTGCGAAAATTTACTTTTCATCCCGCTACAAACTACCCATGCAAAATTCAATTTTCGCACTTCATTTGAGGTGAGAAAATATCGAATTTCGCCTAACAAATGTGAAAAAAGATCTTTAGTCGGAATAATATTCAGTAAATATGTTCCTTGTGTGTGGAAAAATAAAATTGCAAAGTTTTTTAAATCCATAGCAGAACATAACTCATTTCCTCTATATTTCCAGATAATTTCAAATTCTGGCGACACTTTGTAACAACAATATTGGCCATAAATCACAGATTACCCCTCATCTGCAAAGTAATGTCAAAACTTTTCTTCAGTAGATCGTAAAAAAAACTCTTCTTAGAAGAAAATAAGTCAAAGTTTTTGTGGTCAATAGTCTAGAAAATAATTTCAATGAAAATAAATAACAGATGAATGAAAAATTATTTATTCGAAATCAATATTTAAATTTCCTTGGAAATGCCTAACTTTTGCTTCAAAACCATATCGAAAATGACTCAGTGAATCAAGAACTTTAGCGGTGATTGCGTGCTATATAAGTTATTGAGATTACAGATATTTTATATATTCTACCTCATGTAGCGCTTTCGAACGGTTGCGAATTATTATTTGCAAACACAGTCAAGTCGAAAGGAGATAATATGTGCACTGATGTGTTTTCGAATAAAGATTATGTATTCATGCATCCATGAACCATAATATTCCTTTTAATGGAAATTCACGAACACGGGAAATGTAAGCAAATAAAATGTAGAAGCGGTATGCGAAAAGACGAGATTGATTTAACAGATATTATTTGAGTCGAAAAATATGTTTGGTTAGGAATCCGTTACAGTAAAGAGATGATCAGAGCACTAGTGGCAACTGCTAAGTTATTAAATTAATTAGTTATAGCTTTTCTCGACCGTGACGATATAATCATTAATAATGAATTTTCCTTGATTTTTCGGTCCAATTTTAATAGAGTCAATTTCTTTGTTTATTGTGCGGACGTTTCGCGATTATATTTTCGCATTATTTAGCTAGAAGTTACAAAGAATACAAATTATTTTTTACCTAAACTTATAACTAATATTTATATCACAATTATTCATAAATTTAACTTACGAGATCTCAGATCTTTTTGACTATATGCTTAATTTTCTGGCTAACTCCATGACGACTCAACACATAGGATCATAAATCACATCAAAACATAACCAGTAGAGCGAGCTGTTAGAAAAGCTCACTGAATGACCCATGTCTAATCTTGAAAGTATTTTCCTTTACTTTAATGAATAATTATACGAAGCGCTAATGTTATCAGTGTCTTGTTTGAAATTCATAGATGTTCTCGTTAATATGTGTAAAGATTCTAAAACTCTTCTCTTCGTGAGATTACGTTCAACCTCTAGAATTTTGGATTTGCTAAAATCTGGCACGTGACCTGTGTCGTAAAAATGATGAACCACCGCTGTTTCGCCATTAACCTTTCCTGTATGATTAAACTCTTTTATATCCTTCTCATGCTGTTCGTCTCTTGTTCCTAACCTATGTCCCGTATTACCAACATATTCCAATTCACAATGGGAGATCGTAGACAATGCCGTACATATTTTCCTTTGGTGTTTTTTGTTTTGTCTTCGTCAAAATTGTTCTGATGGTTTGTATTGGCTTGTATCCCATATGCAGGTCCTGGACATTCTTACATAAAATCTTGCCTATGTTCAACGAACACGACTTGTTGAATAAAATGCCTCGATATTGGACAGCACTTCTTTCATTGGGATTGCTGATCGTAGAAGATATTTTCTGTAGACTGTTCCTAGCACAAAAATATTTTTTAATCAGCAGGTTAATCATTTCGATAGGATAGTTATTTCGGCATAGCATTTGTTTGATCAGTAACTTGCTGTTATCATGAAACTTTTTGAGCTTAATTCATATAAACGTTTAATGGTGTTATCGACGACGTTTAACTTGTGACTTAGAGGATGGTTTGAGAAGTAATTAAGCAGTTTACCAGACGCAGTGGGCTTTGCATACCATTTGTAGTCAATAATGCGCCGAAGATGCGAAAATATAATCGCGAAACGTCCGCACTGTAGTGTGAACTTACTGCAATTATGGTTCACATGACATTCCATTAAAATTGGAACAACAAAATGAATCGGATGGCAAATCATGGCAAAATTTAAATCCGTCATCTATTCGATCCGTAAATCGCAAAATTTATGTAGCCAATTTTAGAAAACTAACTGGGCACGATCTACTTTTCAAACACTTGGCACGAATCGGAGTCAAACCATCACCAATGTGCGGATTATGTAGACAAGCAGAGCAAACGTCAAACCATCTCCTATCATGCATAAGTCTTAATACATTCAGACAATCAATTCATAGCCTCGAAGAAGAAGACTTCTTTTCTACTATTTACTGGCATGTGCGCAGTAAACAATAAAATAAAATTAAATCCATTTGTTTAGAATTATTGGAAATAAAGGCATATTAAAGAAAAAAAAAAAAAAAAAAACATTCCATTAACATTCCATACCCATACCGTTCTATTCTAATATTATTCGTATTTCTTAGTAACCAGATATTCCTACTAATATCATAATTTATTCCCACATTCCTTTATTCCATACTCACGCTTAGCGTCCATCAACTATTATAAATACTACCTCTCTACTAATGATAGACAGTCAACCTACAATCCTCTTTAAGTTAAGATCAACTATTATACTTAATGCATTTGGTGAATAAAGTAAAGTAAAGAAATAATGTTTATTAATATAAATACATAATTAACCCTACAGCACAATAAACAAAGAAATTGATTCTCTATTAAAATTGGACCGAAAAATCAAGAAAAATTCATTATTAATTCTAAGTTATTGTGTGATGCAAGGGAATACCGAGTACTAGAATAGATACGAAGGGGGCACAAAGCGCTTCTTCCCGTAGCCCAATTTGTAATAAGGCAAGGGTTACTGGACACTGCGGACTAAACGGGCACACGAAAAAGATGAGACTCCAAGCTATCTCAACTGAGACGAGGGCTGATAGGAGGCTGCGTCGTGCAACTATTAGATGTTGTCCGCCTTGAGCCTGGTATTTGGGTCAGGTTCTTAGAGTCATCAGGGAGAATGGCGTGATTTAAATGTTTATTGGGTTGGGAACAAATGATCGTAAGATCTGTGTTCGATGATCAGTGATGTGATCGTCCGAACTAATAAATCTAAATACCGTACCAAGTAATCTCCTATTAAGTACCAATTACCAAACATTTTTATTGATTTATGGTACACACCAAAAAAGTTCTAATTGTTATCTTTATGTGGAATTGACTCTTTAGTCGAAATAAGACGGTTTTCACGATAAGTAAAAGTCAATTTGCGACGGTTGAACCCATTGGAATACATTACTTTAAACAAATGTTCCTTATTTATCATACAAACCAAAACCACAACCAAATACGGATTTGCAAATATGCTTTCATGGGTCAGAAATGTAATAATTGGTTTACCATTCAATTAAAATTGATTGCTTTTCACATTCAAAATCGGAATTTCTCTTAACTCAAAACATAAATGCTTCTGTTCGTGAAATGCATGAATTGACTGGATTATTCTGCGGGCGAATGTTTCAGCATTAAAGCAACACCACACTAGAAAAAGAAACCAAGTTTCCCTTTAAAATACTATTGCAGTTGCTTTTTTCTTTTTCTGGTTCATTGGAAAACTCTTGGGTTTACTGTGCTAAGTATTTTGATCGAATAGTCGCCCAAAAGAATAGGATTAATCCAGCAAACCCATTTCTTATCATGGGCGCGCGGTAGCAATGCGCCCGTGACGCAAATCCACATACGAACAAAAAATTAAGAAATTTTTTTTTCGTAGACGGCGGAACGATATATACACAGCTAAGTTTTGACTTTTTCCCCTTACGTTGTACCGCCCTGAGACCTAGTTTTTCGGATTGTACGTAAAATTTTGATTGGAATCGACATTTTCCTCATTAAAATCGGTCCAGTGGATCCGAAGATATGACCTTTAGAAAATCGTCATTTTCCATACAGCCGGTTCATTCCTTTTTTACCTAGTTTGAAGAAATAGATGGCACTTTAAAATTTAACAACTTTTTACTGTACCCAGCAAATAATGTTCGGGGAGCTGCGGGAAACGTGGACTTCGTGTAGAAAAATTTGATTTTACCAGTAACCACTATCATATTGACTAAAAAGTTGTTGTAAATCTTTGCTTAGTCGGGAAACTTCAAAATAAGAGATTTTGCAATACTACAGACAATTAATGTTATGAAATTATAGTTTTTTTAGTCAAAAACAATAGACAATGCCAAAAAAATTTTTTTCTTTGATTTTTTTTGAATTAACTCGTTAACAGTCGAACACGTGACGCAAGTCCCCATACGAACAAAAAATTCGGAAATTTTTTTTTCGTAGACTTCGAAACCATATATACAGCTAAGTTTTGACTTCTCCCCCTTGCGACGTACCCCCGGGAAAATATTTTTCCTGGATTTTACGGAAAATTCTAAGGCGAAGTGTTTTTTCACTCATTAAAATCGGTTCGGTGGATCCGAAGATACGATCTTTAGAAAATGATCATTTCCTATTCAAAAAGTGCTGTAACCGTGAAAAACCACTTTTTTGGCTCGTGCTCGAAAACGACTCGATAACTTTTCTTGAAATTTTGCAGGGACCTTCGGGTGGGCATTCTACGTCATATGAGATTTTAAAAATGGGGGGGGGTGGCACCGGCCTCGTTTGGGCGCCAGGGCTCTTAGAAGGCGCCATATAAAGCCCATATGTATGTGTTTGTGTGTGTAATGTGTATGATAGCACATTTTGTATGAGGCAATGGTTGTGGTCGAGATAGAGGTTTGGTGTCAAAGGGAAAGTTGTTGGGTTGGGTGTGTAGTGTATCAGGGTGACCGCCAAAATGACGGAAAATAGGCGGGGACTCAAAAAAAACTTTTGATATGTTGTAGAGGAAGTTGAGGGGATCATTTTCGCCCATGGAAGTAGTAGCCGCCGCGCTTCGGTTTGGCGGCGGCGGCGGCTCAAAAAAAAAACTTGTTATGTGTTGTAGAGGAGGTTGAGGGGATCATTTTCGCCAATGTAAGTAATAGCCGTCGCGCTTCTGTTCGGTGGCAACGGCGGCTCAAAGTAATGCAAAACATTACAATCCCAACGAAAACCCTTTTTAAAAGGGAAACGTGACGCAAGTCCTCGTCCCTTCTTCCAAAACAACTGATATCACAACAAAAACCCTTTTTAAAAGGGAAACAGGACGCAAGTCCTCGTCCCTTCTTCCAAAACAACTGATATCAATTTGGGTGACGCTTGCAGCTTCGGAACGCACAAAATTCTTTTGAAAATTCTTTCAGCTTTCACAATGCAAAAATTTGACTTTATGGGATGTATGTTGTTGACGATTCTTGGGTTCTAACGGCGTATTTCATTGACAATAAAACGACTTTGTTTACACTATATTTCGAGCTCTTTATTAATTAATTAATTATTAGTGTAAAGAAATAGAAACCAAAGCCTGAAGAAGAGCCAAAAAAGAGCTCGAAATATAGTGTAAACAAAGTCGTTTTATTGTCAATGAAATACGCCGCTAGAACCCAAGAATCGTCAACAACATTTTGCATCACCGGCGAAGAATCGAAAACCAAATTTATGGGATGTATGGCGTATTCTTGTACAGGAAATCAAATTTCTACGTATGAAAGCTGAAAGCGTAGAAAAATTATTACATTGGCGGTCCGGCATTTGTGATGCATTTTTTTAATCAAAAGTGAAAATATTTCAAAAGAATTTTGTCCGTTCCGAAGCTGCAAGCGTCACCCAAATTGATATCAGTTGTTTTGGAAAAAGGGACGAGGACTTGCGTCACGTTTCCCATTTAAAAAGCCTTTTTGTTGTGATTGAAAATATTTTGCATTTCACATAATCCCAAAAATTGTGATTCGCGCTAGAAATTTGTTTTCGCCGAAAGAAGGGACGAGGACTTGAGTCACATTTCCTTTTTGAAAAGGGTTTTTGTTGTGATACTTTTTTACACGATTTAATTGCAGAAAAAGCTTTTTCAATTATATTCCATCGCATCGCATTTATTTTCTGATATTGCATCGTATATTATGCTGTATCCAACCATGTGAGAGTAGTGACTACTTACAGCAGATTTTCTAACTTCGATAGTCGGAAGGCTTATAAGTTTTCTTTTCCAAGTAGAGTGTTTTCCTTCGTAAACATTTCGAAATTAAAAAGAGCTCTATAGCGATATAATTTGCTAAGAATTTTTACACAGAGTTAAAGAAAAGCTACGTAGACCCGTATTGTTCCCTGTAAAGTTTGAATCAACGTCTCAAGGACTGTTGAGAGAGGAATTTAATGAAATTTTATTAATGTAAATTTCATTAAACGCAATATCGAAAAGCCAGTGCGATGGTGCAAAAAATGCCGCTTCAAATCACCATTATATTCCCATTCTATTCTCCCAACTTTATAACAATAACACAATAATATTCTGCCTATTGGACGGGTTGGCACAGTGGTTAGCGTACTGGCCTTCCACCAAAACGATCCGGGTTCAAATCCTGTGTCGGAAAAATTCTACATGGAATTTTTTTAGCAAGTGTAGCGCAATAATAACGTCCTAAAGTTCATTCAAGCTTCGAAAGTTGGGTAGTTGTGGTGTGTTTGGTGCCCATAATGACGTACACACTGAATGAATCGTATGACGTAACCCATATACGACGAATTTGTGCACGAAATATCTAAGCCTACATTTAGGCGAGATAATAATCAAGCGCCTAACAATTCTTGGAGTAATTGCATAATAACAAAGACGCCACATTCGCATTACTCTGAGTCGTGGTTCGGAAGTCACGTTAAGCCGGTGGTCCAGACAACACTTGTTATTGGCTGTGAAAAGCTGTTAGTGGAGTCTCTAAAATACAAAATACAAATACAAATACAAATAAACAACCCATGCTGTTTGTTGTTCTACTTTTTAAGATCCTTTCATTACCAGAAAATTTTTACTGTGCCAGCGGTAAGCTGTGCAACAAACCCAGTGCTATCTACTATTTGTACTAGTAACAAAACTAGTAGGAGTAGAATACTGGCACCTCGCAACAATTCCTTTCACAGGTAAGCCATACGATAGCGCTACACTCAACTTCACATAACTTCAACCAATGTTTTTTGTTTTGCTTACAACGCACTGGCAACTCAATCTCATAGTAGCAAGCAGACGTGTTAACCACTACGTTACCTTATCCCCTCCCAAACCCAGCCATAACACCTCTTCCAACTCCCCACCTAAGCCAGGTGCAAAACTAACAGAAACTTTTTTAGATTCTGCCGCGTTTCAACTTCCACCCAAACACGTGTGCCGGAGTATACTTACTCCGAATACACAATAAACATGCACAACATGTGTGACTAGCACTAGAATTCTTTGAACATCCAAAAAGGTTGATATTTGTTTTGCACTGAGCATAATATTTTTGATCATTCACCTAAACCTAATAATAATTAACAAAAAATTTATGCAGGACCACCAACAATAGTGTACGGCCCATCCCACGGACCCTGCAAACTTAACTGATTTTCACAAAGTTTACATTAAATTAAGCGTAGAGCCAATCCTTTGCTGAAGTCTAAAAAGTGTTATCGTCCCACAAAAAACATATTTTTTAGGTGTCCCAACAAAATCCCGAAGCAAAAATCCAGAGGCGAAAAAATCCGAGGAGTCGAAATCCGAATGAAAATATGAACGAAGTTGTTTTTTTCACAAAAGCGACAATTTCTTCGTACTAATCGGTTTTTCATCTGTACTGCTGCGCCGCAAGCTATGAACATAATGAGAAAAGGGGTCAAGGGGGAATATCCACCTTGCGGGATCTATTATTAGAGAAGTCTCAAATTGCATTCCACTCAAAAATGTATTTAGAATGATAACAAATTCTTTATTAAAAAAAGAGACAGAGCCCCAGCGATGTGAGGGGCAGGTCGTAACTAAGCCAACCATAAGCACGGGGAAGAAAGGGGCGGAGCTCCCAATATTACATAAAGTTAAGACAACTGCCAATTACAATTCTTCATTCTACACTAGAGGTGTGCGCCGGCTGTAGCCGCGCCGATCGCCGATTGAAAATTGTTCAGCCGATCACGCCGCCGCCGAAGAAATAAAAATACAGCGCCGCAACCAGCCGCCGGTTCTTTTTTTTGTAAATTGAAAAACAAGTTTTAGTTTATCTTGCCAACGTTTCGACTTGTGGCCAAGTCATCATCAGGGCTTTATTCAACAAGAAAAAACATACGTATTTTTAACAGGATTTTTTGTGTTGCTAGCGCCACCTGCCGGATACATATTGAAGTTGATACTGTGGTATCCATTCATCTCCACCTTTTAATTAGCCCATTACACTATTTTCATATCATTTTATGAAGCTTCGGGACATATACAATTTTGAACTTTGAACCACTGCAACTTCCAAACGGAGCGCAAGCGCCACCTACCGGTTGCATATTTGTGATCTGGGGGAGGTCCCCTATCATTCCCTCACACTCCTCCCCTCAAATAGATAGGTCCCTTAAATTGAAATTATTCCCATTTATTTTGAATTGAGAAATTGTTCCGCTTCTCGTATCAAAGATGTCTCTTTTCGATTCTTAAACAATTTAAAGTATTTATTCGATTCTTTGTCAAAAACTAATCTCATCATAAATATATCTTCTGCCCAATGGCTGATTACACGCTCTGCAGCGCAGGTGAGTGGCCTCGAACCGTTCCTACCAGTGCCCCAATCATACCCTATTTTTTAAAAATATGTTAAGAATCTTATGAAATTTGTAGAAATTTTTGAGAAACTTTAGAAATATTTGAGAAATTCTAGAAATGTGAATTGGAAATTAAAGAAATCGGTTGTGATTTCAATAAATGTGTATTTAAATCCGAGTTTCTAACAATGAAAACAGAATTACTTATTTTTTTTACATTTTTTGGCTTTAGTAGTCAGGAAATCGGTTCTTCGTTTTATTGAAATTTGTTGGGTTCGTCTCAAAATTTGTTTGTTTTTGTGATACATCAATATTTGATGATGAACCGATGTTGAATTCGCTGGTTTTGTTCACAACCTGAGGTTAGTTATTTACAGAGCATGTATGTGTAGTTTGAATTCCTTCAGACATTTCAGAATGATTTCTTCCCTACCGAATGAATTTTCAGATGCAATTTGAATTGAGTCGGCTTCATTTATTGGTGGAAAGTTGTCTTCATGCGGTTCTTCGCACAATTCCACCTGTGTTAGTGATGAATGACGACTAGTGACGTCAATCCAGCTGCAATCAAGCTGTAATGTCGTATAAAAGAGTCGCTAGCACTGTCGGTAAGAGTTGATGGCGCGTTGATAGAGCCCAATTCCACAATGAAGATGAAAACAATTATAAAACAAATTTACAGAGGAATCTCAACACACATCTCAATTGTGTACATTTTTTCGCACTATTGGCAAACGTACCCCATAAATCAACTCTTTGCGTGCAATATACCTATATAAGCTACCTTACGTCGTTTTGAGAAATTGGAGAGGTTCAATGTTGTATTTCTAGTCAGAAAACGAACCATTGCGCGAAGACATTTGACAACTATCATCGAATACATCTTCTTACATTTCTGACCGATATTTCAAAAGTTATTTGAATCTGACTCAAACACGATTTTGGAATTACGGGATAAAAAGAAAAAGCTTTTTGAGTGTCTAGTTAATTGCATCGATATCAGTGTGGAAAATGGATGGGAGCAGCTCTTTTTGAATGAGATTATTTGTGAGAACGATGATACATATTTCCTCAGCCACAGATTAATTAATGAAGGCTTGACACGAAGCAACAATAGTTCTCTCGTATTGAGATCTGAGGAACGAGAAGCTATCGTACGATCATTGTTGTAGCATTTAGATCAGCGCCTTGGCTTCGACGATTTCATGCAGGAATATTTGCAACCCCTTCATCCGATCAATATCTTGGCATCCGAAGAGTCTCTTCAATTGTGTCACAAATTTATTGCTACGGATTTCGAACCAAATACCTTCATAGAAGAGTACCGGGCTGCAGACGATTTAGTACATAACTATGAATGTAAAGCCCCACCCGACACTATTAAAGCATTACAGAAACTTTCAACTCAACCTTTCACCGGCTATCAAAACTGCTTTAGGAAGATTAGCAGCAAAACCACTTTCGGCAAAAGTTGAACGGTTCATCAGTAATAATCTGGCATATCGCATTAATTCTTGTTTTGTAACGCGATTTTTGTTATACAACATCAAGTTTATTTACAAGAACGTGAAGATGAACATGCCTACATTGGAAAAATTATACCCAAGTCCTGCAGAGCATCATTGGATGGCTTAGAAGAGTAGAAAGCCAATTCAGAGCTCCAAGACAAGATAGCAGGAATGGTTTGTAGGCGTATTCGACGAAACGGAAGAGCTGTTGGCACATATGTGAATGTGAATTGTGAGATTTTGAAAAATCAAATAAAATTTCATATCATGGGCAAATGAATTTACAACAAAAAAATCAACTTTAATTGATTTCCTTAAATTTTGAGAAACTTTAGAAATATTTGAGAAATTTAAGAAATATTTGGGAAATTTTAGAAATATTTAAGAAACTTTAGAAATTTGAGAAATGCAGTTTTCAAAAAATAGGGTATGGCCCCAATCCTCCTGATGAGGGCGTTAAGTGAGTGGGTAAGACGCAGCCAGGAGGAGCTTCTTTCCCAAATCGAAGCCGTGGTGGACTCAGAGTCTGCGAGAGATGAAAAGGTGCCATATTGGCAGGGTGGTGAGAGCGACCACTGGCCATTATGAACTCAGAAGTCACATGGCGAAGCTGAGGCTCTGAGACCTAGGAATGCGCCTCTGGTATGGAGACATATGTTAGTAGCAGAATACATTCAGGTTCTTTTAGAACTATTATTTCATCGACGCACAGAAATTACTCAAGGTAATGCGAAAGCCCTCTCGAAGTATGTCTTAAGCCCTCTGAAACCCAAAATTTTGCCTTTGGAAGTAACACCCAAGTCTAGGAGTGGCTAAAGCCCAGAATCGGGACATCTTTCGGGAAACCCCCAAAACACGTTTTCGCTGAATTTTAATCCTTTACAACTTCGTAAATATTGACGATAAATCACTTCTTATCGTATATGGCTGAGTTGACTGAGTTACTCAACCAATTTTTTCAAAAAAAGTTTCCATACTTTCTTAAGATGAAAGTCTTCCATTTGTCAACGAATTGAACAATTTCCATTAAATACTTGCCGAGCATATGCAAAAGTTTCACCGAATCTCGAAAAACCACGTTTTTGGACTCATCGACCATATCTTGAGTGATTTCGCTCATTTTTGAACTTGAATAATGGCATGCATGCACCTTTCAGAGAAAAAAGAAATCATGAGGATCGCACGGACGGACGGACGGACAAACGAACGACCGGACATTTTTTGCGGATTCGTCATCTCCAGACGATACTAAATTCATCCCTTCACTCTGATCTCGATCTACCCCATGTTAGAATGAAGTGTTTTATGGTAAACTTATAGGACCTGTGTCACTAGTTCAACAAAACATTCTGAACCAAAATAAATTTGAGATTTTATTGAAGATAACTTTCCGTTTAGCGCCCAAAATCGCCGCCACCACCAATTCTTCAAAAAGAAAATTATAGCTGCCGCCGAGAAAATTTGACCGGCGCACACCTCTATTCTACACTATGGTTTGGACATTTTTATTTTGACGAGTGGGGAGTTTACATCCCAAGCGGAAGGCGCGGGATGCAACCAAACGAGTCAAAACAGAAATTTCTAAACCATATTGTAAGTTATTTTACTTTATATGCGACGATACGCCTTACATTAAATGCCAATTTTTGAGACGGAAAATGAGAATTTATTGCATTATTCTCAGTATTTATCCGTCTAGAGGGATAAAATCCACTGTCTAGGGCGATAAATGACCAGCTAGACTAGAAATATTAAATTAAAAAAAACCCGTCCGTTTGAGAATCGAACACAGAATGCCCCGCGTCCCAATCAACGACGCTAACCACTACACCACACGATCTTCGTGAATGCATGAATTGCGAATTTTATTATCGTAGCTAATGTGATTCAATTGAAAACTCTCATAAAATGTGTTTTCTATATGCGTGAATGTGTGTATGTAAATGCATTGAACATTTAGAACATAAAATATAATTAACTTTTGACCAAACGGATTTTGATCAAACAAAATGCCAGTGTGCAGCACTTAATGTCAGGTCTTCTGTAAAGTAATTGTTTCCTCAATCGGACGAGTTTTTATATGAAAAATGTTTGATGGAATAAATAAAAAATGAAAAAGTTTTTAATTTAGAAAAAAAATGGATCATTAGACATTGAACCCACATGTGTGTGTGCTTAATTCGAAATTTTGTTTTCGAATGCACATGCGCATAGTTCACTGTAACATAATCTTCGGTTATGTTTTATATAAATATTTATATGAAATGTGCATTTAGGTTCAAGTTCAAGCATGCGCGAAATTTTTTTTTTTTTCACTTTCTTCTATCTAGATGCAACAATTTGATAATTTGAATATTTTGTGCATGAAACAAACATAACAAAAGTAAAAAAAAATCAGAATTGAACCCCCGACACCTCATCTCAAAAAATTAGCGCTACCGTGCCCTAGCTCGCTCGGCCATCAGTACTTGTGTTTAATGTTCGGCGAATCGTCGCTATTAAAGTAAAATAATATACTTATCGCTCGCGCGTTGTGTGTAATATACACTTGAACGGTTATTACTCGCTTAGTACAATGTATAAGTAATCTTATATTACTTGTGCTATCCAAAGCAATGGCGATAACACAGATCCCAGAGGTAGACAAGCAGGCATTGATTTCGGTGATGAATTTGTACCATTCACTACTACAACGAAACTCCGATCCTTCAACTGGAATCCTTCTTGACTAAGCTTGACTAAGTACATTGGTGTTCCAAATTTCAGTAATTTGTGCATCAATCCGTCGCCGTTGTGCCAGACTGTATCGAACGCCTTTTCCATGTCCATCAGTATCATTCCAGTTGATTTCTTGTGTTTTGATGAAATAATATTTATAATCCTTTTAATTTGCTGGACTGTTGATCGCTCTTCCCGGAATCCAAATTGTTTATCTTTGATGATTGAATTTTCAATGAGGTGAGCATACAATTTATCACGGAAAATTCTCTCGAAAATTTTGCCAATAGAACTTAATAAGCTGATTGGGCGATAGCTGATGGCCAATTTAGAATCGGAATGACTTTTGCCATTTTGAATTCCTTCGGAAAATATCAAAGGTCTATGCAAGTAATAATATTTATAATCCTTTTAATTTGCTGGACTGTTGATCGCTCTTCCCGGAATCCAAATTGTTTATCTTTGATGATTGAATTTTCAATGAGGTGAGCATACAATTTATCACGGAAAATTCTCTCGAAAATTTTGCCAATAGAACTTAATAAGCTGATTGGGCGATAGCTGATGGCCAATTTAGAATCGGAATGACTTTTGCCATTTTGAATTCCTTCGGAAAATATCAAAGGTCTATGCAAGTGTTAACTATATTCTTCAGCAATTGGATCGCCAGCAGTGGAATACGTTTTTTTTAAATGTTTGAGATACCATCTATTCCAGGAGCTTTTTTGATTTTCAGTTTGGATACAATCTTGGACAGAACGGTGGTTTTGATATGATCCGGCTTAGCTAACGCAGATGGAGATATTTTTTCGATTAAATTTATCGACTTACTTACCTGACTGTCAAATAGCGAGTCAATGATTAAGGCGCTCGTTTCGCCCGTGACAACGTCAAGACTGATTGGAGAGCTGAAAGGGACCCTAAACCGATTGGGACTGGGAAATCAGATCACGATTGCCTGGGTCCCTGGTCACACCGGTGTAGAAGGTAATGAGAGGGCAGACGAGCTGGCTGGACAGGGTTCAGCATCTGCGACAGAAGGTCCAGAACACCATATCCCTATACGCATTTTTTGTGCGAAAGGGCTGTGGAAGACTGGGGGCGGACTAAGTCCGCTAAGAGCTGGTTCGCCTACTGCGGAGGAGAGCACACGAAGCTCTTCTTCCCAGCGCCCGACGAGTAGTGGGCCAAGGAGCTTCTCAGACTGGACCGTAATGGCATTAGGAGAGTAGTGGTAGTCATTACGGGTCACTGTGGGTTGAACAAGCACATGGCCGAAATGACCATCTTGGCTGATCCAAGATGTAGTTGCGGCCTAGATGAGGAAACAGGCGTTCACATAATATGTGAATGCCCGAGGTTCCTCCGTCAAAGGAGAATGACACTGGGTGGATATGTGATTCAACCCTCCGATGTCCCAAGCCTAGGACCTGCCACGCTCGACAGGTTCTTAGTGAGGACCGGAAGGTTCTAAGGATTTACATGATGAACGGGAAGAAAACAAAGGATCGATAGATCTGTGTTTTATGAGCCAGAAATGGCCATCCCAACCTGATAAATCTATATATATGTATACAGTTAAGTTTTGACTTTTTCCCATTACGGTACTACGAGAAACATTTCCTAGAATTAATAAGATTCTTGTTGGCCAAACTTTTTCTTCAACAAGTTTTTCTTTGAGGGGGAGACGCATATTCAGCTTCGATACGAAAAACAAATTAAATCTAATTATTACGCTGGCGGCGAGCGGGTCTTGCATTTGCGAAGCAATTTCGTATACACAACACGTAACGTATTAACGTATCGAAGCTGAATGCGTCCAAGAATTAGACTCTACACTGAAAATGAAAGGAGCTGTTACTTTTGGTGTATTGTTGCTTTGACTAGTCTAATAGTCTAATATAATTTTAAAATCAATCTCTTAAACGGATACTAATCCGCTGGAAATAATTAATAATTTTTATATAATGTTTTTTTTACATATTTAATACGCTGTTATGTGTAAAAATATTATCACGTTTTATGAAATAAATAATAATAATAATAATTTAGAGATGATGATGATGATAATAATTTTATTTAATTGTCTACTAAAAAGCCGACATGGTAAAAAAGAGTGGCTATGATTAATCATAGCTCTCGTTAAAAACCTAATAGTAAAATTTATGTCAAGATTACCAAATTCATTGAAAACTGAATTTTCGAGCCGGAGAACACTTTGACGAAAATTCATAGATGGCAATGATGGATTTACGTGCCTTGCAGCCATATTAAATAATTCACATGCAAAGTTGAAAGATGAGTAACGGGAATAGTCGTTTCTGCTTCCATTTATACGAATGAATGAAGGATTTCTCAGGCACCTTGTTCCATCGTTCAGTTGAATATGGTCACGGAGGAATTGATCACTGACTTTGCCAGTGAGTAATATCATGGATGAAAAATATTTCTGCATTAGTACGACGTCTAAGTAATGAAATCATATAAAGTTCATGTGATCTGTCTAGATATGGGCGTAATTGGTAACTTTCTTGGTTACCGTCAACATATCGGTCACGATTGGCGTAAAGAATAAATTGTCTCTGAACACTCTCAAATGTTTGAAAGTGAACATCACAATGAGGAGCCCAAACACAATCAGCAAACTTTAAGTGCGACCGGACATGCCTTTTTTAGAAGCTGTCTCAAAATGGTCAGTAAAGGAGAATTTGTCATCATAGGTCACCCCTAAATTTTTGGGCTGTACACACGCTTGATTATGGTACCATTGATAAAGTAGTCAGATATTATAGGTGAGCGTTTTCTTGATACTGTCATTATTTTGCATTTTTCACTGTTAAATTCGAATCTGTTACGAGAACACCATTCTACAAATTTATCTATTGAGGATTGAAGGATTATGGTGTCGTTTACTGACGAAATCTTGTTATGGACAATTTTTTTTATCATCTGCAAAATTTAGGTCCTTTGTTACCGCAGAGTCGCAGTCTGAATCATCAAAAAAGACTAAAAAATTCAAAGGTGCAGCAATCGAACCCTGACCGACTCCAGAGAAAACTTCAATCTTCTCAGATTTACATGAGTTGATTTTAACTACTTGGTTACGACTATAACCATAACAACAGATTGTTGCTCAAGCGATATTTTTTAGCCGATAGTTTGAATATGCTTTATTACATCAAACGCCTTGTGGATCTGCATAAAAAATGTCAGTTTGACATTCATTTGAAAGGCCTTCATTTATAAGAACAGAAAGAGCCGTCAGATTTGAGTCAACTCTCCTGCCAGGATAAAAACTGTGACTACTGGTGGACAATTGAGGAAAAATTCTGTGAGACACAGACTCCACGGTAATTAGTGATGTCTAATTTCTTGCCAGATTTACAAATTGGAGTTAAGTAACCAGTTTTCCATACTCTAGGATAGTAAAAGTCGGCTAATGATTTAGAATAAAGTATTGATAAGGGAGAATTTAATAAATCAGCGCATACTCTAAGAAACAGTGGTGATATTCTGCCCTCTACTGAGAGCAAGTAAAAAAAATTGATGTTTTTACTTTCAGGTCTCATTAATATAGAGCAAGTAAAAAAATGTCAAAAATGCTCTACAGCTGATTTTTGAATTTACTCCTTGAAATGGAAATGCTTCCACGTTTTTCACATCCAACAATTTACATTTTTAATGACGTTCATTTGAATGGTGTCCTACAACACGTATATATTATGTTCAAAAGTATAATACAAGACCCGTACGAAAAAAATACACAAAATTTATCAATGCATTTGTGAATGTTGCAAAAAAAACTTTTCCAATAACACAAAGTCATTCAATGGATACGGAGTCCAATCCATCCCAATGAAATGATGATACTGTGTTCCTAGCATTGAAAACAACTTTTTTAATTTTAAATTCTCATTAAAAACCAACAAACTATGCAACAACATAAAAGTTATTTTGTTTTATGCAGCATTGAAAGTGGATATTATTGATGTCCATTTTATTCGGAAAGGAATTCGTTTTTGTATCACTGGAAAACGAATAATTAGTAGCTTTAATTGAAACATTTGTTTGCGTATCATCAAATGGTAATTGCATTGTTTGTAAATAGCGACATTTTTTTATAATTAGTGGCTCTTAGCTTTATCTTTAAAGACAAACGGAACAGATGATTCAGTGCGACAATAATAAACAATCCGAGTTTGGAATGAGGCATACTCAAATAGTACTCAAGCGATGAGGAGGTAGTGGGAGTTCGTTGGGAGTGAGGAGTTGGCTGATAGAGTTATGCAAAGTTCCAAATCGTATTTGTTGACAAATAATAGGTTTTTCATGTGTGTGATAAAAAAGTCAACAAAAAGTCAAGAATGACCCAATCTAACTCAAAAAGCATGTATGTAATGCATAACGATGCTTTTCGATGATAATTGTGAATTTTTTTTCAATAATTATTATGATCAATTTTTGGCCGTATGCTGATCACACATTTTTTTAATCGAAAATATTTCAAAAGAAATTTTTACGTTCCGAAGCATAAGGCGTCACCCAAATTGATATATGCTATTCTGGAAGCAAGAACGAGGACTTGCATCACATTTCCTCTTTTAAAAGGGGTTTTTGTTGTGATATCAGTTCTTTTGGACCACAACTTCCTCTACAACATATAAAAAGTTTTTTTGAGCCGCCCCGCCGCCACACTCAAGCGCGGCGGCTACTACTTCCATGGGTGAAAATGATCTCCTCAACTTACTCTACAACATCGACACCATCAAAATAATACCCACAACTTAATCTATAACATATCAAAAGTTTTTTTGAGCCGCCGCCGCCGCCAAAGTAAAGCTCGTCGGCTATTACTTCCATATCCGAAAATGATTCCCTCAACTTCCTTTACAATATATCAAAAGTTTTTTTTTGAGCCCCCGCCTATTTTCCGACTTTTGGCGTTCATACCGGGGGGAAGTCAAAACTTAGCTGGAGCCAAAATTGTTGTGTAGCTATTTTTATGTGAAAGCCAGAAACGCTATGTTTCCAAGAATACCATTTCTGACGAATTTGATATTACACTTGACTAAAATTCTCCTGTACGGAGATGTCCGACACAAATGTCCGAAAACCAGTCAATTTTTATATCAAAGATATGCCAAGTGTGGTATCATTCAAAACATTATATTTGTGGCTTTCAATCAAAAATAGCTCAACAACAATTTTTGCTCCAGGTATGAAGCGTGGAGCTGGCGCATTTCGCGATTTTTTTACTATTTCTCTCTTACGCAGCACCTAAATGACTTCTGATCAAGTCGGCTTCATAGAAACTTTTTGTCAGGAACTCAATTAGAATCATTTAAGCGCGCTTCAATTTTTTTGCACTATGGGAACTAGTCAAAACAAATTCATGTTACTAGTTTGATACCATATATTTGAATGCTAAACATTGAACAAAATGCATTGCTTATATAGTAAAGTCTAAGGTGACTCGATACAAAATAAATCGTTTGTCTAAGGTGACTCGATACAAAATAAATCGTTTTAATTCCTATGATGATTTGATTAATGTGTGTACCACATACGTCCCCCTGTCGAAAAAATTGAGTCATGTCCATCTGGGTTGACGAATTTTGGGTTCACGAATTTTGAATTGATAGTTGATGGTTGATCGAATTGAATTTGATTGAATTTTGAGGAAATGAGCCAATCGAATTTGCCAAGTTGTACCAATATAATTTGATGACGAAAATTTTGAATGTCTAATTTTGAGTTACCATGTTTTGATTGTCAAGTGAAGAAATTTCAAAACATGGTTCGAAAAATAAGTTATTTTCTAAGTTGAAAGTAACTTTTTTTGTTTGTTTAATTGAATTAACAGAAGGTGTTTCTGGAATTTCAAAGCAAGGTTTGAGACGGTCAATGCTGATGACTTTTTCTTTATTTTTGATTTTTAGGGTAAAGAATTTTGCGTCTCGTTTTAAGACTTCATATGGACCGTCGTAATTGGGTTGTAGTGGTTTTTTATAACCATCTTTACGGACGAAAACATGAGAGCAGTCTTTGAGATTTTTAAATATAAAAATCTTTTGTTTATGGTGATTGGAGCTTGGAATAGGTTGAATATCATCCATAATTCTTTTTAATTTTTCAATAAAAGTGAATGCGTCTTTTGTTGTATTTGTTTCAGTTTTGTGAAAGAAATGATATGGAAGTTGGATGTTTGTTCCATAGACCATTTCAGAGACTGAAGCATTTAGGTTTGGTAGGATTACTGATCGTAAACCTAGCAATATTATTGGAAGTGAGTTTATCCAATTTGGATTTTTATGACACTTGATAGCGTTTTTCAGTGTACAGTGCCATCTTTCAACGATACCATTTGCTTGTGGGTGGTAACTGGTAGTTCGTTGTTTATTAGTTCCAAGTAATTTATTCAGTTCTTGGAATAAATCTGATTCAAATTGTGGACCTTGGTCCGTAGTAATGATGTTTGGAACACCAAAACAAGAGATCCAATGAAAAAGTAATCTTTTAGATACTGTTTCAGCAGTTGAGTCTTTCATAGGTATGGCTTCAGGCCATCTAGTAAAGCGATCAATTATTGTTAAACAGTATTTATATCCTTCGGATGGAGGAAGGGGTCCAACAATATCTATGTGGATATGATTGAAACGTTCATTTGGAATGTCAATCGGTTGTATTGGGCTAGAATTGTGCCGTGTGATTTTTGATTTTTGACAAGCAATACAAGATTGACAGAATTTCTTGATGTCTTTTGACATTGTTGGCCAAACAAAATCTTTTTTGATAAGTTCTGTTGAAGCTTTGATTCCAGGATGTGATAATTTGTGAACATTATCAAAAATAATTTTTCTGAAACTTGGAGGAATAACTGGTCGAAGTTTTCCTGTTGAAATATCACAATGGATTTTTGAGCCATTGTAGTCTGTTTTAATTATTTTTAGACTGGAATCAAGTTTGTTGAAAAAATTCTTGTCTTGATTTTGTGCTTCAGACAGTCGTTTGTAGTCAATTGAACTTTCAAAAGATAGTGAATATATTTGATTAATAGTTGCAATGCGTGATAATGTATCTGCAACTACATTCTTTTTTCCTGGTACATGACGTATGTCAGTGGAAAATTGTGAAATGTAATTTAATTGTCTGTTTTGACGAGGAGTAGCTTTGTCTTGCTTTTTGTTGAAAGCATGAGTCAATGGTTTGTGGTCGGTAAAGATAGTGAAATCTGTACCTTCCAGTGTTGATCGGAAATGTTTAATTCCTTCATAAATGGCAAGTAATTCTTTATCATAAGTTGAATATTTTGTTTGAGCTTGTGATAATTTTTGTGAAAAGAATGATAGCGGTTGCCAAATATTGTCTTTCCATTGAAGTACGACACCTCCTATAGCAAAATCAGATGCATCAACATGTAAAGAAATTTTAGAATTAGGATCAGGATGAGCAAGTAATGTTGCATCTGCTAATTCTTTTTTACATTTGTCAAATGCATTTAACATTTCAGGAGTCCAATTGATTTGGGTTTTGTCATTTTTGATATTTCCTTTCATGCAGGAAAAGGAGTGGAATTTGTGTCTCCGCTGCATGAGGAATGAATCTGCGGAAGAAATTGATCATTCCGAGAAATCGTTTTAATTTGTTAACAGTTTGTGGTAGAGGAAAGTTTAAGATTGTTTGAACTTTCGAATTTAATGGTTTAGTTCCTTGTTCATTTATTTGAAAACCAAGGAATTGGATTTCTTTTTGACCAAAGAGACATTTATCAATATTTATTATTACTCCGTATTCGTTAAGACGGGTAAATAGTGAATGAAGATGAAGTATATGTTGTTCTTCATTTTCTGATGCTATTAAAATGTCATCTTGATATGCAAAGCAAAAATCTAAACCATGAACAACTTCGTTTATGAAGCGTTGGAATGTTTGAGCTGCGTTACATAGACCAAAAGTCATGTTTGGAAATTCAAAAAGACCAAATGAATATCTTCTTCAGACATTGGAATTTGATGATAAGCTCGTACTAAATCGACTTTACTGAAGATCGTTTTACCATTCAAAAAATAGTTAAATTCTTGAATGTTTGGTAATGGGTAGCGATCTGGTAAGGTGTTAGCATTTAGTCGACGGTAATCGCCACAAGGACGCCATCCACCTGATGGTTTAGGTGTTAGATGTAATGGTGTTGCCCAAGGACTGTCGGATGGACGACAAATACCAAGGCGTAGCATTTCATCAAATTCTTTTTTAGCTATTTTTAATTTGTCTGGATTTAGTTTTCTTGCTTTAGCAAAGATTGGTTGACAATTGGTTACAATGCGATGTTTTACATTGTGTTTGCGTTTTGCTGAGTGGAATGTAGACATGTCGAGAATGTCCGGAAATTCGTTTAATAATTGATGGTAAACGGATATGTTGGAAATTGATTTGATTGTTAGATCTGGATTACAATCAATTTTTATTCCGTTTGTTGATAATGATGTTAAATTATCAATTAGTTTGCTATTTTTGACATCTACCAGTAAATCGAATTTTGTTAGTAGGTCTAATCCAATGATGGGTTGTTGCACGTCTGCAATGACAAATATCCAACGAATGTTACGTCGGAGGCCTAGGTTTAGTGTGATGGATTTGCTTCCGTAAGTTTTAATTAGCGTACCATTAGCAGCACGTAAAGTAAAATTACAAGAAGTGTGACCTTTTTCTTTTGTTGTAGGTGGAATAACACTTAAGTCAGCACCAGTATCGATAAGGTAGTTCCTTCCGGAATTCTTCTCTTTAACATATAAGCGACTTATAAATTTGTCTGTGTCAAGTTGCGCTGGGCTTGACTCTCTTATAATTTTTTTGATTTCCTGTTCCTTTTGTTGTTATAAGAACAGGGAGGATCACATTTTTTGGCTTTATCTCTGAATCGTTGATACCAACAATAGTTTGAGTTTGGTTGGGAACGACTATAATGTGTCGAACGGGATGAGGAACGATTTCGTTGAGCAGATCTGTTGCGAGATTTAGATTGATTGATTTCTTTTTGAAGAGAATCAATTTTATCTTCTAGTTTGCAAATCTGTGTTGTGAAATCGCTGGAGCGAGATAAAGTTTGGATTGAATTTTGGTCGATTGTTTCATAAATTTTATCGGCCATTGTTACTTGTTGATCAAGTGGTTCGGTTGAGCAAGATAGAATTGCTTGTATTTGTTGTGGTAGTCGATTAGTCCATAACTCTAGTAATAAGTCGTCTCCAACTTTACCACAAGACTTATCTTTCATCTTCCGAAGTAAATTGGAAGGTTTTTCATCAATTAGTGAAAGATCATTGAATAAAGTTTTTAATTTTTTACGATCTGAATCAGCAAATTGATTTGTTAATCGACTTTTTAGAGTCTGATATTTGTTGGTGGCAGGTGGATTTTTAACTATGTCACTGACTGCTGTTAAAGTGTCTGTGTCTAGTTTGCCAACAATTTGGTTGTATTTTGAAATATCAGATCTAATTCCAGCTGTTGAAAATTGAGCTTCAATTTGTAGGAACCAAAGATCAGGGTCAGCTTTCCAGAAAGGTGGAATTTTTATCTGGATGGTGTTAATACTGCCCGTATTAATATTAGCTGCTAAATTTTGTTGTCCATCGATTTCGTAATCGTCATCGAGGATTGCAGCGTTAGGGTTTTGTGTTGGTGCTGGTGGTGTTGCACCTTCTGCCATTTTATTTAGCAGAGAAGCAAAAATTTGATGTTTGTAAAATTTGCTTGTTAGAAAATTTGTTCTCACAAATATAAATATTTGGAAATTTGAAACAAATTTTGAACGCTAAAATTTGATTTGTTAGTAAAAACAAATTTAAAATTTTTAGCAATTTGCTTTGTAAAGCGAAAGCTTTATGTTTTTTGCGATCTGAAATACGTTCAGAGTCGTGGGTCACCAATTATATGAGAACTAGTCAAAACAAATTCATGTTACTAGTTTGATACCATATATTTGAATGCTAAACATTGAACAAAATGCATTGCTTATATAGTAAAGTCTAAGGTGACTCGATACAAAATAAATCGTTTGTCTAAGGTGACTCGATACAAAATAAATCGTTTTAATTCCAATGATGATTTGATTAATGTGTGTACCACAGCACCACCCTACTGTATATGAGGTTCCGCAGTATACGAAAAAAAATTCCTAACTTTTTGTTCGTATGTGGACTTGCGTCACGGGCGCATTGCTAAGCATGACTTCGGTGGCAGTACGATAAGGATGCGTTATTATGTTTACTTCACAAATGCAGATTTGAAGAAGCTTTTGTTAATTCAGATGACATTTATGTCCTAGCGTGTATTCGTAGCCCTGGTAGAATCGGCAGATTCTCTGGAATGAACAAAATTATAAAATTGGCGCTCGCATCCGCTCGGATTCCTTCCCGCTTAGAGCCTATTGGCTTGAATAATCATAATAACTTTGATCCTTTCGTCAAATGGTCGATTTGTAACATTTTTTGTGTGTCGCGTCGTCTGGTAAAATAGCGAAAAAGGGTGCTACGATGAAGAGAAACAAGTATAAAGAGATCACCTTGAAAGAAAATCATATATTTGTACCAGTCGCATTTAAATTAATAGATTCCATTATGTGTCGAAGGGAAAAAATTTATTACGGAAATTGGAAGAAAAATCGCGGTGCTTCCCGGTGAGTACAGGCCCACCGAATTCTTGCTCTAGCGATCAGTGCAGTCAGATTCATCTTTTAGAAAGAACTCGGACACCCATCGTATGCCTTTAGTTCAGGTACGGGTTTTTTGCCAACGCCCAAAAGCTTATTTATATTTTTAAGCATCGTCCTATCCGATCTAATCTGTATCAATCTATTCATTAGGACTTCGGAATTCGATGGTTTCATACGACAGAATATTTAGTAAAGTATTAATATATATATTTAGTAAAGTATGGCGTCGTCACTAAAAGTAAACACAATTGCAGTCAAAATGTCTTTTGACTTAAAAGTTTAAATAAAATTAAAGAAAACCTAGCGAATTTCTCGTTACAAAGAAATTAGGTCGACTTAGGTAATTCAGGTCTAACAAAAATCAGGTCAGGTCAGGGTTTTTTTTAAACTGACCTGAATTCTAGTTAGAAATTTCACAATACGGTCAGGTAATATCGACCTTTTCAGAGCCTTGGTGGAAAAGCTGTACACATATTTTCACTGTCTCTGTATCTTTAAATAACGAATTTATTGCACATGCACATCTCGTGTCGTTATTTTTGCCGGAGGTAGATACTATAACTGGCAAAGCTTAATGATGTTGTGTTCTTCTAAAGCTATTTGGAATTAATATAAACCAAAATTAGAAGTCGGCTTTACTCAAGTTTCAATAATTTCTGTGCTCTCTGTAGTCATCTCATTCAAATCTGGCAGCCATTTTCATTCGAGCAATTTTCTCTCAATAACTCTCAATTCTGGGACACAAATCAACCATTCCCACCGAACGACTAAATGTTTTTACTGATGGGACTAAGAGGGAAAGGGGGACCGGTATAGGTATGTTCTCAACTGAACCCCCAATTAATATAACCAACTCTCTAGACAAGTACACCACTATCACACAAGCTGAAGCGTACTACTATTTTCGACGTTTTTTTCTCATTGGTTGCGTTACGTAACAACCTGAGGGGTCGGGACCTTGCGTTACGCTAGCGCTACAAGGGGGAGGAAGGGGGTCTAAAAAATGCCAATTTTAGCGTTACGTAATTTATGAACGGCCCCTTAGACATATTGAAGGCAATGAAAAAACTTCTAACTACTTGTCCAGCCCTAACCTATAGCAGATAGAGGACTCTAGCAAATAGATCGCTCATGGACCATCAACTCGGACAGATAACACTGGATAACCTTCACAAATATTTTAAAGAAATTTATGAATTAAACTCAACAGTTTTGTTGATTACTATGAGGCTTAATTCTAAATCTATTTTAATCAAATTACTTTAGTACGAAACTAACTAACTCTCAATGTACATGTACATACAAGTAAAGATTTTAATTGTTTAAAAAAAGTTTACAATACCGACAATCACGTTATAACTTACCACTCTCGAGGTGATTTTGTGAGTTTACATTTCATAAATGTATAGTAATAGTAGATTACGGCAGAGGCCGTGTATACTGTCTACATGTAGTGTGCTTAAACTAATGACAAAACTAAAATGGTAAATTTTGTGCCACCGTTCATATTTGCGTGTTTCACTTGCATACGATTCACATACCATTTCCATCTACAGGAACGGGAAAGTGAAAACCGACAAGTTTCTGATTTATCATACGAATTTACCATACAAATCAGAAACTTGTCGGTTTTCACCTCGGTTTTCACTTTTCCGTTTCTGTATTTACATGACGTTTACTGCCTTTTACATGAGATTTTTAAACATTTTCGTTTAAGGCATTCGGTATCATCTTCGTAACCACGATGTGTATATTCAACCTACCGCGTGGTCTAAGTCAATTCCTTTTCCTTCAAACCGTAACTCCTTCGTCAAAAAGCAAGAACACAGTGTTTTATTAAAATAGCAACACGACATGATAACATTTCGTTCTTCAACCCCTAAGCAGGACTAGTTGAAAATTTCCCACTGTTGATGTCGTTTCTTCTGGCAACTATCTAGCAAAGCGTTTCTTTGTATGATAAACTCGCATAAAAAAATAAGAATCCAAATAACTCGTTCGAAAAAGGAGAATGTCAGACGAAAGTTCGTATTTATTTTGAGGCAGCAGCAGCACGAAAAATTGGAGTTTGTACGCGAAAAATTAGAAAATGTTGAGTTGAAGTCGATGATGTTCAAAATTACGAGAATATTTGAAATAATAAACAACCGGACTCAGGGACTATTTTTGAGAATTTTTTGAGAAATGTGAGTGATCGAAATTCTCAAAATATTCCCTGACCGGACTACAATAATCTCTAGGATCCAGAATAAAATATTTCACCGCTCAGGCTCTCAGGTGAGCTCTAGAACATATCTAAGAGTCGAATACGTCCAATTAGGGACTCTACCCCAAGCCCCACTAGACCCCGCTAGGGAAATATTTCCTCCTTCCGCCTCTCGACCACGATTTTTTACCAACCTAGGTGTCGCGCATAAATTCATTATCCAACTTCAAAATTCGCATTGTTTTCCTGGCATGTGACGATAGCAGGAATATTGGTAAAAATTGTACTTTCATTCGTCGATGAAATCGAACCATATCATCGCGTTTTTCGAAAATGAAAGCCGAACGGAATTTTCTTAGCCCGTTGCTTTATCACTCTCGTGGAATCTCTACTGATCAATAAAATTCCAGGTTTTGTAATAATCCTACCGTTTTTAGCAGGGCTGTCACATCTCAGTCCATATGCGATCAAACAAAAGCTCTTTTACTATCCAATTCACACAAAATGTTTCCTTAATGCTCTCCCAAATAAGAAATCGCTTTGTATTTTACGTTAATTTCAAATGTCAAACAAAAAAACCAGGCTGATTTCGGAATTCGTCTCATTTTCGCCAAATGCATCCAAATATTTTATTTAATTCAATACTTGACCTTTATTGGATTAAACAATTTAATGGTGTGGATTCAATGAATTTGTCAGCAAAGCAAGCACATTAGTCATGATGTGTCTATCTAATGAAGCTTTCACTAGAACGAATAAACTACAAGTACGAATAAACATTAACTCCAGCAGCGTAGCATCTTAATAATAATAAGCACGATCACCGAGTATATAGCAAGGCAAATGATCGTGGCGGCGGTCAGTTGAGAATATGAGATTTAAACCTATAAGCTATACGTTTACACAGATTATGCAACTTAATTCAATTGTCATCAAAATATTGTTGTAGCAGCAGATTAGTAGCTTTGAATAATCAAATCAGTCTTCATTCAACAGTCGCTATCAGAGATACGAATTTCGGTGATCCATTGTCGCGATATATTTGTTAGTGAGTTCGAAGTAATTGAAGACAAGTCTTTCGATGCGCAATGAATTTTAGATTTATGTTGAACATGCCAGTCGCAATTATAAGTGTAACAATAAAATTGAACTAAATTAAAAAAAATTATTTCCAATTTAAATCAGTAGTGAGTTGAGTTAGAGTGCAAATAAAATTCAGTTACTTTGTATACATCGACTAATGTGAAAATTTTTTAAAGGTAATGTAAAAATGAAGTCGAACATTTGTTGCTATAAGACGGAAGTCCATTGTTAGGTCGACTGTTTTTCTAATTTGCAATTAATAATTTGAGGAGCGAAATTATAGCTTGTGTTCACATACGTATATGCATACGAGTGACAATAGAAATAGTGACTTTAAAAAAATAGTTGAATAGCATTTTTGTGGGCTTACATAATATGAACTGATGCGTTTTTAAGCACTGCATTCCATTCATACAATTTTGCAACTTCTTCAAAACGTTTCTATTCACTCTTTCGAAGCCTTCTGTTGTGTAATTTACTTGTGGAGAAGTAAGATTTGATACATTGGCACCCTATAACAATTAGTTTAGAAAATTTCAACTAGGATAGAATGTCTCGAGTTCGAAATCATGAACCGGTGTTGCACTATGTTATTTATACGCAACCGTATTAAGACTCTCTTCTTTCGTTCTACAACAAGCGAAGTTGTTTAAAAACAAGCAGCCAGATGAAACAAGTAAATGTTACACGAGTTAGTTACGGAATTACAATAAACGCAATGTTTGAATCAAGAGAGCAGAGAGAACATTTCCAGAATCAAAAAGAAAGTGACAGTTCAGATGAAAAAATGTCTACTTTATCCCCACGGGCGACAAGGGTGACAAAAAATGAGCTGTCATCATAAAAAACATCACGTCTTTGAGTGGATAAAATAAGAGTTCACATTGCACACGTGAAAATAACTACTTTAGCAATTGATTTCTCAAATTCATATTTTCTCCTCGAATGAAGTGAATTTTTCTTCCCGAATGAAGCGATAAGAGTGCTTTTTTCATCACTAGAGTCTCGTTTGCTTGCTGCAATTTGTAAAACAAAAAATAACAACGAGATCATTTTTTGATGAAATCTTTTCACAGAGGCCTGAAAGCTGTGATGGGATCTAATCGCTTGACATTCTATGTCATTTCAGCGATATTTTAGGAACAGATTTAAAAAAATTGCCTCAATAGCTATATAAAATCATTGTTTTTTCATCTAGTAGTTGAGCTACTTTTTTGAGATTGCTTAGTTTTTTTAACAAACTTTTCGCTAAAAGATAAGTCTGCACTTTCAGCCAGGACACTAGGTGCCGAAAATTTGAAAATGTCAAAATTAAGGAAGTAGCGAGTACATTACATCGTATTAGTTTATAATTTGACACCTGGCTGCGTACTTGAGCCCATAATCGGCGAATAAAGAAGGCAGCCTGGTGCTGAGCATCTCTTTTTACCAAAGAGTAGAAGGTAGCTAGATCTATACGTCGCGACGTATAAGTTTCAACTCGGTGCCAGGCTGCGTCCTTGAGCTATGACACTTTGAATGCAGGGGTAGCAGCAGCCTGGTGCCGAATTGAAACTTATGTGACGCATAGAGCTTTAGTAAGAACAGATGTTCAGCACCATGCTGCATTCTTTATTCCCAGCTTTAGGTCTCAAGTAGGCAGCCTGGTGCCGACTTCGATGGTGTTACTAACTAATAACCTCATTCGTGGGTGTCGAACGGTGTGTTATGCGCAATATAGTACTCCTTTATGTACCTTAGCCTCTGTCCACCTACTCCTACATCCTATCCTACCCGTGGTGACACCTGTTAGAGTGAGCAACCCCATGAACGATCAGGTAACCAACCCTGGTGTAGTAGTGAGGGTCACTTAGCTGAAGGATGAGGGGGCTGTCTTCGGGTAGTATCTTAACGCTACGTATAGAGAGGGCCGGAGACAGTTAGGCGTTATCAAGATGGGATGGCGGTGCAGCATGTTGGCGAACGATCTCAACAGCAAGAGACAACGGCAGCATGTGCAGTCCTTAGCGTGGTGGCGGAAGATCTCAAGACAGCAAGAGACAACGACAGCACGCAGAGTCTTAGTCAGATGGACTACTATCACTCACCAACCCGCAATGGCCAGCGTGGTGTTTTATCGGCTAAACCCCCCCCCCCCCAAACAGAGATGATTAGGAGTACAAATAAGAACCGGCCCTCAGTTCCCAGTCGCTCGTTGATCCCTGACTCCGGCAACGGCCAGACCAGACGACGAGCAGAGGGTGCTAAGAATCCCTGGGTTACAATAGGTTGTCACACCGGACTATACATTGCCGCTTACAACAATAGAACGCTGTCTTCAAATGAGAAACTACTCGAATTGGAGCTGGCACTTGAAAAAATCAAATGGGACATTATAGGATTGAGTGAAGTCAGGCGGAGTGGAGAGGAATGTCTGCGATTGAAATCGGGTAACACACTGTACTATCGAGGTAGTGACACCCAAACATCGATGCACGGTGTAGGAATATTGATCAACAAACGTTGGACTAACCGAATAACGCAAATGAATAGTGTCTCCGATAGAGTCATTTACGTCTGCTTCAAATTGAATGCTATGTACAGCTTAAAGGTAATACAAGCGTACGCACCGACAACGACCCATGATGATGAGGAAATCGAAGTGTTTTATGAGGATGTCTCAAAAGCGATGGATGAAAATCGGGCTCATTATCAGTTATTGGTGGGCGATTTTAACGCGAAATTGGGAAAGCGATCGGACGATTCAGAAACCTCTATCGGAATGTTTGGTCATGACCAAAGAAATGAGCGTGGAGACACATTGCTGAACTTTCTCCAGCAGCATGGCATCTTTTCGATGAATTCGTTCTTCCCAGGCAAAGTACAAAGAAAATGGACCTGGGCAAGCGCAGATGGTGTCACCAAAAACGAAATCGATTATATCATGTCAAACCGCAAGTCCATCGTTAAAAACGTCACGGTACTGAACAGACTCAACACTGGCAGTGACCATCGAATGGTAAGAGCCAAAGTAGCCTTGAATACAAGAACAGAAAGGGAGAGAATGGTCAGAAAAAAGACCTTTCTAGACATCAATCGTCTGAAAGAACAAAGTGCTAAATTCGAAGAAATTTTAGAAAAAGAGCTGATCGAAGCTAAATCACAAGACGCCTCAATTGATGAACTGTACAATAAGATCGTTGACACCGTGAAAGACTTTCTCGAATCCAAGTGTCAATCCACACGAATAACAGAATCGAAGCTGAGCAAAGAAACACTGAAGTTGATAGCAGACAGAGTGGAAATGGTTAAATGTAATAAACGGGACACAGTTGAATTCCGACAGATAACGAAAACTATCAACAAAAACATGAAAGTTGATCTAAGGAATTACAACGTGAAACTGGCCACCGAAGCCATCGCAGCAAACGGAAATATGAAAGTATTGCGGGCGAAGCTGTCGACGTTTCACAAACAGATCTTCAAATTGAAAGGCAAAGACGGCGTGTTACAAACGGATCAAAACAAATTGTTAGAGATTACACGAGAGTTCTATAAGGACTTATATGCATCGATTCGTAGCAAGCCAAGTACAGGAGGAACAGCAACGAGACCAGTCATAATGAATGTCGGATCCGAAGAAATGCCGGATATAACGATGGATGAGGTACAAACTGTGTTAGACGAAATGAAAAACGGGAAAGCTCCAGGCGAAGACGACATTCCCATTGAAGCCATAAAGGAAGGCGGACGCGCACTGCTTGAAACGATAACTGCACTATTCAACAAATGTCTCGAACAAACAAAAGTACCGGAAATGTGGGAAAACGCGATCATTACGTTGCTGCACAAGAAAGGAGACATCACAAGGCTCGAAAACTATCGGCCCATCAGTTTGTTATCACACGTATATAAACTGTTTATGAAAGTGATAACAAAAAGAATCACCAAGAAACTAGACTTCTATCAGCCGGTAGAGCAAGCCGGCTTTCGATCAGGATTCAGCACGAACGATCATTTACAAGTGATGAGGAGCCTAATCGAAAAGTGTAATGAGTACAAAATAGCGATCGTTATAATCTTCATCGACTTCGAGAAAGCATTTGATTCAGTTGAGCTGTGGTCGATCATGGATTCTTTGGACGAATGTAGAATCGATTCTAGATATACACGTTTAATCAAGTACATCTACGAACATGCAACGTCGTCTGTGAAGATGCACAAACACACCGATAAATTCCAAGTAAAAAGAGGAGTCCGTCAAGGCGATACGATTTCACCGAAGCTGTTCACATCGGCATTAGAAACTGTTTTCAAAAAGTTGGATTGGAGTGAAATGGGGATTAACATAAATGGAAGATTTTTGAATAATCTCCGATTCGCCGATGACATTGCCCTGACATCATTGACAATGGAAAAAGCCGAAACGATGCTGCTGCAGTTAAATGAGGAAGCACGGAAAATTGGGTTGAAGATGAACTTGTCAAAAACGAAAATATTGACAAACATCACTGGAGCTCAACCAATCAAAATTGGAGATGAAGAGATTGGAATAGTGGATTCCTACAAGTACCTCGGTCATGACATCAGACTTGGTCTCGAAAATCAAACTGCCGAAATACGAAGAAGAATAGGACTCGGTTGGGCTGCATTCGGTAAACTGCGATATATATTCAAAAGCAATATGAATAACAGCCTGAAGAGAAAAGTGTTCGACATATGTGTGCTGCCAGTGTTGACTTATGGAGCCGAAACGTTGACGATAACGAAAGCATCGGCCAAAAAGTTGAGAGTTGCGCAAAGAGCAATGGAACGAGCGATGCTGGGGATTTCACTTAGAGACAAACTGACAAACGAATGGATCCGGCAGCAAACTAAAGTCACCGATGTCATGATACGAATAGCGTCATTGAAATGGAATTGGGCTGGCCATATCGCCAGAATGACCGATGATAGATGGACAAAAACAATTATGCAATGGCGGCCACCAACGAAGCGACCAATGGGACGTCCACCGGAAAGATGGACAAACGACATCAAACGAACGGCAGGTGCAAATTGGCAGCAAGTGGCAATGGACCGAGACGAGTGGCGATCAAAGGGGGAGGCCTACATCCAGCAGTGGATATAAAAAGGCTACAAAAGAAGAAGAAGAAGAAGAAGAACCTCATTCGTTCCTCCAGTTAGGCGTAGTCAGAATTTCAGCACTAAGTTGCCTTGATTGACAAGGTTTTACCTTTCTTCAGACGCCCTCTTACGATTCATCTTAATTTCAGTAAAAGAATATGACTGCCACTCAGATGGTGAGGTTTAATTATAAATTGCTACGAATCGTTGTTATTCTTATTTCCTAATACACTTGATAAACGAAATATACTTTCGTCAACTAGTCGTTACATTTCGAATTTCGAACGACAGAAAAATGGAAGCTTCACTTCAAGTGTCACTTCGGTTTCTGAATCTGTTAGAAAAATATTAGAGAGTTTGGGCAAAGCTACATATAGCGGAATTTATAACTTATAACATATAAAAAATTTTTGTATAAATTCAATTTTCGAAATTTCGGACATTTTCCCGAGGTTTCTACGAAAAATTTGTATCTGTTATAATTTATAAATTTCGCTATATGTAGCTTTGCCCAAACTCTCTATTACCGAAGTCAGTTATTTAGCTTATAGCTTGTATATACGACGTAAAGCTAAATTTACATATCGTAACTAATGGATCATTTTCATGAATAATTTATTATCAGTCATTGAAATGAAATTATAACGATAAATTGACAAACGGTAAGTGCTACAGAAAAAAACAAGGAAACGAAAATGGTAGGAAGTTTAAGAGCTTTCCATTAGAGGACCAGACCATTTCTGTCGCGGTTGATAGCCTACCGCGGAGACGTTGGGAAGAATCACAATCCGAAAGGCACAGAATTTTCCATAAGCACGATTATGAATAAGGTCGTAACATCATTTCTGAATTATATTCTCCAAGTTTTTGAGTTTTGATTGGAAGTTTGTGCATAAACAATAGCTGATTTGACCTGTATTTGGGAATATTCTTACGGACGTACGTACGTTTTAGACTAACGATACGTGAAATTACGTGACGGTTAAGAACAATGAACAATCCATGCCTTTAGTGCGTCAACGGTTTATGTCAAAGTATGGTGATTTTCATGACACAATGCATAAGCTGTCAAACTAACAATATTATTTGCTTGACAGCTTGAGCGCATCGAGTCATGAAAATCATCATAATTCGATATAAGCCGTTGACGCACTGAGGGAGTGTATTACCCAAAAATACCATACCGTACAACAGGGACAAAAACGTGTAGCCAACCTATTCCGAGTTTGTTTGATCTAGTGTGACACTTTCGTGACAGGGGGGGGGGGGATTCCAGAAAGGCGGATTTTTGCGTGGCATACTTTATGAACGGCCCCTTTTTCCTTATGAACTCTCTTAAAATTTCCTAATTACTCGCTAATAGCGACTAGCGTTTCGCTAATACCAATTTTATCGACTCGCTAATCGCTAAATTTTATTTTTTTTTTCTTCGTATCAAGGACTTTTTTCCATGGATTTGATAAAAAAAATGCGTATCATAGGCGAAACTCAGTGTTCGTTACTTATTGGATAAGAGATTATTTCATTTGACACTTAATGTCTCCTGACTCAGATAGATTTTGTTTTTTTAAGTCAAAGGTATTTCCTAATTTATTTTTATATCAGGGAATATGGAAGTCTACGTCCCCTGATATGAATAGATGAATTTACATAAATTGTCTAATGGAAATTAAAAAATACAAATTATTAGGTGTAAAAAGTTTTGTCAAATCGGTGACATTGAAGTTGCAAAATTGTGTAGTTTGGGCGAGTTGACTTAAAGCAAAAGTTATCAGTCTGAAATTTAGGATTTTTGGATTTTACATTAATTTGAGCACACTTTCAAAATTACGTCCATCAAGATACAACCAACAGTTTGAGACGAGAAAATCTTTTCAGAGTTGAAAAAGTCGACTTTATAAAGAACAAAGAGATTTTCTTTATAGATTTCGCATTTATTAAATTAGCGAGCCTTAGCATTTAGCATGATTAGCGTTACCTCCGCTAAATAAATTGGTTAGCGAATACAACCCTGCTTTAAATAGTGTAGCAAAACACATTTTCCTTGTATACATAGTGTTCTGTCGGGGCGGCGGCGTAGTAACAATGTCGTAACTTGACAAAAAAATATTTCCTTTTTTTAACCTGACAAATAAATATTTTAACTTAACATCTAATTTGATGTTCTTCTGGACCCTGGACACCAACAAGTTTTTCCGCACTCTTTTCGTGTCGGAAGTTCAAAAACTACGGTAGATGTTTACTCAAGCATTTTTACTTCATTTGCTTCCTAAGTATCATAAACGTTGTAAAATAAGTTAATATTGCGTGTTATGCTGAATCATGACATATGTGCATATCATTAATTCCTAATTCAGCAGCATGTTTTTTTATCATAATTATATTGTGAAAATTGTTGCTCCACGTAAATTACTGCGCACACAATGTTCAAGTTGATAATGCGACGATAAAAATCATTCTTCAGTCGTAAAATATTTATCGAAAATACTTCTGTTCTGCATTTGGCACTTCATTTCAACAAAATGGAGAAAAAATCCACTTTAAATAAATTTCAAGGTCCTGATGCTTCGTCTTGATCATCGCATTTTGTTTTCATAACTCACACTTATGTGTAATGACTACGATGCTAATTGGTCATTGTGTCATAGTTTATACTTTTCTCACAATGTCATCCAACGACGACGAAACTATTTTAATCACTTAGGTACTGTAACGGTTCCACAGTCATTATTTCTAATTTTCTAAATGTGCTCTTTACAAAGTTAACACAACTTGTACTCATGCGAATTGTTCAATGAGACGTAAGTTGATGTCAGAAATTCGTACTTACTTACTTAACAGCCGTACTAATACCAGCGGGTTTTAACTGACTCCAAAACTTGTTTCCACCCTATTCTATCCAAGGCATCTGTCCATTCTTTGAATCCTACACCGTCTAAATATGTTCCAATTTTCACACAGCCTAATAACCATCTCTAACTAGCACTCTAGAAAAAGTGGAATTTGTGTGCAAAAAATATAATATACAAAAAAATGAAATTTTGCGACACCGTCAATTCCAAAATTCGTAGTCGAAGATCTACTTCACAAACAATTTTACCTGCGTTGGAGCCGAAAATAAAGGAATTTTAGAATTTTTTTTTCAAATGTACGTAACAGGTACATTCTAACTATTCATTACGTGCCCTACTCAGCTTAAAAGAACGAGTCAGATAAATTTCTCATCATTTACAAAGAAAGATTTGTTAATGAAAATGTGAAAAATTGAAAAAGCGTTCCATGTATTTGATTCATTGGTCTTTGGTAGATCTAGTACATAGCAAAAGGATGTGTAATTTCTGACAAAAGTTCTAGCCGGTAGAAAGCTTATAACTTCTTCAACGAGCGGTTTCGGCCTAGTATGGAAGCTTTTTGCCCTCTTCGATATTCAAAAAGTTTGAGTGTCTTTAACGGTTGGTGCATTTTTTCCATAAAAGTTAAAATTACAAAAAAATTGCTCTAGCCGGTCGTTATTTTTAAACTTTTTGAAAAGGCGGTTCCAGAATATCAACGAGGGTGAAAAGTTTCAATACAAAGTCGAGACCGCCCATTGAAAAAGTTTTAAGCTCATTACCGGCTAGAGCATTTTACGAAACTAACATGTGCACTGTGCACACTGCAGGTACTCCATTTGTAAGAAATTTCTACTACGAGTAAATAATTTTGAGTGGCAGTTGACCATCTCAATGAATGAATTCGGTACATTCTCTGCCACGATTTTTATAGTCCCTTGAACCTCCGTTTTTTCCCCGAAGTAGGCGTCATATTTTTCTTAGATTATTATTTCTAACAAAATAGAGCAGATGTTTCGACCTTATCCTTCCCTTCTGGACCTCAACTCACTCAAAATATCTACACGTTAATCAAAAACGTTCTCTAGCTATAATTTGTGGATAAAAACCTTCTGTTCACGTGTAGCTAAAAAAATGTTTATCTCTAATTGTCTAATTGGCAACTAATCTATGACTGAAAATTTAATGGCTCTGGAAATGTGTTATGTGTAATAACACAGTAGTTTCGCGTAGAAGACATTTCCTTACGCTATATAGTAGCACACACGTCATTTCCGCCAGTGTGAATTGACTTTGACGTGCTAGCGCTATCACAACATACTACGTTGTCTACTTGTAACATCAGAGCGACGAAATCTAACTTAAGAAAAATGTTTCGTAAATGAATTATTGAAAAAACAAAATATTCACACAAAAAAATAGATAAAGTAGAGGAATGCAAATTGTGTCCCACTTATTGGGCTGGAAAAGACGTTTCTAAAAAACTAAAAAATAAATTATCAAAACCGAATATTGTTCATGACCTACCAATACTGTGACCTTACAGTTTTTTACGAAATTACAGCTCTGCAGTGTGCAATTATTATTATTTGTATTGACGATTTTTTTCCTCAAATGAATAATGAATTTTCATGATAAACGACAAAAGATTTTTTCAAATTTTGTGATTTAATGCAAACAATAAATTTTTGCAATCCATTCAGAAATTGGTTTTGAGCCACAAAAATGTGATAAAGCAAAATTTACTTGGACAGCACGTTTCGTTGTTTGTTTGTTTACGCTTAGTTGTTTTGTGCATTATACCTCGGCACTAATACCACATGCAATTTATTGTTTGAAATTCCACTGAAATTGAAGGTAATTCAATTAAGCTTATCTGTAACTGAAGCGTTTTTGATTATTGTGACTATTAGGTGAATTGAGTTGACAAAGGATTTTTCTATTTTCGTTAACAACATGCGGAGTATGCCAGTCATGACAATCTCACTGAAAAATATAGATTTTTTTTTCAGATATCTATGCAGTTTTTATAATTTCATTACGTTAATTTATGAGATGTGAACCGATGTGTGACCGTCGTGATAATAAATAAAAAAAAGAATCTCTTTTATTACTTAACATTGAGATAAAAAGAGTTTCAGGCGAGTAGTCTGCAGCAGTCTAGCGTTACAAGTACATGCGATGCGGCAAATAAAACGGGAGTTGAGGAAAAACTAAAAATATTCTTGAAATAAACAGCACAAATGGAAAAGTTCAGGTTAATGTAACCTGCTTTTAATGATTAGCAGGCCAAAGGTTCTTGCTAGAACCCGGTCTGGGCCCGCTGATGTATCAAGTGAGATTCTCTTCAACTGAATTCTGAAGTCTTCTCCCGACTTATTGCAGTTTGGTACGAATTAAGTTTGTGTGATCATTATGTTTTTTGAAGATGCTTCTAAAATGTTTGAGCTACCATGGCGTGAGCTACCATTGGTCATGACTAGCCTGATTTCTTTTTAGACCCGTACGATTCTCGAAAAGGGATTTATTGCGTTTACCATGACATTTGTAACCAGTCGAATTTCGACCAGCGAGTAGGGGGGAGCACGGATCATGGTTCTTAGATGACGAATCAGCAATATGAAGGAACCCGTATGTATCAGAGTTGAAGTTACGAAAAGGCTCGAACGTATTTAAGGAAATATTGGCTTACACGTCCCTTCCGAAGAAACGGTGTAAAAAACGTCATAAAATCGACCACCAAATAGAGAAAAATATTCTCCTTAATTTTTTCTACAAAATAGCAAAAAACCATTTTTTGGGCTAGGGCCGACCTCAGTATCGACCAAGAACCCTAAGTAGAGTCTCGGGCACATACTTCAGTAGACAAAAACGTTTCCCTCAATTTGCTCTGCAAAATAGAAAAACAAATTTGGTTAGGGCCGTTCGACCGCCCTTCGACCGTCCTGAGGCCCACTTGAGCCCTAAGCATAGGCACCGAGCCTAAATTTGTTTTTGAAAATAATTCGGTAATCGGTTGTCTCTCAAATAAAAAAATAATCAATAAAATCGGTTAGGATTTACCCGATTTATGTAAACAAACACGTTGGGCCCTAGTAGAAACTCAGTTTTGGGGACCTGGCTGAGTCCAAGCGCCTCTAATCGAAAAATTTTATTCCACAAAATGTGAGACATTCCTAGACCTTTCGATTAAAAAATTGAAAATCGGAAGAGATTTTCTCGAGTTATGTACAAAAAACACGTAGGGCCCTAGCAGAGACTCGTTTTTAGTGCACTAGCTAAGTCCAGGGAATCAAATCCAAATCCGTTTAAATGGTTTTTGGTCTTTTGTATATAACTCAAGTAAATCTTTTCCGATTTTCGTAATTTTTTTTTGTTTAAGAAATCTGGGCATGGCCGACAATTTATGGAAGACTAGCAAGGTCCCCAAAACTAAGTTTCTACTAGGGCCCAACGTGTTTGTTTACATAAATCATGTAAATCCTAACCGATTTTCTTGATTATTTTTTTATTTGAGAGGTAACCGAATTACATTCAAAAGCAAATTTGGGTCCTGTGCCTGTGCTTAGGGTTCAAGTGGGGCTTAAATCGGTCCTAAGGTGGATCGGCCCTAACTAAAGAAATTTTTTTTTATCTTGCAGAGTATGTTTCCGTCTATGGAATTATGTGGTTTTTTGGTATGTTGTAGAAAAAATTGAAGCGAACATTTTTCTCTATTTGGGGGTGACTTTTGTGCTTTCGGAAAGGTTTTTTTACGACGTTTCTTCGGACGGGTTTTTCAAAATTGCCCTATCGGCCCTATTTCTAATACAATTTGATATGGACGTAAGGCAATATTTACTTAAATACGTTCGAGTCTTTTTGTAACATCAACTCTGTTTGCTGCATCTATTCTGATACGTACGGCTGCCTTTATATGTTTTACGTTAGTTATAGTACCAGTACTGGGCTAAGTCGTATTGGTACTTACCGCGGTGTCGATTCGATGAACGCGAATGTTTTGCTGAAATTAGTTTGTGATGTTTCTCATGAAATTGTCTCTATCTTTAAGTTTTCCACTCTATATTCTGCTCAACAAATCTATCGATGAGGGCAAATTTTCTTCTATTTCCTTTCATTTCTCCAATACTCGCGCCGGGTGATAAGATTAATGTCGGCAACTTCAGACCAGTTAGCATTTTGTGTGTAATGTTAAAGATATTTGAAAGATTGGTGTTTAGAAAGCTTTTCGAAGTAGTTAAATCAAAACTTCGTTACTCTCTGCATTGATTTGTAGTTAAGAGAGTCTGCGGTGGCCAAGTTTCCATTTAATTGGAAACATCTCTTTTTTAGACCAGTCTCGCCATGCTCAGCACAACAAATGAAAAATCGACAAAATGGAACACACTAACTTTGTCCGAGAAGTTATCGTATGTTCGTAAACACATAACCGTTGAACCGATTTTGGCTTGTTACATTGTTCCAAGTGTATTAGCATCTCTAGCCACCCAGAATTTAAATTTGGAAAAAGCTTGTCGAGTTAATTTAGCTTATTCAGATGATGTTTGCGATGCATTAACTCGAAGAGAAACAGCAAACTATACAAAGTAAGAACTTAGAAATGACACCGTTTGACAACATGTTAAGAAATTTGTCTTTTAGTGAAGAAAAAATGGTTCAGCAACTTGTCGCTGGTATGGCTGCCTGGAAAACAGTTTTACAAAGTGCCTTACCTTGTATGCTTATCTTATTTTATGGATCGTGGAGCGATCGGTAAAAATGTCAATTGGGATTATAATTGGAAAATAATTTGATATTTCTAGCCACGGAAGACGGAAGCCTTGTATGCTCATACCAATACTTGGTGAACTGATTGCGGCATTGGGATTAATGTTATGTACGTACTTCGAAAACACTCCGATGGAAGCTGCTGGGGTGACAGAAGCTCTATTTCCTGGTCTTACAGGCAATTGAAATTGAAATTTTTACGTTAGAAATAGTTTATTTCACTATTCAATTCATTAGGTGGTTGGTTTACTATGCTCATGGGCGTGTTCAGTTATGTGGCTGATGTAACCTCAGAGGAAGACCGAACGCTCCGTATTGGTATTGTCAATTTGTGTTTCTCGCTAGGAGTACCAATTGGTATGGCCTTTAGTGGTGTGTTACTGAAGTAGGTATAAAGTGAATCAAGTTGAACGAAATACATTCACAATTTAAATGATATTTAACAGACAAATCGGATTCTACGGAGTTTTCGGTATATCAGCTTCGCTTTATCTCATCGCATTTTTGTATGGTCTCATCTTTGTCCCAGAGCCAGTTTCTTTAAAAAAACAAAAGGAACTGAACAAACAGAACGCACCGCACAAATCTATGATAGCCGACTTCTTCGATAGGAAACACGTCGTTGAAACGTTCGAAGTTGCTTTCAAGCGAGGGGCTAACCAGAGGCGTCTTAGAGTAATTATGTTGATGATCGTGGTAATGGTTGTGATTGGTCCCATGCACGGTGAAATGTCCGTGGTGTATTTATTCACACGCTATCAATTCAATTGGAGTGAAGTGGAATTTAGCTTCTTCTCGACTTATGGAATGTTGACTGGTCTCATCGGTAAATAACACATTATTTCATTATGATAGTTATTTCTCGTAGAATGTAGAGAAGGGGAGAGAGTGAATTGGTATGAATGTACTTACCCATTAGTTGACTTTCTCAATTTCAGTTGATTTCGAAGTCATATTTTAAAATAGAAAGCAGAAGTGAATTATAAGAAAAATGAAGATTCTGTTTTCATTTCTGTTCTTTCTACGTCTTCCTCTAAATTATAATACATATTTCTATAAGGAAGGGTTTTAAAGAATATAAACGAAAACAATTTGATTAAAATTAGCTCTATGACTCCGAGTCTGAGCACTTGAGAAGCGCAAGTATTAAGACTCGTACACTCTTGTTTCTCGCGTATTCTATTTATCTAACTAGTTGAAACCCCCGCCCCTAGGGGCTACGCAGGCTTTATCAGATTGCCAAAGCAAATAATTTTTCGTTTTAAGTAATGATGCGTAATGTTGAAGGTCGTTATATCACTTCGTTGATATTACCGCTAATAATACTAAAATTGAAGTGGGCGCAAAGGCACTGTAAATCAAAATACTTTCTCTGCCGCAAAATTACTCTTCTTCCCCCGTATTCCACTTCCCCGTATACCACTTACCCCCTATTCCAATTCCCCCGTATTGCACGTTCACCGTATGCAACGTTCCCCGTATTCCACTTCCCCCGTATTCCCCTTCCCCCGTATTCCCCTTCCCCCGTATTCCTCTTCCCCCGTGTTCCACTTTCCCCTAATTCCACTTTCCCCTAATTCCACTTCCCCCGTATTCCACTTCGCCCCTATTCAACGTTCACCGTATTCCATTTTCCCCGTATTCAACATTCCCCGTATTCCAAGTTCCCGGATTCAACGTTCCCCGTATTCAGCGTTGCAATTGCTACGTATTCTACTCTGACAATTCCCCAACCAAATCTCTAACACAACATCTTGACTGACTTTTGGCCGAATTTCAATTTTGACCAGTTTTTTAACCATGGGAGTTACCCTTATTTCAGAACAACATCCCACCCCGGAACATGTTTTCTCGACGATTTGGACCATCCCCGACAGCATATCAAAAATTAATTTTTCAGTAATTTTCGAGCAGGGGAGCAAACTTCTGTCCATTTTTGACTACTTTGATCGACCCTGGACACCGAGCCGTTCAACCGATTTTCTTAAATTCGGTTCCGTTACCTTCACACTGTCGACACCTCACTGGCCTCATTCCGGCAACTACCAGCCGAGATATACATTACTAAGTGCTCCCGTTCTGGACAAAATCGCTGAAAAATGGCCTATATCTCGGGAGTGGGAAACTTTTTCACCCAACATTGTTCAGCAATTTCGTTGACCCAAGCCTTCACTAACAATTTGCACTCAAAAATTATCTCTACTATGTCCAACAGCAAAAGTTCCCTAACAACAATGTGAGGAAACCTCGAAATTTGAACAGTTTTCGCTGCCTAGCTCCTCCGCATGAAGTCGGATCAAAAAGCTTTCTTCTACAAAGTTGTAGGCCATCAAAAACTCTAGGACTTTTCTTCCCCGACCAAATCTCTAACACAACATCTTGACTGACTTTTGGCCGATTTTCAATTTTGACCCGTTTTTTACCCATAACTCCCTTATTTCAGATTAATATCCCACCCCAGAGCATGTTTTCTCGATGTCTTGCACCATCCCCGACAAGATATGTTGTTTAAACGCAAAAATAACGGGATTTTGACCGACAGACAAATAAATAAATACACACATAAATAGACAAATAGGCACATAATAGTTTATAATTAGTAGTTTGCCACTCGTGATAGCATGGAGAATGATACGAGAGAAATGGGAGAAATGAATAAAACACTGCAAAGTTTTTCTTTGATTGTAAGAGAAATTGTATTCCTCGAGAGAACTTTAAATTAAATGTTTTAGAATTTCCTTTTTGTAATCAAATGTCTTAATCAATTAATCTACTTTCAGGTACGGTATTTTCCGTAGGCGTTTTCTCACATTTACTAAAAATTGACGATGCTCTTATCGGTGTAATGTCAAGTATGTCGAAAATTTTGTCCAGCTTTGTGTATGCATTCGCCGTTACAGAGTGGCAGCTCTATTTAGGTAGGTGACACGTTGTATCTAGATATAAATTTCATCTCCACAAAAATGTTTGAATCCACAGCGCCACTGGTTGAAATTCTAAATGGAACCTCATTCATTGCAATGAGATCAATTGCAACGAAATTAGTGCAGAGCGATGAGTTGGGTAAAGTAAATTCGTTATTTGGCGTAGCTGAAGCATTAATGCCTTTAGTTTATGCCCCAATGTATGCTTCTCTGTATCAAGCAACAATTGAGACTTTGCCTGGCGCTTTCTTTTTGGTTGGTGGACTTCTGACTGCACCGGCTGTGATAATTTTCCTATGGATGTACAAAATGAACAAAAGAGACTTGCAATTGAAAGCAAATGACTTGAACAACGTAAATTGCATAAAAATCCCACCAAAGAAATCATTCGAAGAAAATGGAGTCGACAATCCAACATTTATTTCCGATGATATTTTAGATCAAACAATAGAAATAGTCAAAGAATTTCCACTCTCACGAAAAGGTAAACTTTAGAGTAAGTTTTCTGTAATGTTAGCACGAATCAAAGTTAAAAGAAAAATCTTATTTATTTCTTTCAATGTTAACAGTGATTGCTCCCTGACTGATGGAAGAAAATTCGTAAAATTTTCCATTCTTACTCTAGCAAATCTCTACGAGAAAACTCAATATCTCTCAATATGACGCCATTTTGCCTAAAACATCATTCACAAGAAGAAGAAAATAATCGTTTGTAAGTGCTTACAATAAAGAACGTCCTCCTTCTTTGCTCTAGTTTCAGAATTGAAATTTGAGTCCTGTAAACAAAATCGTCTGAAAGGAGAAGTACGTCACTTTGAGATTATAGAGAATACAAAATTTAAGGAAATCTTAGAGCGCAACTCTAATGAATATTGTTCTAGAGAGCTGCTCAGCTTCAAGATCATATTAGATGGATGGTATGTCCAAGCATCACCTGAGGCGTCAGGCATCACCTGGGAACGGGTTAGCTCAGTGGTTCCGTACTGGCTTTCCACCAAGAATACCCGGGGGTTCAAACCCCGGTGTGGAAAAATTCTGTATAGGATTTTTCTTCAACGCGTATGATGAAAGTAACGTTCCTAAGCTCTCCCAAGCTTCATAAATGGGTAGTTGGGGTAGCAATATCGCAACGATTTGTACGCAACGAAGTATGACGTCACCCATATTCGATACACTGTGTACGAAACAAGCAGGCTCTTATCCAGCTGCTAAGTTAAGGTGTGTGTAAACGTCAAAAAAAAGTAATGACAAATTCCATACCGTTAGGGTTGTGATTCGAATATGTTCGATGCGCGCTTAGGTGTTGCCCGATGTACTAGCGCGCGACAAAATCGGAAAAGGAAATAATCCTTCAATCGAAGACGTGGTTCGAAATACACGTTAAGCATGTGGTCCCTAGTGTGGTTAATCCACACTAGCTGGCGGTTACTCAGTGTAACATCCCGACAGTCGAACCAGACACTTGACAGTGCTGCTCCCGACTAATCAGTGCCATTGGGATTATTATTATTACCTGAGGCGTAGGATGATTTAAGTGGCTTCACAATAAGCTTCTCACTATTCATCACTGTTCCTCTTTAGGTAAAAACTTCCTCTTCTTAACTGTCAAGCCCATTGGCAATTGTTCACCTCTTAACTCATTTGCTAACCTTTCCTGACCTGTCATCCACAGAGATATTTTGTTCGCAAATATTTAAACTCACACTCATGTTGAAATTGTATTTTGCCGTTTTATTTTTGTGCGGTGTTGTATTGAGAGGAACTTTCTTGTCCACGGAGGTGTAGGTCTGACTTCTTTTGAAAATTTTAAACGTTTGCTTTGGACAGATTCTTCAATATTGCCTTTTCCTAAATTTCCAATTTCATTCAATGTGGATGTAATTTCACTTACTTAAGAATTAAAGCAACATTCATTCGTTCGAGTTCGAGTCTTTTTGCAACATCCATTCTGTTTGCCTCTTCTATTCTGTTACATTATGGTTGGACCCGCACAGAGAACGAAGTGCTTCGAAAAGGGGTCTATTATGTTTACAACGACGTTTGTATTGTAGCCAGCCGTATCGGGACCCGGGATTTGGTGGGCTTATCGTTTTGAGATGTAAATAATAGAAATTATCCGCCCCTAGACTATAACTAAAGTAAAACTTGACCGATTTTCAGAAGAACTTAGTTACGGCTAGGGTTTTTAGTGTGGGCACAACACCGTTACGCGATTCTATACAATAGTTGATGGTTGAGGCCCGTATCTAGGGGGGGTGCAAGAGCGGCTTAGCCCCCCCCCCTGAGCGTCTTCAGAGCCCCCCTGGCGAAACTGAAATGTTGCGAATTTTGCGAAAAAATATAAATCTTGACGTCATGATCGTTTTCAATTTTTCTTTTCCAATCTCATTTCAATGTTTCCATTTCGTTATTGAAATAGATTTTCGGTTCTACATTGCAAGAAAAAACTTTTGACACTCTTAACGACAGTGGCGTGTTATCGGTCACATATACTGAGATGTTAGAATTTTTGCTATAAAATGGTTATCAGAACTGTATACTTTCATAGGTTAGGGGTGGGGGGGGGGGCGCCGGTCAAACATAAAACACCTTCTATCGGCGACCCTGTTTAACGAAAACCCTTTACCAAAAATATGACTGTATTAATGTGAAATGCGCGAAATAAAGAGAATTTTCTCAAAATTTCATATAACTTTATCAATTCGGTGGGGAGGCTCGAGCACTCTTGGCAGTCGACCCTGGCTACGGGCCTGCCTGTGATGTTTTTTCATCAATATTCCTCTAATTATGAGGTTTTTGTGTAGTGTTGTAGAGAAAAAAGAGCCGAACGAGCCATAGTCGAGGTCGTTTCGTCGGACATGTTTTTCAATATTTCCTTTTCGGCAATTTCCAATCAAATTTAGTGTGGACGTAATTTTATATACTTAAGAGTTAAGCCAGCATGTTCGAGTCTCTTTACAACATCAATTCTGTTCGTCACATGTTTTCTTTGGAAAGCGATATTTCACAGGAAGACCGCCCTAATGATTTCTCCAAGTTGTAAACACTTTGTTCGGCTGCCGAAAGACGTTAGACAGTCACCGCAATCGAGGATTCAATCGAGATATGCGAATGTATTCAATCTTCTTCATTTTCTTTCCTCATAAAATATTAAAGCAATAAAAAGGAAAAAAATTCAATAACACATTATTTTAGATGTTAGTATACAAGGGATTTTAATATTTTGGAAGCCTCTTGTCGATGTTACTTTTATTACTAAATACATTTTCATTCAGATCTGAAATATTTCACGAACATTATTATCTGACAAAGAAAAATATCATTTTCCTTGCTTTAAATGGGATAGCTACATCAAAACGGAAAAATATCTTTTCTTTATCTCTCGTCTGTGCGAATGTCATAAAATGTATTATTGTTATTGGATTTTTTGTATGTAACATGTACCCATGTATTTACGTTCCATAGCTGGTGATATCATCAAAACGGTACTTCAGTTTATTTGTTGTTCCTTATCTTATCAATTTATTTTTTTCTGCTCCTTTCCGGGGAGGGTTTTATTATTAAATAATTTCCCCCAACCAGAACTTTCCGTTCACGTTTCACATAACACAACATTAATATTTGAGTTGGCTTTATAACAATATTTGTCTTGGAATAAAGGTTCATTTCATGTATCCATGGAGCAGTTAAAGCTTTTTGATGTTGTTTGTGTGTATTTCAGTTAATGTAGGAAAAAAAAAACAACCTGAATTTTGATGCATCATCGACTTTAATGTAATGTTACTTCATCCAACAACTTGTTGTATATGGTGTGTGGAAGTTGGAAGTTGTGTGGAGAGGAGAATGATAAATCATGCAATGATTTAGCTTCATTCCTTTTTTTTTCATGACTTTACCAAACACGAAAGCTAAAAGTTTTAGTAATTGCTTAATGGAGCAATTCAGTAATTGGGGTAAATTGATAGACTAGAGAGATGTTTCTTCGTAAAAACTAATTTAAAATTGCACTTTTTGTTGATTTGTTGCTGTATAGAAAAGAAAATTTAGATAACGGGAAGCTTTGTTCAAACGAAATATGCAATTTCACGATCTACTGCCAAAGGGTTGCGTTTCTGAAAAACCACTGAATGTTTAAATGTGACGAAAGTTCTTTGTTTACGTAGAGAAGGAAATAACATGAGAGCGTTCATTACCGAAATAGGCGAACAGTTTTCTGCCGGATTAAGAGTTTAAGCAGTCGTTTCTGGTTCCAGGGTGAAACAAACATTCTACGCTGTTGCGCGAATGCATGAGGCAAGTTTTTTCTTTGTACCATTTCCACCAGTCATATTAAGAAAACCGTTAGGATAAGTTGTGATATCACAACCACATTTTCTTCTGTAAAGAATTTCTTTTCACTTTTCATAGTTCGAAAATATGAAAAAAAAACCTTGCAACGAATTAATTTTTTGTTAAATAATACCAATTGAATGCTCAGAGATAACTTTGTATGTCCGTATTGTCCCAGTTAATATTAAAGGTAAGATCAAATGTAAATTCTTCCAACTTTCATGGCCGCTAACGCTATACTGAGAAACTTGTTGTATACATAAAATTTTACTTTAAATGATTAATTTTCAGCAAAGGAATGCGCTTTGAAAGGTATTTTACTCTTATGTCCCCTAAGACCTCAAAGTTTATCTCCAGTTAGTGATAAGCAAAGAAATTGTTTATTATGTAACTTGCGTAACATGTTGGGGACATTTTCTGTTGCAAAAATTTGACAATGTCCGGAGCGGTAGCAGAGGTAGTGACGCAGTCCCCACACCCCAAAAAAAGTTCACAAACCCACAAAAACGTCATACGAAAACCTTTGTGACAAGAAACTTTACGTAGACGAACTTCTAAGTTTTTCTTCCTACTCACTATCCCTCCAAATTATTATTAAAAGAATCTACATAGAATTTTTATTCCAACGAGCTATCACTCATGAAAATCGAGGTTTGAAGTTGGCATATGTGATTTATTCTCCTGTTGTTGGACCCGTACGAAGTACAAAGGTCCTATACGTTTATTACTACAAACAATTTTATTGTAGCATGGGGTAGATCGAGGTGGGAGTTGGGGGGATGCATCTATTATCGTCTAGAGATGACGAAACAGCAATAAAAAAAATGTCCGTCCGTCCGTCTCCACTTTTTTTTTTTAAACGGCTCAACCGATCAGCCTAAACTTTTTTTCCTGAGGGAGCGTCCATAAATGACGTCTGCTTTTTTTCCGAGTTTTCGACCCCCCCCCCCTGTCTGCTTTTTCCCATACAAATGAAATTTTGTATGAAGTGTCTGTTTTCCGTAATCCCCCCTCCCTAAAAGCAGACGTCATTTATGGACGCTCCCTGAAAGGTACATGCCTCCCATGGTTCAAGTTCGAAGATGAGCAAAATCGGCCAAGTAGTTCCGGAGATATGGTCGAAGAAGTGGAGGTCGGACAAGAAATTGTCGAGGGTCGATGAAACTTTTTCGCAAATATCTTAGCAAGCATAGAACATAGAGAGAAACGTAGCGAACGCAATCACAGACCGAGCCATAACATTTACGAAGCCGGAAGAAAGACAGCACAGCATCCAAACCGTAAAAAACCTGTTGCAAGAAAACGGATACCCGGACAAATTCGTTAATGAAGTATTGGTGGACAGAGTAAACCGCTTGTATAACGGACACAACAAAGACACAACAAAGACACAACCCAAGAAAAACCACGTTACATCGCCGCACCGTACATACCCGGACTGTCAGAAAGGATAAACAAAGTAATACGTGAACACAACATGGCACTCGGCTGCAAAACGGAGAACAACATCGGAAACTTATACTCCAGAACTAAATATACAATACCAACAGACATGAAGTCAAAGGTCATTTATAGATTGGACTGTTTAGATTGCCCAGCCAAATATCCTGGAAGTACCAAACAACGAGTAGCGAAAAGAAAGTCGAAACATAAAAGTGACATTAAACTGAAAAGGACGAACGAAACGACCGGCCTAACAATGCACGCAGTAACAAAAAACCACAGGTTCGATTTCGACAAAATCACCATCCTAGACCACATTCCTAGATACCACCAAAGAATGATTGCCGAAAAAATGCACATTTGCAACACAGAAAACACTTGTAATCTTCTAAGCGATACGCACGGACTTCATGAATCGTACGTAAATTTATTTAAGAAAAAGTGAACTAAGTGTTGGCAACATGTAAATCGTAAAATAAGGCAACATGTTAGCAAAACGAAAATGAAAGTGTCAACTAATCCCGTTTTTGTCATTAATTGTCTGTGATATTTATATGTGCGAAATGTCTTATAAAAAAATTTGTGATTTTAATTTAGTTGTAAGTTAGTTTTAATAATTTAATTTAACCTAAAAGGTAATTTTCTAAAATCAGTGTCAATATTGTTATTTTATTATGTATTCAATTTATAAATTATAGCCTGAAGAAGAGTCGGAAATAGACTCGAAATATTCCAAAGAAAAACAACCGTTTTTTGAATTTTTCCATTGCCGCTAAAATCCAAGAAAGCTCCTCAAGATGAGACAATCCTGGTATATGGCCACTTCCATAATTGGGCAGGATGACCCGAATCTCCAGAACTATGAGAGGTAGAAAGCTGCTTCCAAAGGCAAAGTTGAAGAGAATAAAATTTTAGAAAGCAGGTGTTTCAGGGTTTTGGGTAGAAATGGGTAGATGATCCATATCCCTACAACAATAATAGAAAGTTGCTTCCAAAGGCAAAGTTGTAGAGAATAAAAATTTAGAGAACAAGTGTTTCAAGGTTTTAGGAGAAAATGGCCCAGTCCTTGGATATAAGCTTTTCTAGATTTGAATGGTCTGAGAAGTTGGTTATGTTTCTTACTATAATGAAAACGTTTTTTCTGATCTGTCGATTTCTATTCTATCTCTATTAATATTTTCTAATAATAATATCTATTTACATTTTGAACAAAACTCAGTTTTGTTACCCCATAACGACAACCCTTTTGTGTATGCAATAAGTTTCGTTCCGTTAACTATGAGCGCACACTTGTTCGGCTCGTTCGCACCAACAGGGTGACTCATTTCTGCTTTATATACTGTACGGAGTTATTGGCTATTTTCGTTACACTTATTGTAACGTAACCATACTCGTTGTAATTTGGACAACAATGAATAACACCAAAACAATCAATGATGAGGACATAACTCAATCGACCACTATCTTTAGAGACCTCTCTTTCGCGCAGATCAGTCTGCTTCACTGCGAAAATGCCTCGTTCAATTTGTGTCGTGAACTTACGACGAAGCACGAAGATGTATCCCTCATCCAAGAGCCTTGGATTCGAGGCAATAAGAAACATGGTTTCGGTCAATTTGAAAAACGATTATTTTATAATAGAGCGACCTAGAGCGGCAGTTCATGCATCTCCCCGTCTAAGTGTTATGCAATCTGAATCAGTTCACCAACGATGATCTAGTTTCAGTCAGGATCTGCAGAGCTGCTGAGGACGGCGGAGACTTTATTGTTGTGCCATCTTACATGCCCTATGACTCAACTGTACCACCTCCCGGAGATATGCTTGAAAAGGTAGTACACTTTTGTAAAGTAAATCAGACGCATTGGATCAGATTCAAACTCGCACCATAAGATATGGGGTAGCTCAGATATAAATGTGAGAGGTGAGGAACTAGTTCAATTTCTATTGAAGACAGAGCTAATGCAGCAAAACCGGGGTAACAAACCTACCTTTGTTAACTCTATTAGGAAAGAATGTATTGATATTACACTAGCTACATGCAAAATATCTGAACTCATACACTCATGGAAAGTGACAGATAATGAGACTTTTTCTGACCATAAGCTTATAAATTTTAGTTTGAAAGGACATTTTCCTTTGGGGAAACCTTTTCGGAATCCCAGAAAAACTAATTGGGTAAAGTTTAGGTCAATTCTAGAGCAGAAACTGGCAAACTCTGAGTACCAAGATCGATATCTCTCGGCGGATAGCCTAGAGAAAGCCAGTGATGAATGTACGGCAGCGATAGTCGAAGTTTACTTATTAATCCGAAATTCCTATAAGGGAAAACTTTTTGGACAAGAAAAGGAAAGAACTTAGGAAAGCTTGGAATAAAGGCGGTAAAGTGGATGCTCTTCAAGAAGAAAACAAAATAGCCTACAGGCAATTGCTGAAGGATTACAACCAAGCCCAGGTAGATCTGATAGAAGAAAGCAAGAAAAAATTCTTTGAAGAAGCTAGCTCGATTCCGTCCTATGCTCGTATACACAGGCTGTTAGCTAAAGACTCAACTGCACATGTCGGTTCTCTCTTAATGCCTAACGGTACGTATACGGCAGATGGCAAGGAAACGGCTCAGCACCTGTTGGAAACTCACTTCCCAGGTAGTGTTCAAATAGTTGAAAACGAACCGGTGACCCCTCCCCTCCTTGAACCATCACGTAAGGATTGGTCCTTCGCAGAAAAGATTACCAAAAAAGGTAGGGTCAAATGGGCAATTCACAAATTCTATTCTTTCAAATGTCCAGGCCTGGATGGTGTGTTCCCAGCTTTGCTTAAGGAAGGATTAGACATCTTGTTGCATAGACTTATGAGCATTTTCAAAAGCTCCATAGCGTTAGGAAACATTCCGAAGCTATGGGAAAGAGCGAAAGTGGTGTTTATTCCTAAGCCCGGTAAACCTTCCCACAGCATGGCAAAAGATTTCCGGCCCATAAGTTTGACTTCCTTTTTACTGAAAACAGCAGAGAGATTAATAGACGCATATGTAAGAGGTGAAGTACTACTCAAATTTCCTTTACACGCAAGCCAGCACGCATATCAAGTCGGCAAATCCATTGATACCGCGCTCTATCACTTAACACAGAAGGTAGAGCGCATGTTAAACAATGGGAAAGTAGCGTTAGGTTGTTTTATGGACGTCGATGGAGCCTTTGACAATACCGATTTCGACACTATAACTGAAGCGGCTAAATCAAGGCAGATGGAAGAAGTTGCGTTGAATTGGATAGTTAAGATGTTGAGTGGTAGATCCGAGGGGTGACGCACTTCTGCGGCTTATGGAATAAATGAAATAAATGGGAATAAATGGAATAAATGATAATTTTTTCAAATTCGTCAAAACCTGAAAAAGACTCGATTTTGATGGCAACGCACACAACAAACCATACTAATGTGTCAAAAAGTGAAAAAAGCCACTTTTGAAAACTTAAAAGAATTTTTGTTGAAAAATGGAATAAATGGAATCAATAAATTTATTCAAAAAAAAAAAATAAAATTTAATCTCAAGATGGTTTAAATGCTTTATAATTTGTGCAACTTATTTGTCTAACTTGTGATGTGTTTGGTTCAGATATTTCGCAAAAACAACAAAAAAAATTTTGGGAATAAGTGGAATAAAAGAATAAATGAAGTGCGCCACCCCTCGGGTAGATCGGTACAAGCAACGATCTGTGGCTCTATTACGAAACTAGGAGTCACTAGAGGTTCTCCACAAGGTGGAATTTTATCACCGATCTTATGGTGTATGGTTATAGATTCACTGCTAGTTAAACTCAATCATAAACTTCAGGTAATCAGGTCATTTCAGGTTATGACCTGAAAATTCAGGTCAGGTCAGGTCAAAGTCAATTTTACCATCAGGTCGACCTGACCTGACCTGTCGTAAGCTATAATAAGAAAACATAACCAAAGACCCGTACGTATCAGAATAGTTGTGACAAACAGAATAGATGTGGTAAAGTGACTCGAACGTACATAAATATACAAATAAGCAAACAGTCCAACGTTTTCTGTTCTTTTATAACTGTAAGAAAGTGGCCATATACCAGGATTGGGCCATATTTCGCCAAAACCCTGAAACATGTGTTCGCTTAAATTTAATTCTCTACAACTTCGCCTTTGAAACCAACTTTCCATCTCTCATAGTTCTGGAGATTCGGGTCATCCTGCCCAATTATGGAAGAGGCCATATACCAGTATTGGGCCATATTTCCCCAAAACCCTGAAACACGTTTTTATTAATATTTAATTCTCTACAACTTCGCCTTTGGAACCAACTTTCTAACTCTCATAGTTCTGGAGATCTGGGTCATCCTGCCCAATTATGGAAGTGGCCATATACCAAGATTGGACCATATCTCCCCAATACCCTGAAACACGTGTTCGCTTAAATTTAATTTTCTACAACTTCGTCTTTGGAACTAACTTTCTAACTTTCACAGTTCTGGAGATCCGGGTCCCAATTACAAACTGCCCAATTATGGAAGTGGCCATATACCAGGATTGGGCCATATTTCACCAAAACCCCGAAACAATTGTTCGCTTAAATATAATTCTCAACAACTTTGCCTTTGGAACCAACTTTCTAACTCTCACAGTTCTGGAGATCCGCGTTGTAGAAGCCGATGCTTCTAACAATAAATGAAAATGCCGTTTTACTTTGTAGTTATATTATTAAATGTGTTGTCTGATCGAGCGTTGCTAATGGAATGAAAGTTAAATGTACGAGTTGAAATAAGTGAATGTTTGTGTATGTGCGTGTTGTAATTAAGTAGGGGTCGAGCCACTACATAGGCTCCCCTTTTTTTTCAAAAAATTAAAAAACTATATATAAACCCGAATATTAAAAATTATTAAAACTGATTTCAATTAATTCACTTTCTCTACAGACATAAACACTTGACTTGGCTCATATTTTTGTTGAATAAATTTTTAACTCTTTATCGATGATCGCAGGCCATCGCAGGCGATTGGGCGTCACTCTTGATTCTCAAAATGATTGTCCGAAATTCCATTTAGTCCGTTATGCCAAGTTGAAGCATATTTTCGGTGGACTGATTGGAAAATGGTGGACCTCTGTATGCGTGGTTGCGTCGTGTTGACGATGTAATTGATTTTCTGGATCGCGTTGGTCATTATGCCGTGTTGGCTTGATTTTCTGGACCATGTTGGTTCCGAATTATTTGAACTTGCGCCACTTAGGCTTCTATGATTTATATTGCGTCGCGTTGACGATTGATGAATTTGGACCTCGTTGACCTTGTGATGTTTGTGAGGTTTGATTGCGTATTTCATGTCTCCGAATTCTTGTCCCCCTTTAACTTCCAATGTAGAAATTTTTACTTCAGGAGGTCGCAGGATGCCCATGAATAAACGTGTTTGATTTGATTGAACAAAATTAAAATAATATTTCTCGATCGACTAGACTATTTTATGACTCGGCAAATGCTGCAAATGTGAGATGAGAAGCGACGAATATGAATGTCGTTACTGAACAATGGATGATCTTGATGACGTCATTTCCATGTGGTTTTGAGGAAATGACTCAACGATAAAATTTATTAATTGTTTTCTTCAATTTCGTTTACTATTCTTCACCAAAATTTGATTTATTTGTGTCGCTTTAATTATTAAAGTTTCACGCTTATTTTAAATTGTCTCTAATGCGTTTGGTTTGACTAACGGCACTTTCTTTTATGTTGTATTGAATTTGCTTGAAATGAAATGAAATTCATTAATTTGGTTTAAATTCACTTTATTTATTTGTAAATGTTCTTGTGATTAATATTTAACTTGTGGTTGCTGAATGCTGATTAATTTGCTCAAAGTCGGCGGTCACCAATGTAGAAGTCGATGCTTCTAACAATAAATGAAAATGCCGTTTTACTTTGTAGTTATATTTATTAGATGTGTTGTCTGATCGAGCGTTGCTAATGGAATGAAAGTTAAATGTACGAGTTGAAATAAGTGAATGTTTGTGTATGTGCGTGTTGTAATTAACTAGGGGTCGAGCCACTACATGCGTCATCCTTTTTTTTTTTTTTTCTCAAGGGTGAGGAAACCTTCAAAAGGCACCTGGTCCTCCTGGACCCAGGTAGTGTTGGATTTTTACCAACTAAAACCTCCTTCCTTGATCGCCACGCTCTTGTCTCCCCGGAACCGCCTCACAGCATTACTTCGGGAAGGGGCTGTGCTTTCGCACCTACTTTCTCAGATTAACTGCCAGTCTTCGTTGATCGTCTCTCCATGCACTTTGTAGCTTCACCATTATCTTCGCAATTGCGTTGTCCGCTACTTTCCACACTTCTTCGTCGCGACACATTTCCGATATTATGTTGTCGGCGTTTACGTCTGGCCTGCTCGCGGCTATCAGCTCACATCGCTCCTGGTCAAAACGGGGACAGACAAACACAACGTGCTCTGCAGTTTCTTCCTCTTCAACGCATGTCACGCAGAAAGGTGATTCCGCGTGTCCAAACCTATGCAGGTACTTCCTGTAGCACCCATGACCCGACAGGAACTGCGTCAGGTGGAAGCTAACCTCTCCGTGTTCCCTATTTACCCATGTGGTTACGTCCGGGATAAGCCTATGAGTCCATCTTCCATTTTCCGCGGAGTCCCACTCTCGCTGCCATTGACTCAGTGATTCGACTCTTACTTGTGCCCTCACTGTTTTGGTGTTTTGGCCCCCCCCTTTCCTTCAGTCTGTGGCATTCACTGTCTTCCATCAGCATTATGCATATAGGCATCGTTCCGGCTATCACACATACCGCTTCCGAGGAAATCGTTCTGTATGCGCTTGCTACCCTTATGCTTGACAACCTCTGGGTTTTTATCAACCTCCTACGGTTCCTCTTTGTGTCTAACGCCCTTATCCACGCTGGTGCCCCGTAGCGCAGTATCGATAACACATGCGTCATCCTGCCCAATTATGGAAGTAGTCATATACCAGGATTGGGCCATATTTCCCCAAAACCCTGAAACAAGTTTTCGCTTAAATTTAATTCTCTACAACTTCGCCTTTGGAACTAACTTTCTAATTCTCACAGTTCTGGAGATCCGGGTCATCCTGCCCAATTATGGAAGTGGCCATATACCAAGATTGGGCCATATTTCCCCAAAACCCTGAAACACGTGTTCGCTTAAATTTAATTCTCTATAACTTCGCCTTTAGAACCAACTTTCTAACTCTCATAGTTCTGTAGATCTGGGTCATCCTGCCCAATTATGGAAGTAGCCATATACCAGGATTGGACCATATATCCCCAAAACCCTTAAACACGTGTTCGATTAAATTTAATTTTCTTCAACTTCGCCTTTGGAACTAACTTTCTAACTCTCACAGTTCTGGAGATCCGGGTCATCCTGCCCAATTATGGAAGTGGCCATGTACCAGGATTGGGCCACATTTCCCCGAAAACCCTGAAACACCTGTTCGCTTCAATTTAATTCTCTATAACTTCGTCTTTGGAACCAACTTTCCAACTCTCATAGTTCTGGAGATCCGGGTCATCCTGTCCAATTATGGAATTGGCCATATACCAGTCACAAAGTCACATTCCGAACAAATTATAACAACAAAATTAAATTCAAAATTTGTGAATGGTCACAGTATACATAGTATATGAATTTGAGATTATAGTTGCCTGAATTTTGGAATTTTCTGTTCGTCATTCATCTTTCATTGGTAATATGTTGTTTTGTTTACATTGTTATTGAGCATTCTAAAAATGCTGATACCAATATAAATTATATATTTTTTTATTAGGACCTGTGTTCCAGTTTAATTTTAATTATTTTTGAATAGAACAAACTGTTAACTTGAGCATTTTTATAATTTTTTAAGTAAGGAAATACAACTGGGCAAAAAAGTTCTTTTCGCTCCAGGACCAAAAATGACAGCTGGGGTAAAAAGTAGTTTTTCAAAAGTGGGCAGAACAAGCCTACTTTACGCTCTCAATCTTATTGTGAGGTAATGTGACGTTTTTTTTTCCGTCTGCGCATAAAAAGTTTGTTTGGTCGCAAGTAAGGATCGGAATGAGTCTGGGGCGACCTGATGTGTTCAGGTCAGGTCGGACCCAACTTTGACCTGATTTGGGTCCGATCTGAAAGAAACCTGAAACCAAAAATTCTTAATCTTCTTAATCTTGTTGATGCGTTTTAATACGGTCTTAATACTGCATTGAGACGCATTGGGGCTCATGGGGACCGGAAGTGAGTGCCCCTGGAATCAGGTCGACATGTTCAGGTTGTCCAAGTGGGTTTGATGTTTTCTGAGTTATGAAGTCGACGTAAAATTCAACCTGAATCTGACCTCAAAAAACTAGATTGATTTGATTGATTTTTTTGACCCAAAACTGAACTAAAAATTCAGGTCAAATTTTTTTGAGTCAGGTCGACCCAAAACGACCCATTCCGATCCTTAGTTGCAAATCAGAAATCACTGTTATGCGCCTACGTGAAGTCAACTCAAGTGTCGCAGATTGCGATTTTTTGCAAACTATACACAAATTACGGCAGACTCTGCACGGATAATTGTGGTAGCTGCCTATGATGCCTGGACACGGTAAATCGATTCCAGCGATATAATCTGAAGTCAAAAGTTAGGAAATTGTCGCAGAACATTGAAGAGCCTAAATCAAAATTGCAAAGTTCAAAGGAAATCGCGTGGGAAACATTCGTTATTGGTGACATCGTCAAATCACACAATCACGATAAATTGGAAGCATGCACGACAGCAGCATGCAAGCTGTGCGCAGGTAATTGCAATACTGACAAATTTGACAAACCAGTAGCTAGTCCAATCACTTTGTCAAGCGGCGACGGTGATTGTTGTTAGTATATAAGTTCACTGCATGACGAGCGGCGGCCCAGCGCGGTTCTACTACTCATGCATCACTCCCATGTGATGTTGGATAAGTTGAACTAGAGAGCATATACGGGTCATTCCACAGCAGTGCTCATGGAACTCATGCGGTGGAATGGCCCCTAAGAGTTCACCAAGTGGGTAATCCACTGTAAGTGTGTACACGTTCGAGCTCTCTGGGATGTCCACAAGGACCAGTTCGTTTGTTGGAAGGTCAAGGTCAAGGTATGTCGTATTTTTGTGCAGGAAACAAATTTTTGAGTATGAAAGCTGAAAGCGTAGAAAAATTATTACATTGGTGAGTTCGGCATTTGTGACGCAATTTTTAATCAAAAATGAAAATATTCCAAAAAAATTTTTTGCGTTTCAAATGTAACGGGCTAATTCCATCGGTAACCCATACATTGTCGCTACCATGTCACCTGGGGAACGAATGTGTTTTGTCTCATGTTAATATAAATCTCATTGAAAGAATGAAAGAGATGAAATTCGTTACCCAGGTGACGGTACCGATGGAATTAGCCAACGATTTTCTTACTCATTTTGGATAGATTGAAAAATAAATAAATAAAAGCTGTAAGCGTCGCCCCAATTGATATCAGTTGTTTTGGAAGAAAGGACGAGGACTTGCGTTTTGTTTCCCTTTTAAAAAGGGGTTTTGTTGTGATATCACTAGTTTTGGAAGGAAATAGGAAACAAATTTCGGCGAAAAAAATTTTCGCCGAAAAAAAATTCTATTCGAATTTCAACCCTCATTCATAAAAATTATTTCGGCGCCACGTCACCTCGCACGGCTACCATAGTTGGCGGTGGCTGCTACCACTTACATCTACGAAAATGATCACAGTCACTTCATCTACAAACCTCATTCATAAAATTTTTTTGGCGCCACGGCACCTCGCGCGGCTGCCATATCTGGAGGTGGCGGCCACCACTTACATCTACAAAAATGATCACAGTAACTTCATCTACAAACCTCATTCATAAAATTTTTTGGCGCCACGGCACTTCGCGCGGCTACCATAGCTGGCGGTGGCGGCAACCACTGACCGCCGCCACGACCATTTTCGAGCCGCAGCCAAAACAGTGGTTCTTCACGGTTTTTCATACAAATCGCCCTGGAACTAACTAACTAACGAACTAATTAACTAACATAGGATATTTTCATTTACTATTCATTCATAGAAGCCAATATGGAATTAACATTTTGTACCGGAAATTGCAATTTTCAAAAGGTCATATATCCGGAACCACTGGACCGATTTTGATGAGCAATCAAAATTTCAATTTCAATCAAAATTTTACAAGGAATCCAATGCACTAGGTTTTTTGTTCGTATGGAGACTTGCGTCACTACCAGGCGCCCATGATTTTCTTGAAAATTTGATTTTTCTTGATGTTTCTTCTCGTGACTACCCCTCATTTTGATATCTAAAATATATAAAAGCGATACCAGTCGGTAAATAACATTTGTGTACTAACAGAACAAAAAAAAAACACTGCTTCCATTATTCAAGCACATGGTGTGGTCTTCTGTCAAAATTTCTTTTGTTCGGATGTAAACAAAAGCACGTTCGCTGGTCAGAGAACAAAAGAAACTGCTAAGCACACGTGCTATTATCAGAATTGCCAACTTTATAAAAATTAATTGCAATAACTTCATCAACTGCAAATATTCCGATTGCAACCATGCACGTGCCAAGAAGAAATCAAAATCACATTAATTAAAAAAATTTATAATTTCTAAATTATTTTATTATTGAAATTATTAATCTAATGAACCTACCGAATCGCATAAAAAAATAAAAAAAAAATTCAGGCACCCGCCTAAATATCACAAATTTTTTGTTCAATCACAAAAATTTGTATCACAAATTATTTGTTAAGTCACAAATAATTTGTGGAATGCCCATATCACAAAAAATTTGTGACATAACAAAAACCTGTATCACAAAAAATTGCCCGCACATAAAAAGGGGTGTTTTGTTTTAAAGAAAATGATGCAATTTTTTTAGAAGAATGAAGCTTTGTGCACAAGTGAAGCGTCTCGTCGTCACCTCAGACGATATTATTAATTTTGGAAGAGGACTTATGGCCTACGTTACAATTAACCCTCTAAGAGGTTTTTGTATTTGTATGCAGTCATTTTCGATTTGACATAGTTAAACTCACTTAAAAGAATTTAAGAAGTGGGCGAATCGGACATCTGTTTTCATTTATTTAGTTGTACCGGAGACATAGCCGGTGCCTGATAAAGGGTTCTGGGGTCCGTAAAACCTTTTTTCTGCTATCACCACATGATATACAGAGTTCTCGACTGTCATATGGACTTTGGTAAATGTTAGTTGCCAACTTCACGTAAACAAAATAAAATCCTTACAAAAATAATGTCTCAAAAATCACTTCAATACAAATTACGAATACTGTACTTACGGTTGCTTGATGCTTCATAACCGAAGTGATGAGTACACACAATATTAAATTTTTATGCAATTTATCTCATCTTTACGAAGCATACACATTTCCTTCATTAGGTTTTATGAGCACGTCAAGATTGGAAAATTTTGCCTTCTACGTCTGAAAAGTATTTGCGCTTGAACCATCCGTTATATAAATATAAGCATAAGATGAAAAGTCAATAATGAATGTACCGATTTTCCATTATGCCTTGTAAAATGTATGCCAAAGAATGTCTATAAAATATGGAATGACATTATTAAAAAGTAAATCTGTGTAAAGAAGGGCTTTATGATGACTTTTTCTTCATCGACTTTGATTGAAGGCAGAACGTCTTACAACATTAAATAGATTGTCAGTGATTAAATTTCACTTCAGTTTGTAGAATGACGAAGTTATTCATTATCTTGTAGATTCAGTGACATTGCTCCACGATTCCAAACATAAAATCGAAAAACTTTTGTGTTTACGCTTGTCGATGTACGTTATGACTTTTGAGCTTCGTTGGTTTGAAGCTTTGAAACTTTTCTAATTTAATTTAAACCTCACTACCCAACTATGTACTATAAACAAGTGGCTTTTTACATACAAAAGCACTCATTGAAATAGAAATATATTTAAGTAATTGGGTTTTGCGAAAAAATAGTACTTTTTTGAATTTCTGTGGGACGACATGTGATTTGGCTGCAACCTGCACGACACGATTCCATCCAAGATCTAAGCTACTGATACCAAACTGAGAAATGGTGTCAAGAATACATGGTTACTGAAAAGGAAGCTTTGTTTGATTTGGTTGCGAGAAAAGGCGAATGAAAAAAATTCTTGTGAAATACATATCTAAAAAAACCGCCGAAAAATGAAATTGACAAAAAAATAGACGAGTAGTGAAAACATATGCATGAGCTAGGGCCGTTTAAGTTGATTTTGGTCTTTTGTACATAGCTCGAGCAAATCTTTTCCGATTTTCAAAAAAATTTTTTTTTGAAAGGACTAGGCATGCCTGACAATTCATGGAAGAAACTTTTTGAATTTCGAGCTTTTGAACTAAAACAGGGCCCTAAAACTGAATAATGTGTTTTTGGACCCGTACGAAGTACAAAGGTCCTATACGTTTACTACAAACACTTTTATTGTAACATGGGATAGATCGAGGTGGGAGGTGGGGGGATGCATCTATTATCGTCTAGAGATGACGAATCAGCAATAAAAAAAATGTCTGTCTGTCCGTCTCCACTTTTTTTTTCAAACGGCTCAACCGATCAGCCTAAACTTTTTTGTCCTGAAAGGTACATGCCTCCCATGATTCAAGTTCGAAGATGAGCAAAATCTACCAAGTGGTTCCGGAGATATGGTCGAGGAAGTGACCAAAAACATGGTTTTTCGAGGGTCGGTGAAGCTTTTTTGAAAATATCTCAGCAAGTATAGCACGGAAATTCCTCATTTTGGTGTCAAATGAAAGCATTTGATGTCACAAAACTGGGAAAAAATTTTTGTGGGAATCGGTACAGGGGTCTGGGCACTGGGACCAATGGAATGGACGAAATTGAGAATCTTGGCCATATACGAAAACAGTTTTTCGTCTATATTTCCTTAACTATGCAATATGGAGATTTACTATCAAAGGCAAAGAAGTAGAGAATTAAATTTAAGCGAACACGTGTTTCAGGGTTTTGGGGAAATATGACCCAATCCTGGTATATGGTCACTTCCATAATTTAGCAGGATGACCCAGATCTCCAGAACTATGAGAGTTAGAAAGCTGGTTCCAAAGGCGAATTTAAAAAGAATTAAATTTAATTGAACACGTGTTTCAGGGTTTTGGGGAAATATGGTCCAATCCTAGTATATGGCCACTTCCATAATTGGGCAGGATGACCCGGGTCTCCAGAACTGTGAGAGTTAGAAAGTTAGTTCCAAAGGCGAAGTTATAGAGAATTAAATTTAAGCGAACACGTGTTTCAGGGTTTTGGGGAAATTTGGCCCAATCCTGGTATATGGCCACTTCCAGAATTGGGCAGGATGACCCACTATATCTAGAACTATGAGAGTTAGAAAGTTGGTTCTAAAGGAAAAATTGTAGAGAATTAAATTTAAGTGAGCACGTGTTTCAGGGTTTTGGGGAAATATGGTCCAATCCTGGTATATGGCCACTTCCAGAATTGGGCAGGATGACCCATTATATCTAGAACTATGAGAGTTAGAAAGTTGCTTCCAAAGGCGAAGTTGTAGAGAATTAAATTTAAATGAACACATGTTTCAGGGTTTTGGGGAGATATGGTCCAATCCTGGTATATGGCCACTTCCATAATTGGGCAGAATGACCCAGATCTCCAGAACTATGAGAGGTATAAAGTTGCTTCCAAGGACAAAGTTGTAGACAATAAAATTTTAGATAACACGTGTTTCTGGGTTTTAGGGAAAAACGAGTTAGTCCTTGGATATAAGCTTTTCTAGATTTGAATGGTCTGAGACGTACTTCGGTAGGGCCTTTGACATTACCTTGGGTAATTTCTATGGATCTTTGAAACTCTTATAGTTATAAAAGAACATAAAACGTTGGATTGTTTGCTTATTTGTATCTTTGGATACGTTCGAGTCTTTTTGTAACATCTATTCTCTTTGCCATATCTATTCTGTTTGCCACATCTATTCTGATACGTACGGGTCTTTGGTTATGTTTTTTTTTATTTTAATTTTTTTAAAAGTGTTTATTTCGCTCGATGCGCTTTATTGCGACTTTATTTTTTTCAGAATGTCTGTACCTCATTCGAAACTCTCCGAACTTCGAAAAGAGTATTCTCAATGAGATTTTCATATAAAAAACTACCTCGCTGAAATTCCCGAAAACGTTGAATGATATTTGAGATTTTTTTAAAATCTGTTCCGCTTGCCTCCAAAATAGAACGCTATCACCTTTCTAGTGGCATTTCCAATTCATTGAAATTTTAATTTTATATGTCAATTTAAAACAGACACGCCGACGGCGCGCCGCCGCCGCCGATGTTTTGTAAAGTTCAGCGAGCCGCCGCCGACTAAAAATTTATCACGCCGCCGCCGTAGTAAATATCCATATTTCTTATTCAACTAAATATTGACGAAAAAGGACCTCCTATCGTAATCGTCGAGCTCTCTGAATTTCGTCCACTCCATGGGTGCCAGTGCCCAATCCACTATCTCCGGAACTACTTGACCGATTTTGCTCATCTTTGAATTTGAATCATGGGTTGCATGCTCCTATCAGGGAAAAAAAGTTTAGGAATATCGGTCTATCCGTTTAGAAGAAAAGTAGAGACGAATGGACATTTTTAGACCCGTACGAAGAACGAAGTTTTTCGAAAAGGTGTCTTATGCGTTTGCCACGACGTTTTTAACCAGTCGAATTTCGACCCGGGAGTAGGGGGAGGGCGGCGATCATGGTCGTTAGATGACGAATCAGCAATAAAAAAAATGTCCGTCCGTTCGTCCGTCTGTCAACACGATAACTCGAGTAAAACTAAACCGATTATCAAAAACTTTTTTCCCTGAAAGTTAATCGAAAAATCTTTATCTTTTATGGTATTGAATCTGGGCACTGTCGGCCCAAGGGCCACCAAGCTAGGACCGTTTAAGTGATTTTTGGTCTTTTGTACATAACTCGAGTTCTGACTTTCAAAATTTTTTTTGTTTGAAAAACCTGGACATAACCGACAATTTATGGAAGAAACTTTTTTGAATTTGAGTCCTTGAATTTAGCTGGGACACTAAAATCGAGTCTCTGCTAGGGCTCTACGTGTTTTTTGTCCATAACTCGGGCAAATCTTTTCCGATTTTCATAAATTATTTTTTGTTTGAAAGACCTGAGAAAGATTTCGGCACGGCTGTCAATTTATGGAAGAACTTTTGCCTGTGCTTAGGGCTCAAGTGGGCCATGTCGGTCCTAAAGTCGGCCCTGACCAAAACAATTTTTTTTGCTATGTTGCAGAGGAAATTGAGGGAAAAATTTTTGGCTATGGAATTGTGTGTCCAAGGCCTCTACTTAGGGCCCTAAGTCGGTACTAAGGTCGACCCTAGCCCAAAAAATGGTTTTTTGCTATGTTGTAGATAAAATTGAGCAGAACATTTTTCTATATTTGGGTGTCAATTTTGTGCGTTCGGAAAGGTTTCTTTACACCGTTTCTTCGGACGGTTTTTCAATATTGCCCTATCGGCAATTTCCAATACAACTTACTGTGGACGCAATTTCATACACTTAAGAGTTAAGGCAATATTTACTTAAATACGTTCGAGTCTCTTCGTAACATCAACTCTGTTTGCCGCATCTATTCTGACGCGTACGGGTCCCTTCATATGTTTTTTAATTGCTATGCTGATTCGTCATCTCTATACGATAATAAATGTATCCCCGGGGGTCTCGATCTATAAAGTGTTTTGTGGTAAACTTATAGGACCTTATGTATTTTGTACGGCCCAATAACGAAAATTAGATTTTTGTTTTGTTTGTCGGACCTTGAAGGAAAGAAGACAAGGGGTTGACTACTAAAAACATTACATGTGGTGGTGAGAAAGGGGGTTGAAGATTATAGTGGTTTATAAAGTCAGAAGATTATAAAATGCACTTCACATATCGTCAATAATTTAATTTCTCCACAATCGAGTAAGTACATCGTACGAGTATCATTACAATTGAAATATTTACAACTAAAGAAGAAAATTCTTAAGCTAATTGAGTTTGGAATTCCAATACATTTCAAATTTTAATTTGCACGAGTTAAATGCTAAATTTTTTCTATTGTTCTATTTTTAAATGTTTACACTAAAGTTCGCTATATGTACTCTGAATCATAAATACCATGCATAATCAACCACTTGCTTGCACACGTTGTTCTTGGTGTAGGTCATGTCGTTTAACGAGCGGTTTATCTTGTAACATTGCAACGACCTACACCACAACATTTTGAAGGAAGTGTTTTAATTTTTACAAAGTGCAACGAAATGAATATGAAGTGACAATATGCTGAAATTACGTTACACTTAAGCAAAATTGAAAATACGTTATCAATTTATGGTGATCGCATACAAAATTCAAACTGATACGCAAACCTTACATGAGGCATTTAATTTATGCTGTAATTGTTTTTAGTGCAACAGTAATTAGGATGGTCTATATTGTACAGATAACTTCTGTCTCTTGCTCTTCATGACTTCGGGATTTTTTCAGAGACAAATAAAAGAAATGGAGAAATAAAATTAAGAAAAGTAAGATGTAAAGTTTTTATATGCAACTTAATCGCTACCAAGATTGCAATTTATTCAAGACGAGGAAATGAAACAACTACGAGAAAAGATTATGAAGGTCCTTATTTAAGAATTAGATGAAAGAGTTTCAACGCTGGCAAGTTTTTCGTTTTATTTTAGAGCCGAAATTAATAAATCATTGATATGGGTATAGGAAAGTAGCGATAGAGTAAAGTCAAAGAGGTTGATCCCCTTGGTGCAACTAGGTGTAGTGCATAGACAGGAAGAGTGAAAACGTAAAGAATAGCTATCGCTACTTAATAAACAACATTAATTTTTTATTGCACGCAGGTTATTATGTGCCAGAAGTTCGACCAAAGGAATCGATAGCAGTAACATTATTAGATTAATTCATTTTCCATATTTAAGTTCACTTTTTGCGAGTTCATTCGAATTTATACATTTTCAGATACGCGTTCGTTCGACTGTATATATATAGTTTATTTGCATTCAATCAAAATATTCTCTTTCTTTGGTCTGACGAAAATGCTTGAATATTTTGATAACAGGTGATGTTGCTTCCGCCTCGACCAGATAGAACGAGTATGCGAAGGAGGTTCACTTGTTATAGAAATATTCATACTGTCTACGCCAATTTTTTCGTGTCTTGAAATTTCTGTTATATTTTATAGATATCGTTTTTTCATTTTCAGCTTGTTATAGGATTCGGCAGCATCGACAATTCGCGTTACATGGCCGAATTGAGTTACAAATCGATTGTTTCTTTTTCGGCAATAATGAACTTTTGGATGAATCTTTTTATTGAAGTGACATACCCGTATGCGACCTTTTCTATAGAGCAAAGTAAATTAAGTTATTTTGACTTTCGTCTGAGCATTATAGTAATTTTCGTAGCCAGCGTGAGGAAGGGCTTCCACATGACTTCTTCGCTTCTACGGATGGACGATAATAAAATTGATAATCAATTATCGATAATTATCGATTATCGATAAAGTTTTTTATATTTTTTTATCAAAATTATCATCGATTTATCATCGATATCATCAAATTATCGACAATTGTCAAATTATTGATAATTGTCAAATTATTAATAAGTATAAATTTTTGATAACTATTAAGTTATGTTAATAATCAACATAAGTACATCAGAAATCGTTACTAAAAATATAAATAACTATCAATTGAAAAAAAATTTAGAGGCTGTAATCCATTTGCTTAAAATTACGTTCTCCATCGAATAAAAATGTAAAATTTTGATGCTCTCAATCAATTATCGATAATTTGATAATTATCGATAATTTGATAATTATTGATAATTTGATAATTATCGATAATTTGATAATTACCGATAATTTGATAATTATCGATAACTTTTTGACTATCGATAATTTGATAATTATCGATAATTATGAAATTATTGAAAATCATTTTGATAATCAACTATCGATAATTTCCTCTAATTATCGATACCGATAATTTTGAGAAGTTCCCATCCCTACTCGCTTCGTTACGAAAAACGTCGTTCGATACACCGGCCGTATGACGGTATTTTATCACACTAGATATCAGACATCTGTTGCGATAATATACCTTCATACGACAATAGTATCAAAAATTACTATTATCCGACCAATTATTGGAAATTTTTTATTTCAAAAAGTCGTCATGCTCATTACCATTACAGTTGAATGAAAGGAAGGTTATCATTTTTGTCTGTTGAATTGAATTTAATATTGAACGCATTCGAATATTGATCATTTTCAGAAATAAACAAATAATTATTTATATAAATTACAGCGAACCGTATATAAAAACGGACATGTTGAATTTTAAAGAATGGAATTTCGTTGTTCAAAATTTGACTTGTCTCTTCTTATATTCGGTTCGCTGTATAAATAATAAATTGATTTTATTTTTCAACATACCGGCTCCTTATTAAATTTTGAATGAATTGGCAATATGAATCAATTGTAACACTTGTGCGATAAAGGTACCTCGCCTTTGTCGCAAAGCTTCGCACTTGTCTTACAATCAATTTACAATTCGAATGAGAGTTGTACGTCGGTCGAAAAATTTCGGCGGTGGCGATAGAACTTTTTGTTTTTTTTTGTCGGCGACGACGAAAGTCGGTGCAGAGTGTTACCGGTGGCGGCGTAAATCAGCGTGCGTCATTCTAAGATTTTACTTATCACCAAAGAAACATCATAATTAGCGAAGCATTCATAAAAAAACCAACTATCGTATTTTCCAGAAGCACGAGTTAGGTCTACTCTATGTCCATGGACAGACAAACCCCCCTACTCCTGTGTCGAAATTCGACAGGTTACAATCGTCGTGGGAAACGTATATGACTCTTTCAAACAGGTCCAAAAATTCACCACATAATTACGGCAATGAGAATTGGATGAATCGTTTTGCATAAGGCAATAATCGTTTTATCCTGTTGAAAATATCCCCCGCCGAAGGAAAATAGCGCTCCGGGTAATTTTTGTCCCAGGTCTTATTTTCCAGTGGTCGAAAAATATCCTGCAGTAAATATCCCCCGCCGGGCGTTATTTTCCACCGTCATCGCCCGTAGAGAATAGCGCCCTGCAAGTGATATTTTCCCAGGCGGGCACTATTCATCACCAAATGAGGAAATTATAGTCCAACGGGTAATACTTTCCCCGGCGGTGGTAATTTTCCCCCGGATAATTTCTGATAGGTTGTCAAAATGATTATTCCCTGGCGGGCTACATTACACTCTAGTCGAGGGATATTCTCATTCAAGCAAAAGATTAATGCCCGCCGGGGAAAAATGTCCCTCGCCTAAAGTGTAATGTCCCCCGCCGGGGAATAACCGCTTTATCCGAGGGAAAATAACACCCAAGGGGATAATCGTCAGGAATAAATGTCCTGTCACCGAATTCTTGTATGAAAATCCGCCATATTATTATAAAGTGTGGTGCACCCAGGTATACAGACTTTTACTATATTAACACTACTTTTTATTGATACGAATTTCAAAAAATTGCAATTGCAAAGAAAATCAAGGATTTTTGATATTATTGAATAAGCGGACGGAACATTTTTGTTTTTAATCATTTTTGTTTCTCGTATTGTTTCGAGTAGTTATAAATAAAAATAATCTACCTTACAACCCATGAAGGGTTAGGCTAGATCATTATTTACTAGTTTCGCTGTTTTGTGGTTCTACTTTTTGAGATCTTTGCATTACCGGAAAGTTTTACTGTACCAGTGGTAAGCTGTGCGACAAACCCAGTGCCGTTTATGTAACTAGGAGCGAAACTAGTAGGAGTAGAATACCGGTTCTCCCAACCATGCCTTTTCCGGTAAGCCGAACGATGGCTCTACACTCAACTTCACTTGACTTGAACGATTCAATCAGTTTTGTTTTGTTTACAAATCTAACAATCGGTACAAATCGGTACTTCAATTAATTGCTGGATTTAATTTGATTAATATTGAATGCGCCGATCAAAATACGTCGGCAGCGGCCCGAATCGGCGCACTTCAAAAGTATTTTCGGCGGCGGCGACGCACTTTTTCGGCTGGCGCACAACTTTAATCCAATAATGTAGTTAATAACTATAACGCAATAATGTTAGTGCTATCGATTCCTTTGGTCGAATTTTTTGAGGTATATTATTGACAATCAGACGCTCTTCAGTTGTTCATTTGAATGAGAAAAATCTACATTTGTTGCGCCGTTTGATTGTTTTGTGCAGTTAAATCAGCTTCAAAATTAGCCTCAAAATTAGCCACAATTCCGCTAATTTTGCTTAGTAACGTTGTCGTATTATTTTGCAATTCAGATACAGTTAGGACAATCTTGCTTGGCACTATGTCTAGAGTAGCCTCTGATACATACGATGCAACTTCTACTGTAATAGAAGTAATTGACTCCAAAATTTCCGATATTGCGAGAGTAAATTCTTGTTGAACGAAAGTAATGCCTCCGTCAATTGCAGATACTTTCACAAGAGCCGCACCAAGAACTTGTTGGGTAACTAAAACTGCACTAGACGTTATGTAAACCAAAGATACGATCGCAACAGAGGCCTTCTGAAGAACATCCACAGTTGCCTTGTTGGCACCAGTGACCATAGCAGAGAAAAGTGAAATCATAACTTGTACATTTTTAGCCACATTTCTCATGGAACTGATAAATAAATATGGAGATCTTTGATAATCGTCGACGGAGTAGATTAATGAATGTAACGTAGCTGATACTTGACTAACTGATGTTCCGAAAGTTGAGCCTACGTCCCCTAAGACGGAGAGCGCAGCCGAAGCTTCTAACAAACGACCGAAAAATAAACTCAGAGAATTAAATGTAATGGACAAGATTTGAATTGCTGGAGCGGATATTTCCTCCACATTTTTCACAACTAGTGTCAGTACAGTGCTGACCTCTTGAATCAGTTGAGAACTAGACTTTGCAATCTGTTTTAGTGTGTTCTGAAGACGTTCTATTGATAATGAGAAAGTCGACGCAATGGTGCTTAGAGGTCCAGTCAAACTGGCGAAAACTTGAGATAAGTTTCCTTCTGCAGTGCTAAAATTACCGATAAGGGCAATAGTGTCCCCACCACCTGACTCTATTTGACTGAATGACACCGTTGTGTTTGCACTAATTCCACTAATATCAGCTAATACATCACTCGCCGCTGAACTGCCTAAATCGATAACATGTGGCGCAATCAAATGTACTATTTCAGAAGCACTTTGAGTAATTGCACCTGCAATGATCTCTACCGTCTTCGCACTATGATTTAGGATTGCTACTATTGTCACAGCAAGAGATGTTAAAAGTTCGGTGTTTGTTTTAGTCTTTTTTAAGAACGCAGTAGCTCCCAAGGTCGTAACCCATTCCACCGCATATAAAACTGCTGCATGGAGAATTTGCAAAGCAATAACAGCTTCATACCCAGCGATGTTATGGGTGTTTTGAGAAATTGTTTTTGTTGTTTCAACGACAATGCTATTGAATATTTGAACGATTTTGGCAATTTCTTTAGAGACAAGATCCAAGTCTGATTCATTGATTAATTTACGGACGGTCAATTTAATAATTTGTTTGAGATGAAGCAAAATTTGTTCAATATATTTTCGGATTGCATCAGTCACTTCTAAACCGAAACCAATAACGAAATTGTTCGTTGTGGCTTTAAATACTTCGAAAACAGGATTCAATTTGCCTTCTAATTTTGTTGTGATTTTACCGCCAGACTCAACAAATTGCGCTAAAACTCTGAAGACGTGGTATATTTGGGTAGAAGTTCTTGAATGCGTACCAGATACTGAGGAGGAAATAACGGAAGTGCCTATAGCGATTGTCGACGTTAAAGGTGTTATCGACGCAGCTAAGTTACCACCGTCCCCAATAAGTTTAAACAAAATACTTTCGAGAGTATCTGGAATTCTTAGAACGAAACCTGCTTGTACCTTATCCATAGCCGCACTAAATTGAATGACTGCAGACGTCATACAAACGGCCACACTACACACAGCAAGCGACACCGACGAATCAATCTGAGCTGGAAGCGCTACCATCACATTTGTCAAAGATGTCAATGCTTTGTCTAAAATAATCAGAATGGAATTGAGAAGTGAGGACTTTGGAGTTACCTGCGTCATTTTCTCCACTATGAAAGCAATTGAAAAGTTGAAATTTTGTACAATAAGAATGTGAGAGTGGAGTATAAGTGTAAGAGATAAGACCATTTCCTTTAGTTCTAGTGTTTGAGTTCCAATTTTCGCTGATGCTGCGTCCATTATTACTCCAATGCTGACACTTAAAATCTGCAGTTTTGTTGCGAAAAGTGAAACGTGGTAATTGAATAGCTCAGTTAAATTGTCCTCTGACTTCGGATCCACGTCCAAAACTCTAAGAACTTCTAACAAGTGATGACTTATCTCGCCAATAGCATTACTTAGAGACTTGCCGATTTCAAGACTTGTACAGATATCTGAGAAGCCGGTAAATATTGCAGGAACCACTTCTTTCAATAACGAAAAGTTTTGCGATGAAGACCCGATCAAATTGACCGATTTATCAATCAAAATGAGTAACACTTGTGCCACATGCGTCAGGACGGTTAAAGTACCATTTGATAACGCACTTAACGTACCTTGAAAGCTCTGGTATGATTTTAACCAATTCTTCGAAATGTCACCCAATGGCACCGTCAATATCAAGTCGTTAGGGATTATAATCCAATTGTTAATAGTTGGAAATTTTTGATAAACTTTATCGAGAATTTCTACTTTGCGTAATCCATCTTCGAAATTTTCTAACATTTCCGTCTGCACATCATTTGAGGAGTCGACCATGTCAGAAACAAAGTTGGCTGCAGATTCTTTAACTTTCAAGTATCTGTCCACAGACTGGAAAAAGAGAAAAAGTATCACAAGATCATGAATTTTGTGCGAATGTTTAAGTATTAATGAAATTACTTGGTATAAGACTGCTAAAAGAAGTAATGCCACACACTTCATGACGACAGCAGTTGCTTACCACGAACTATTTTTCTCATCTAAAATGTTATTCCTTTATTCCATTATATCTCACATTTTTGTTCGTGTTTAAGATAAGTACCAACTGATTAAATAGGCAACTTTATAAAATTATAACATTTATGACACAACCTACGACGTTAACATTTTTTCTGTGTTTTTGTTTCAAAGAAACAAATGCAACAATTAAAATTTTATTGAATTCGATACATCCGTTCAACACACAACGTCACGATCTGCCAATTAGTTCGGGTTACAAATTAAGGTCGGCGAAATCAACTCTCACATCATTGGCGGGCCGTGACAAAGCTTTAAGAATAGGTAGTTTATTTTTTCAAAAATCTCTTGAAATTGCTTCTTCTTTCACACAAAATATTGAATTGATGCAAAAACATCAAAAACTTTTTTTTTAATCTTCTGAGAAAAGCTTCTACTGGAGAATATCGAGAAAGTCACTTTTCCGCCATTTCGGGAGGTTTTCTCCTTCCATAATTCACCCAATGAAGAGACTCCAAAATAGTAATTTTTATCGCCCCGTTGACAGACTCTTTCGTGGCATAGGGGAGAGTGTATGTTTTAGCTAAATGCTAGCATATCTACTGTGATATATAGGTAGGTTATATGATGGAGAGAACGTGTGCTTTTCGCCTGTGAGGTCAGAATAGGGAGGGTCAGACATAGGGGGGCGAAGTAGGAAGATGTATGTATAGCATATAATAGATGTATGCAATGTACATTGTACATATGGGTACTACACAATATGTAAATATCTATTACGTTAGAACACAAAAATAGAAGATAGGAAAAAGAGTGTTATGTTTTTGATACAAATATAATGCAGGATGGCCGCCCAAAACGATACATGTTACAGTGATTGCTAATCGATAGTAGGCCAAATCGAAACGGTTCAAATCTAGCTTTTTTTCCGAGACTCCGACGTAACGCTAAGAGTCGACGTGCGCTCAGTTGTTTGAGGATTTTGTAAAAGAGGAAATTCCTTCGAGAAAACGTATTTTTTTAGACCCGTACGAAGTACGAAGGTCTGATGCGTTTACTACCACGTTTGTTACATTGCGAATTTGAACCCGGGAGTAAGGGTGAAACTTTTTTTGTTGCCTCCAGATGACAAATCAGCGAAAAAAAATGTCCGTCGGTCTGTCTGTCCGTCAACACGATAACTTGAGTAAATCTTGACCGATTTTCAAAAACTGAAAGGTAGTCGAAAAACTGAGGTCAAGTTCGAAAATGAGCAAAATCGGTCGAATAGTTCCGGAGATATGTGTCAAAAAACGTTGTTTTTCGAAGGTCGGTGAAACTTTTTCACGCATATCTCAGCAAGTACACCACGTAAATTGTTCAAATTAGCGTCAAATGAAAGAATTAGATGTCACGAAACTGGGAAAAAATATTTGTGGAAATCGGTTGAGTGGTTTGGGCACTGGAACTAGGCATGGGACTTTTTGAAAAATATCGATAATATCGATCGAACAAAAATATCGATATTTGATTATCAAAATCAATATCAAAAATTTGATAAATATCGATAATTATCAAAATATTAATTTTTGATAATTATCGTAATATCGATAATTATCAAAATAATAAATTTTGAATAATATCGATAATCGTTAATTTTTGATCAAAAGTTCAATATTTTAGCACCGTACATTGCATAAATGTTTTTATGAATGAAATAACACTGGAACTGTCCGGAGACTAGTGCAGCTACCCTAGATGAAAGATCCACAATCAACGGAAATTCTAATTAACTAAAAAATCTGAATTACACTATCACGATTGCTTTTTTGTTTTACTTAGGTATTTAAATGACTTGGTAGTTATTTGAACAACATAATGAAAATAATATTTGCCACAGCAATAAGAAAATATTCCCAGAATTTCAATTTTGTATTGAATCATGTCTTGGAGCTACAATTTGGAAGCATTTCAAATTGAAATGTTTCTTACCTCTACAGATTTAAGTCGTTTCGAAGCTTTTTCTTCTTGTCGAATGTTTTACAGTTGATTGCCGTTTCACAATTGGTAGTATTTTTTCTTCCTTCTTCAGTGTTGGACGAGTCTGTGGCTGTAGTGGGTGTTGATGATGACGTAGTGGATGTTGACGGATATGAACACGTATCTTTGGTTGGTGTTACACTTGCGCCGATTTTAACGGAAGCAAAAGACGGTTCAATTGGAATCATCTTCTTAGGATCTTCTTTGGAATTTGAAGTGTCGTCTTCTGACGAAGTGGAATCATATTTGAAAACGGGTCGCTTACGACATCTATCCCAAAAGGTGTTTTTCGTCGATTTATTTTTACGTTTCATGTCTTTACATTGAAGAAGTTCGTTTGAGATGAGGTTTTAATGATTGTAATCCTAAATTAAATACGTATTTCACATACCTTTCTCAGCTACGTTTTCGTAAAGTCGTGCGTAAAATCGTAATGTATTTCTAAATTCAGTCAATGATTTTTGAAAAACCAAATTTTGAATTACCAAATGTCAATTTTTGATATAATATCAAAATATCAATTTTGGATATAATATCGAAATATCAAAATATCAATTTTGGATATAATATCGAAATATCAAAATATCAATTTTCGATATAATATCAAAATATCGATATTTTGATATTTTTTCGATTGATAATTGATATTAAAAAATATCGATAATCGATAATGGAAAATTATCGATATTTTGATAATCAAAAAAATATCGCACATGTCTAACTGGAACCCACGGAATGGAGAAAATTTTATTTCTCAGCCATATACAATTACAGTACGAGATGGGTTTTCATCAACCTATGGTTTATTATGATTATGAAACATAGAGAGTTACTCCCGAAGACAAAGTCGTAGAGCATTAAATTTTAGCGAACACGTGTTGCAGGGTTTTCTTGAAAAATGTATCAATCCTGGGATTTAGCAACATGTAGAATTCAGAGGGATGACTCATATGTCTAGAACTATGGCAGTTAGAAAGTTGCTCCTAAAGACGAAGTTGTAGAGAATTTAATTTTAGCGATCACGTGTTTCAGGGTTTCCTCGAGAAATGTCCCTATCCTGGGATTCAGACACTTCTATAGTTCAGAGGGATGACTCCTATCTCTAAAACTATGGCAGTTAGAAAGATGCTTCCAAAGACAAATTTGTAGAGAATTAAATTTTAGCGAACACGCGTTTCAGGGTTTCCCCGAGAAATGTCCCAATCCTGGGATTCAGCCACTTCTTGAGTTCAGAGAAATTACTCCTCTCTAGAACTATGGTAGTTAGAAAGTTGCTTCCAAAGACAAAGTTGTGCCTTGGGTAATTTTTATGAGTCATTCAAACTTTCAAACTATTCAAATGCAATATTTACTTAAATACGTTCCAGTCTTTTCGTAACATCAACTCTGCTTGCCGCATCTATTCTGATACGTACGGGTCCCTTCATATTTTTTTTTAATTATAAATCGCATTGTGGGTTCGAAGTGAAGTCGGCATACGTTCTGTATGAAATTATTTGTAATGAAGTTATTAAGTAGCGGTTGCTACTTTATGTGAAGAATTTGTGTGTCCGATCGTTTGTGCATGTTCACCTGAGATTCGTCGATAATCCACCGATGATTCATAGATTTTTGCGTTTGCCGCCCCACTGATCTGCGCAACTTCCTATATACAGCCTTGGTAATATCGATGATGAATTTATTCGTGTGAATGGTGGGAAAATTGCAAATTACAAAAAAATTAGTTGTGCACTTATTTGGAAATTATTTTCGTTTTTTTTTTTTTTTTAAATAAGTGTTTATTAATCATTCCTTTTAATCTCTGAGTGGAATACAATGTTTTATCTGTGGTTTGTTTCAAATAAAAAAGCAAATTTTGGATAATTTAGTTTAAGGTTTGTGCAATGCAAATATAGATTAAAATTGTTAAATATTAGAATCAATAATAATAATAATTCGTCTAATATTGATTAAACTTTTGATGAGATGAAAAATAAAAAAAATATAAGAAAAAAATCATATGTCTAGGGCAGTCATAAATATCACAGAGTATCACGGAATAATCACTTGTCAATTAATGAAGAAGTAAGGTGATATCACATAAAAAGTATTACTTTTTCTTTCCAATATTTTTTGAAATGAGAAAATTTAATAAGTGTTGTAGCCATTCCCAAGAAGTTTTGTACGTTATTGAGGTAATGTAAGCTCAGCAACGAAAGGCAGCAAGATTGTGAGTAAATTTAGAGGTGGGTAGCCTCCGGCGCGGCGGTGAGATTGTGAGTAGTGTAGTTGTTTCGTGTGAAAAAAATTTCGCTGAGTATGTAAAAGTACTTGTCTAATATGAGCAACACTTTAAGTGAAAAAACAGAAAGAAAATTTTCGGAAAATTCGGAAAATTGTTTTCGCCAGAGTTAATGGAAATTAGGCAAAATCGCTTCTTTTCATCGCTGTGTTGATGTAAAAATTGATTTTGATATAAAAATGCATTTGCCCATGTCGTAGGATACTTTTTTCGACCATAACACTCACAAATTAAGAAGAACGCTGAACGCGCAAATTGATTGAAATCGCTTCTCGAGGCTCTTATGTTGACATTTATGAAGATTTTCAATGGGGTGGGGAACTTTTTTCGACTCTAAAACTCACAAATTAAGAGGCTGCGGCCCACTTCGCGCTGCGCGGGTGATGAATTGGCCTATAATAAAAAAAAATAGTTTTGGAGATCTGCAACTAATTGGGTGCCTTATGGAAGGAGAAAACTCCCCAAAATGGCGGAAAAGTGACTTTCGTGATTTTTCTCAGTAGAAGTTTTTCTCAAAAAATGTAAAAAAAAAATTGTCTGATGTATTTGCATCAATACATTATTTTGTGTAAAGGAAGAAGCAAGTTCATTTGATTTTCTGAAAAAATAAGTTACTTATTTAAGAATCGCGAGACAATTTTTCCAAATAAAATATGCAAAATGCAGCCTGCAGATTTCCCAAGTGGTTGATAAGGTCGCGATTGTCAAAGTATACAAAATTTCTTGAATAAATCCATAGTTTGTTAGGCGACGAAAAATTGTCTGCAAAGCTTTTTAAAGTAATTCCTTAGACCCTTTTAATGTTCATACCACCAAAATAGTATATTACGTAGCAAGGAGCTGAAACGGCTGATTTTGACCCAAGTGGTGAAAAAGTCAGAGGGAGCGTACTATTTTATGTGCAGACGTATAAAAAGTAGGATTGCGAACAAAACACATAGGGAAATGGTTGACAGGTGAAAAATAAGGAACGGAAATAATTGACACGTGGGAAAAGTAGTGAAATGGTAACGGTAAAAGTGAGCCTAAATAAGTTATTTGTGGATCCAAATTCTGTCCGTCTATGTATAGGAGTGATTTTGTTAACGATGTGAAAGTTTTCGCGCTCTTCATGCACAAAAAAGTGACTTTGGAAATGGAACTTATGCTTTTGTAAAGCCATAAGAAATATACATTTTCCGACAAGCTATTTATGTGTACCTCGACGTATAGTTTCGTGAATGGTGACAATTTTATAACTCTTTATTTACTCTTCAATGATTACACGTTGTGTAAGTAACAAGTACAATTTAAAACCAACTGAGCAAATACTTCGAATTCATGAAAATGTTTGTTTCGTATTTTTGGCAATTACTTTTTCGATACTTAAAGACAATTTTTTTATGTTCAATTCAATGGTGGAATTACTCAAAGTACCTAGAAAAGGTAAAGACTTGTATAAGGTCTCGGATTTCGTTATGTATCTGATTCACATATATTTGATTTGCTTGGTGTTAGTAACAGTAAGGTATTTTTATTTCAGCATTAGTATCAGTAATCTCATAAAATGTTAACAAAACTTCATCACAATAGAAAAAATATTTCCTCCATTCTATCACACGAATGGAAGTTTTCCTCTCTGTATTGCCATGCTTAATCGATGAGAATGTTAAATCGGTTCAGATCGGGTCACGGCTGTTCAGGTGAAAAAATGCATAGATGGCGATTTCGTGAATCTTCGTATTGCGATTGTGGTAACGTTTGATGGTAACAATCAAATTCTGAATAGTGCAAATGCAGAAGCGATTAACTGGTTAAACGGCCTGGACATTGAAATTTGAGTTTTAATGAAAGTGAAAAAACAAATGAATTATTCTTGTAATGTAGTTTTTAAGTACCATACGATCAATAATAATCGATGTTTGAGAAATGAATTAGATCGCTATTCGGGCGTATTTTTCATGATCCATCTGCTGAGATCCTCGAAGAAACTAATTGCGTCTTCGCTTCAAGGATCAATTGTTGCAACAGCAAATAAGACGACGAAGTAATTTCGGTCTATTATCAACTAATTTTCCTTTTCATTTTATTCTCTGCTCTGTATTCTCTGCTTCCAGTCGTGCTGCACTAAACTGTGTTTCATATTGCTGAAGCAAAAGTGTCAGTGCACGTCGCATCCCAGATCAGGGTACTATCTCGAGCCAGACTATGACATACCGCCCACTCTTTTGTTATCTTCCCTTACCAATCCGACTGGTTCCAATGCGGTGGGAACATTTGTCGAAACGAGTACTCGCTTGATAATTGCATTGATTTCGGAGTGTTTCGAGTGACGACCAGCACTTTTTCGACATTTAATGCCATGATGGCTTTGGCTATCTACTCGGACAAACCCTCGTGTACGTACACATGTCGTTATGTACTTCATAGTATTGCAATGCACTATTACCGTCGCTGTTAATTTTAACTACTAGTGCAATAAAAGTGTAATAGTGCATTTACCGTCGCTTTTAATTTTATCTTTTCTCAATAAAGAAAGACTGATCCCCTCGAATAGGTAGGCAATGTTCCATTATTGACGTCTTATTTAAATCGAACCGTATATTGGTATCTTATGAACGACATATTAGTTCAATGAAATTTATCGCCGTTCACATACTCCACAAATAGGATGGGATTAATTGTGCCGTATATCATTTTAAAAGCTTTAAGCTTTCACAAATAATCTTTTAAATTTGTCCCCATACATCATTTTCTGTATTATATTTCATTTGCGAATCTTAGATTCATCCAGAAGTGTCTTTTATATATTAACTAAAACCGGGAGACTGAAATGGATTATTCGGGATCATAATTTTGATTGTTCGTGTATCAAAACTAAGCATGGGGAAAAGACGTTTGTATTGTTCTGTTCATGTAACGTTTTTTGGTGCTATTTATATTGTTGTTAGCGTTGCTGTAACACTTGTACCGTACATATATACTATAAATACATTTTCTAGTAAATTGCAAATCTCACACTTTATTGTATGGAATAACAAGTGAGTACCATACACAAACTTGTATATGCGGGAGCTTAATGAAGATTGAAATGATTATTATGCTATGGGGATCTAGATGATGATAAAAGATGAATATCTTGTAAATAGTACCATGAAGTTTTGTTATTTTATCTGTGTGTCATGTCAGGCCTTCATTGTGCTCAAATTTTGAGACCTTTGAATGCGATTAGATTTTATATTGTCTCGGAGTTATATATAGGTCGCATTGTCGTAGCATACAAAATGTATGTAAGTTTTAAAATGGTTTCACTGCTCTTTTTACTCGTTTCTTTTGATAAGATAGAAGCGAAATCAATTAAGTTTCAGCACGACAAGGGATTTATTTTATGCAGAAATCGTCAGTAGCTGACAAATTAAGGCATTTGGATAGAATTGGCTTTCCTTAAAGCATTATACTAAAATCCAATCTACTGTTCAGAATTTTTCTGATTTTTTTTTTCATCATTCAGTAAATCAATGAAATATCCCGGAGCGATTTATGCTAAAGAATAGGAAAACAAAAGCCATGAAGAAAGGGATTACACAATGAATGAGAACGTATAATTCAGATTGTGTGCTAGAAAAAAAAATATGTTCAGAGAAAAACGCGTTTTATATTAACAATCGAGTAAATGTGGGTTGCTATTGGTATATAACATATAAGGATAAGCCCAAGTCGTGTTTTGTAATGAACATCTCTACTGAAGACAGCTTAGTTTACCATGTTCTTTACAGTATTAAATATTGAGGATGGGGTTTTATTGTTATGGGTTACCAAAATAACAACCCTTAGTATGCACGTATGGAAATGGAAATATCTCTTTTTTTTGTTGGTGCTCGTGGGTAGAAGAATTGCGATTACATACAAGATCTTTAATTAAGAATGAATTACCTTGGAAATATCAAGTCATCGTATATTTAATTTCGTATTCTAATCCTTCATTTGTTCAAATTTTACAATAAAAGCACATGTTTATGTGTGCGTTGTTTAAAGTTGATGTTTTTGAATGGGAAGCAATGCGACTAACTGGCATCATATTGTTTTCAACGCGTAAAACTTGATTGGATGAGCAAGTCCCCTGGTGACTTCAACATGTAGGTTCAGTTTGGTTTTATTTGGGAGTTTCAAAAACTCCATATAGCAAATTAGCAATTTAAATACTAGTTTGGTTGCAACCTAAGCTCTGTGGTTCGTCCAAAAATACTATACTTTGGCCATTCTTTGTTGGGCCCATTGTGCTATCCTCCGTTTGTTGATTATAGTTCCAACTATATTATAGTTGTAAGAAAAGTCTGAAGTTGAAGGACGTAGATTTTGTCGGTCCGTTTTTGCACTTGTTTTGCCAGTTGCGGATGCCTGGTATTCTGTCCAGATTGTTTTGTCGGTGTGTGGTCTGCGTTCGGAGGTGCGTAGAGTTTGCTAGTTGGCCGAGTCGAACGCTGTTTGGTGAGAAATTTTGGTTTTTTCGGTGGTTTAGAGAACAGTAAACACTGTGCTGTCAGTCTATTTCCCCTCCACTAGCGGGAATAGTAGGTGTAACTAAAGTCATAGAAAGCAGTGGTGACAGACTCCGAATTTTTCGAATAAGAGCGGCCGTCCACCGGGCGGGATTTTTTAAAGACTGGAGGAATGGATGCAGAGGAGCCAGAAAGTGATGGCGAAGAGAACGTTTGTCCAATATGCTACGGGCAATTCAAAACGGTTGGTGGCTTAAAGCGTCATTGGAATAAAAAGCACACTGAATCGGAAATCCAGACAGCCATCGCAAGTAAATCACAAGCGGATTTCCGACAACCCAATAACTCAGGCACAACAATTCATCCACCGGAGTCAGCCCCTACCGCAACATCGGCCACAACGACTGATGCCCCTGAAGCAGGACAGGAGGCACAACTTTTCACTTACCTACAAACCCTGAAGGCGAGCGTAAGAGTAATAAAGAGAATCCCGAAAGCTGCCCGCTTCCTAGCCAGCCAGGAATTTGCCAATGCTTTGCAAATGTGCACAAACGATTTCCAAGCATTCGTACCGTGGTTTAGACTATTAGCATTCCCATATGTGGTCTTTAAATCACCCGACCGAAACGATAAGAGCACATCGAAACTATCGCTAGCAACGATGGTGAAACGAAATTTGAAGTTGTGACGTGAGGTAAAAAACTTATCCTTTGACGCATTCTTCGAGAAAATAGTTCCCAAGGCAGCTAACACTAGAAGAGGCAAGCGCAATGTGGATGCTGAGGAACAACGATCTAAGAAATGTCAGTCGAAATTAAATGAGGGCGACGTAAAAGGTGCAATTCGAATCCTCTCGTCAGAAGAAACAATCGCTGAGGTTAATATGGAGGTGTATCTGAAGCTGCTAGATAAGCATCCAGCACCGGAAGTGAGGGTCGAATTCAACGACAAAAACTTGCCAAATGTTGACCCAGTCACAGAGTCCGAGACTAAAAAAGCAGTAATGAATTTCCAAAATGGCAGCGGAAGTGGATTGGATGGACTAAGACCTCAACATCTAAAGGACATGTTAAGCATTGAGCTGGGCGAAAACGCCAATATTTTATTAACAAGACTCTGCACATTCAGTGAGTTACTTTTTCTTGGCAAAGCTCCACAATTCATTCTGCCAATTTGTACGGTGCGTGTCTATGCGCTTTCAACAAAAAGGATTTTTCGATTAGACCCATAGCGATTGGCTCGACACATCGAAGACTAGTAGCGAGGATAGCCTCTGGCAGAGTAAGGAAAAAACTGGGTTCTAAATTTAGACCGCGACAGGTGGGCTTTGGTACTAAAAATGGAGCGGAAGCGGGAGCACATGCTGCACGCAGTTTCATCAACGCAGATCATTCATCCGTCAAGGTTTTTTTTGAAGCTGGACTTCCACAATGCCTTCAATGAATTGGAACGAGATTTGATGCTGCTCGCCACCTACAATGATTGCCCTGAAATCTACAGATTCATAAAACAGTGCTATTCAGCGCCGACGAACCTCTCTTTTAGTCTCTTTTCAATGACGTCACAAAGAGGCTGCCAGCAAGGAGATCCCTGCTGTCCCGCTCTTTTTTGTTTGACAATACACGAGTTGGTGCAAACACTTAAGTCTGACCTAAATATCTGGTACATTGATGATGGCTCATTAGGCGGAGACCCTGACACAGTGATTGAAGATTTGGCTACTGTAATCGAAGGTGCATCAAAAATCGGATTACGTCTCAACTTTTCAAAATGCGAGCTAAAAGTATTAGGCACAAGCGATGATCAAGTTAAGCAGGATGTCATCGAAGCGTTTACAAACCTGGCACCAGGAATCATTGTCAAAGGTGCCGACATTTCGTTGCTGGGTGCACCGCTTACGGACAACGGAATCGCCAACGCAATAAGATCCAAGAAAGAGGAGTTGGTTAGATTGGTGAACCGATTGACATTGCTAAAGACACACCAAGCCTTTTTTCTACTGCGTCATTCCACGTCGATTCCAAAACTTTTGTACCTCTTGCGAACCACACCTTGCTGGAGAGCAATGAACGAACTCGAGGAATATGACGGACAACTTCGAGAGGCGATGGAACAAATCGCGAATTGTAAGTTGAATGAACAATCATGGAAAGAATCTTCGCTATCCGTTAGGTTTGGCGGTCTGGGCTTAAGAAACACTACCAACCTTTGTTTCTCCAGTTTCTTGGGCTCGTTCTACTCAACCTATGAATTAGTGCAAGATATGGTTCCAGCGTATGTCCACTCGACAAACATTTCACTCGAAGCCCTTTCGGCCTGGCAAGAGATCACGAAATGTGAAGCTCTCAGCGAAAATGAGTCTATTCACCAGAGGCTGTGGGACAATGAAATGTGCAAAACAATCCATCTTGAAATTCTATCATCGCAAACAAACGAGGTCGAACGAGCGCGAATTCTGGCAAATGGAGTGAAAGAATCCAGCGCATGGATAAACGCCCTACCTTGTTCGTCATTGGGGACGCTTCTAGACGATCAATCTTTCAGAATTGCAGTCGGACTTCGTTTGGGAATTTCAGTTTGTCACCCACATATTTGCCGATGTGGACAAACTGTGGATCGTTTTGGGCGACATGGGCTAGCCTGCAAAAAGAGCTCAGGGAGAAAATCCAGACACGAGTCCATCAACGACCTGATCAAGAGGGCCCTGGTAACATGTGGCATTCCTGCACGAAGAGAACCAATTGGATGCAACCGCTCAGACGGTAAGCGCCCCGATGGTATCACCTTAATTCCGTGGAAGCGAGGTAAGCCGTTAATTTGGGACTTTATGTCTGCAGACACCGCCTGTCGTTCCTATGTGAAAACAACAAGCCGCACTCCGGCCGGAGCAGCAGCAATTCGGGAAAATGTAAAAAGAGCAAAATACCGCTGCCTGGAAGACAATTTTATTTTTTACCCGATTTCTATCGAAACGATGGGCCCATGGGGCAAAGAGGGAAAGGACCTAATCAATCAAATCGGAGAGTTGCTCAAGGAATCATCTGGGGAAACAAGAGCGAAAAGTTTCCTCATCCAAAGAATCAGCATAGCCAATCAGCGTGGAAACTCTGCATCGATTCTTGGAACTACGACGAACGACCTTGAAAAATTTGACTATGTATATTATTTGATTTAGACGCCTAACGCAAGTTTTTATGTGATATAGTTTTTAGTCATAGCTTATATTATTTTCTTTAGTACTTTCTGTAAATTTAAATCCCAAAATAATTTTTTAAAGTGAATTTTCAAATGTAGTCACAAGTACCAGGTCATCATTACCTTTAATACTTTTTTTTTTTTAATTAGTATGTATTCAATTTTTGTGATTAAGTGTTTTATAAATTTGTCAACGACATTATACGATTAACCGAAACTTTGTAGCCAAAAGAAA
>CM055404.1:96616287-96640341 GCA_029228625.1 Pseudolycoriella hygida | reverse complement strand
TTTTTTTTGAGCCGCCGCCGCCGCCAAACCGAGCCGCGGCGGCTACTACTTTCATGGGCGAAAATGATCCCCTCAACTTCCTCTACAACATATCAAAAGTTTTTTTTTTGAGCCGCCGCCGCCAAACCGAGCCGCGGCGGCTACTACTTCCATGGGCGAAAATGATCACCCCAACTTCCTCTACAACATATCAAAAGTTTTTTTTGAGCCCCCGGCCCATTTTCCGCCATTTTGGCGGTCACCCCTATACACTACACACCCAACCCAACATCTTTCCCTTTGACATCAAACCTGTATCTCGAACACCCAACCATGTCTTATACAAAATATGCTTCCGTACACACACACACACAAACACATACATATGGGCTTTATATGGCGCCTTCTAAGAGCCCTGGCGCCCAAACGAGGCCGGTACCCCCCCCTTTTTTAAAATCTCATATGGCGTAGAATGCCCAGCCGAAGGTCCCTGCAAAATTTCAAGAAAAAATATCGAGCCGTTTTCGAGAAAACTCCAAAAAGTGGGTTTTCATACAAATGGCTCTGGAACTAACTAACTAACTAACTAACTAACGTAGGATGTTTCCATTAACTTTGGTTTCTATGAAAGTGCACATTTTGTATGGAAAATGACGATTTTCTAAAGGTCATATCTCTGGATCCACTGGACCGATTTTAATGAGTGAAAAGACATTTCGCCTTACAATTTTCCGTAGAATCCAGGAAAAATATTTTCCGGGGGGTACGTCGCAAGGGGGGGAAGTCAAAACTTAGCTGTATATATGGTTCGAAGTCTACGAAAAAAAATTTTCCAAATTTTTTGCTCGTGGGGACTTGCGTCACGGGCGCATTGCTACCGCGCGTCCATGATAAGACCCTCTATCGTATGAAAAGACACACATTTTTACAGGTTGCTGACTTTTCTGACTTACCTGACATTCTAATCCTACTACAAATTTGAAATAATCCCAAATAATCCAAATAATCCCAAATAATCCCAAATAATCCCAAATAATCCCAAATAATCCCAAAAAGTCCCAAATAATCCCTAATAATCCCAAATAATCCTTAGAAAAAAAAAGTAATATACCCCTTGAAGGACACTACAGCCCGAACGACTCAACATATTTTCTATATTTTGGTTTCCATGATTTTCTGACGTCCATATCTTTTATTTAAAACCTTCCATAGCGATTTCCGTTCTGATTTCGCAGAGATATAAGTGAAAAAGTTCCGCCAACCTTCAAAAAACTGCGTTTTTGATCACTTTTTCGACCGTAACTTCGAAAATTTTTAATCGATTTTGCCCAAATTCAATCCCGTAATCAATTTTCTGATTATCTTTCAAGAAAGAAAAGATTTTGCAAATCGGATAAGATTTACTCGATTTATTTAGAAAAAACACGTTGGGCCCTAGAAGAGATTCAGTTTTAGGGCCGTGGCTGAGTTCAAAAGCTCAAAAAGTTTCTTCCATAAATTGTCAGGCAGCTTTCAAATAAAAAAAAAACAAAAAGAGACAATGCCCAGATTCAATCTCTAAAAGGATTTTTCGATTACGTTTCAGGGAAAAAACAACAACTCGATAGCGTAGTGGTTAACACGACTGCTTGCTACTACGAGATTGAGTTGAGTCTCAAAACCTTTTTTAAAGATTATTCAGTTGAATGATTTCTCGAGACCTCGTGAGGCCTCCTGAGGGTCTCAAAATGAAAAGAAACATTTTTTGGATTCCTTTTCAAGACGAAATAATTTTGAATATCGGTGAGGCTGTCTGAGAGCCTCACATTGTCTTTTCGTTATTAGTTATTGTTTGTTCAATTGATCAATTTCCATGACAACTTTTTTCAAATAATTATGATTGTCGTTGCACGTTGCTATCTTATTTATCCTTGTTGTACAAAGATGGCACCACCTTTCATTCCTCTTATAGATCGCTAAACCCAGTTTTACTTAGCTGTTTGCTGAAATCATGTGAAACATATTTTATTATTTTTTTTACATGTGTACTTCCTTGAATTTTTTTCTGATTTTTTTATGTACAGTTGGTCACCCATCTAAGTTGTAACCGCGCCGAATGATGCTTAACTTCTGTATTGGAAAGCCAGTCACCTTACGCTTGCTGCTATATTGGAGTTATTATTTGTGTGTCTTATTTTGAACACCTTCGTTATAAAAGTTTATAATTAGTATAAGTATCATGCAATTGGATTTCTTAATTTAATTTAATTTAATTTGTTTTAACATCGTTCATACATCATTCTGATAAGTAACTACACCATTTCAGATATCAAGTGATAATAAATTATTTCCCTAATCCTTAAAGTTCCAATATGACAAAGTCAATTCAAAGGAACTCTTGAACAAATCCATCGATAAATCATTAAATCAAACTAAAACTAGAACTACAACTACATGTAACAGTGTGATCTTAATATCTTCATTCATAACTTCATAAAACGATTAAAATCAATGTAATCTAATCCTATAAGTTTCAAATAGGCCAAGGCAAAAAGCTTAAGTGAAAACTTAAAAAAGAAAAAGAAAACAAAAATTAATATTTATTGTGATGAAACGTCAAAGACGAGAAAAAAAAAGAAAAGAAAAGGAAAGAAACAAAGCGGATGCTCCAACACGGATATGACGAAAGTTGCTACGCACTAAAAAAAAGGTATGTTAGTTGAGAACATCATTTGATCTTTAAACAAACGCTTAAATTTCTCATGTCCAAGGTCAGTTCTGAACCTCCTTGGCAATTTATTAAACAAAATAGGCCCAGCAAATGACACATTAGAAGAAATGAAGAAGAAATCTTAGTTTTCAACAACGGTACGTATAACAAATTTTTATTTCTCGTAAAGTAGGCATGTTTCCTCGTCATAAAATTAACATTATGATGACGATGGTCATACACACATGAATGAACAAATGTGCACATCTCAGCGGTGTACATCTTTGAAATCGGTAAGATATTTTTACAGTGTTCACTAAATAACCTTCCGGTATCATATCTCAAAGGCAGCCTAAATACTGATTTCAGGGCCATCCCAACACACGGCACAACCTTGTTGCACAAATACGTTATATGCTCGTTCCAATTTAGAAATTGATCCAAGATTATCCCCAAGTATTTCACCGATGCTGCCTTTTCAATTACGACCCTATTGCACACAACCTCTGAAAATATCTTCTAATGCTTCTAGGAGATCTGAAGTGAACAATTTTACACTTTTCTAGGTTCAGAGCCAATTGGTTCGTTCTAAGATATTCAGACACTAATTTCAAATCCTTTGTCAAAGTGACGATGTTCGTTTCTAAACACAAATAAGAAGTAAACAAGCTAGTATCATCATCTAATAAATAAACAGATGAAGCAAGTGGCAGATCATTAAAGTCATTTATGAAAATCAGAAAAAGAAGCGGTCCAAGAATGCTTCCTTGCACTACACCATATGACATTTTTATTTTGGAACTATTGAAATCGTTAGCCGAAACATATTGAAACCTATTCGAGAGATAGTTGGTCAAGAGTTGCAGAGCCACTCCTCTTATATCAGCTATCTCGAGCTTATTCAGCAGTAAGACATGGTTAACCGTGTCAAAGGCTTTAGCCAAATCAAGAAATAGACCCGACACTACCTCTTTATTTTCTATTCTCACACTCATATCATTCACAAGCTCCAAAAGAGCGGTACTAGTTCCTGATCCCACACGGAAACAATATTGTTTTGAGTAACAAAATTTTTTTCATTCAGAAAACTGACCAGATTTCTATATATAAGCCGTTCAAAAATTTTATTCACCATAGACAAAACCGTCACCGGCCGGTAGTTCAAAACTTCAGCTTTATCACCACTTTTGCACACAGGTGTTATTCTACCGACCTTCAGCATATCAGGATAAACTCCGTCTGCAATAGATCTGCTGTAAATTTCACAAAGGAAGTTTGATATTGAGTTTACGCACAATTTTAATGATATCGCTGAAATACCATCATGCCGTGGTGCCTTATTATTATTCAGTTTCAAGATAAGTTCCACGATATCTTGTTCGCAAACGGGCATCAACATGACAGATGATGACCCCCCATTCTGAGCTCAGTCCAGGCGATGCGCTGAGGCTACAGAATTTTCAAAGTTGACTTTATCAAGTACCTGTATAGCTTTAGCCAATTTTTCTCCGACAGTGGAGTAATGGTCGTTAAATACCTGAGCTACCTTGTCTCTATCAAGCCTGGACCCATCAGATTTCCTCAAATTCAACTCCAGACTTTTCATTGATAATTTTCCCAGAACAGAGTTGATCGTTCTCAAAGCTGTTCTCGGATTTCTGCAGTTCTTGAACAAGTTCTCATAGTATTGGATCCGATAATAATTTTGGAACCTCCCAATTGTGACCTCCATCGCCGCTATCCTGTCCCTAAGGATTATTGTGTTCACACACCCACCCTTTTCCTTTCTTTTGAGTTTCTTCCAAAGATAATTCTTCTCATGTATCAGGGATTCAAGATGCTCATTCATATAAGGAACGTTAGTAAATGACCTTTTTATCTTGCGTCTTCTAATAGTCGTATTATCTGTTATAGCTTTATTACACTTCGAAACAAAATATTTATAACTATCATTCACACTCGATAGCGTAGTGGTTAACACGTCTGCTTGCTACTATGAGATCGAGTTGCCAGTGCGTTGGTTCGAAACTCAGCCGCAGACAGATTTGTTCCGATTGTTAGATTTGTAAACAAAACAAAGCTAATTGAATCGGTTCAAGTCATGTGAAGTTGAGTGTAGCGCCATCGTACGGCTTACCGGTGAAAGGCATTGTTGGGAGGTGCCGGTATTCTACTCCTACTAGTTTAGTTCCTAGTACATCTCATGGATGGCACTGGGTTTGTCCCACAGCTTACCACTGGCACAGTAAAAACTTTCCGGTAATGAAAGGATCTCAAATAGTAGAACCACAAAAAGTAGCGAAACTAGTAAATAATGATCTAGCCCCTAACCCTTCATGGGTTGTTAAGGCAGATTATTATTATTATTATTATCATTCACACTCGCTCCCTGAGGTCTGTTGGCAGGGTAAAAATCAGATTTTAAACGTTCATTCCCATCTTGTGATCACTGACTCTCTTTTCAACGAAAATATATTTCGTACCTTTGTGACGGAGCCTCAAGTGGTGACTATTGTGTTGACTATTGTGCTGAAGTTGTGTTCTATTGTAGCATTATGAATTAAAACCCCATTGGGATACTTGACCGCCATGTGATCGATAACAGCCTAAGATCCTGGACGAGTCACAGCATCATTGATTGCTCACAATATAATTTGAACTTCGCAATGAATTAAAATATTCATTAAGTTTAAGGTTCACGTTATTCAATGAGAAATTTGATAAGTCCAGGTTTAAATCGCCGGCTAGGAAACTAAGGTTTTCGTTATTGTCAATTACCCTATTCAAGTGCTCTAAGAAATCATGGTAGTTGGAGCTATAGGGTGGCCTATAATAAGACAGTAACAAAACCTTTCCAAAATCTGAATCCTTCAGATTCATTCTCAATGAGATGAAGAAGAAAGAGGATGAAACCACTTCTACAACGTCAAAATCAATAAAATCCTTACCATACACTACAAATCCACCTCCCTGGCCCTTGCGACTGGAAAAGATTCCCTTATATCCAGGAATCTGATACATTCCAGATTCCCCATAACAAATCCAAGTCTCGCTCAGAATCACAATGCCGGAGTCATGAGGGAATTTCGACAAATAATATTTAAATAAGTCAAATCTATTTAGCATTGTTATGCTTCTCAAGTTCAGCCCGCTAAAATTAACTACAAATTCACTGGGTATCGAGTAACTGTCAATATCACGAAAATAAGCGTTTGTTCTGTCATCATCTATTTCATACATAGAGTTACAAGCATTTTGTAAAAATAATATCTCAAATTTGATTTTACGAGTGGAAAGAACGTCCGCAAAAAACTCACCCTAAGCGCAGCTTCACTATTGAAATTCATTCCTTTCAAGTTGTTCAAAATCCGTGCTAAAGTCAATCATCACTTCAAGGCACAATAATTAAAACAATCACACACTTCGTCATATAGTATTTCTAAATCTTCAATTTTTTGCTTGATGACGATAAGTTCCGCCATGGAAGTGTTTTTTGTTTTAGAATGTATTATTTATTTTCATCATTTTCCACTTATTTTTATTTTTTTAATATTATTTATAGCCTTTTTTGATTTCATATGCCATATGCCACATCACACAAAAATCAACTTTTTTCAGAACCCTTCTCGTTCCCATTAAAAAAAAAACGCGGAGCGTAGGCGAATGTTCGAGCGAAGCGAATCGTCGTTGCTTGAAACATTTATTTCTTCGTGCCTTTTACAGACATTTACTTCAGATTTGTTCTGATTTTTTTACGTTTCATTTTGCATTTTGCTGTGGCCAATAAATTGAAATTGCAATTGAATTGAAATGTCTGTACTCTGCACAAAGACATAAATGTTTCAAGCAACGATGTCTCATGTACTCACTTCGCTTGAATATTCGCCTGCACTACACGTGCTTTGCGCTTCCCATCTGTATCGAACATCCGGACTACCGCAAGGAAGTCACCTTGGGCCGCTGCTTTTAATTTTGTATTTCAATGATGTCACCAAGGTCGTGAAGAAGACGAACTGCAGTCTCTACGCGGACGATCTAAAACTCCATCATACCGTCAGCAAAACGGTTGATGCTATTGATCTCCAAGAGGACATCGACGCATTTTCGGACTGGTGTGCTAGGAATTATATATGTCCATCAACATCGGCAAATGCAAAGTAATCATCAGGTCCCCTGTCATTTTCAACTACACAATTGATGGCCAAGATGTTACGAGAGTGAAAGGAATATCTGACCTCGGTGTTCTCATGGACCAGCAACTTGACTTTAGAGCGCATGTGGACAGCAAAGTCGCGAAAGCCTATTCAATGTTAGGTTTTCTTAAGAGGATCGGTGCCGATTTTAATGACGTACGATGTTTGACGAGCATTTTCAGTTTGGAACTCTTCATCAAAGACACTCAGTGATCGTATTGAATCAATTCAGAAGAAGTTTGTACTATTCGCGTTGAGACGGTCAATCAAGCTTGATAGCGACTATCGGCTCCCCCCTTACGATGATAGAAGGAAGATTTTGGGCCTCGAACGTCTTTCCCACAGACGTAAGCTAAGCCGTGTCTTCTTCCTGTACGACCTCTTGATTCATAGGATTAGCGCTCCGATTCTGTCTGATATGTTTGAGTCGCAACGCCACGAACCGGAGCACGCTTACGGTCTTCGAAAGATAGATATGTTTCGAAGCCCTCATCACAAGACTGCCTATGGTTTCACCCTGTCTCCTCCATATGCAGAGTTTTTGACGAATTTGCTAGTGTTTTTGAATCCAGTAACTCTCGCTCTAATTTTCGTTTCAGAATGAAAACATTGGCAGGTGAATGGAACAAGGACGAGATGTGACTGCGGCCGTCCACGTGATTGGCAAATACAAAGGGTGGCTCTAATTCCGACGGGTCGACTGGATTAGTGTCACTTCCGCGATGCATCACTGCTCGTTTCGTTTAAATTGTTCAGTTTTCGAAGAGTGAACTCTTGAGCTTTTTAGTTTTCTTATTGTCTTTTTCAGCATAGTTTATAATTTTGTATTTTATGAGCCGATTGACTTTCAGTGTCATTGCGGAGCTAAAATTCGAAAACCGTAGAAGCATAAACGAAAATCCAAGATGGCGCTGCTATGACAGCTGGCAGCCATTTTCTTATGATCCCAAAAAATTCTCCTGATGAAACTCTATAACTTTCTAGAAGAAACCATCTCACTAAGTAGTGTCATTAGGGAGCTAAAATTCGAAAACCGTAGAAGCATAAACGAAAATCCGAGATGGCGCCGCTATTACAGCTGGCAGCCATTTTCTTATGATCCCAAAAAATTCTCCTGATGAAACTCTATAACTTTATAGAAGAAACCGTCTCTCTAAGTAGTGTCATTCCGGAGCTAAAATTCGAAAACCGTAGAAGCATAAACGAAAATCCAAGATGGCGCTGCTATGACAGCTGGCAGCCATTTTCTAATGATCCCAAAAAATTCTTCTGATGAAACTCTATAACTTTCTAGAAGAAACCATCTCTCTAAGTAGTGTAATTGCAGCTGGCAGCCATTTTCTAATGATACCAAAAAATTCTCCTGACCAAACTCTATTACTTTCCCGAAGAAACCAACTCTCTAGCTATTGTCACTCCGGAGCTAAAATTTGAAAACTCCGAGCATTACCTAAAAAACCCTCAAAATTGACCACTTTTTCCCATGCCACGGCTTTTCCAGAATTTTTCATTTGGGGCCGAGACTGACGTTCCCTGAAAATTTCAAGAAGATCGGCTGTCTAGTTCTCGAGATCGAAAATTATTAATAGATAGATAGATAGATAGAAACCGACAGATCAGAAAAAAAGTTTCCATAATGATGAGAAGAATACAAAAATTATTTCTCCATACAAAAGTGTCATTTTCAAAACTCGATATCTCAGCCAATTTTCAACCGATTTTGATGAGTGAGGGCTTGTTTGAAAGCTGCTGCGAGTAGTTTTTTAAATAATTTGGAGGGGGAAGGGGCGAGGGGAAAAAACTCAAAAGTTCGTCTATATATGGCTCCTTGTCCCAAAGGTTTTTGTATGGAGTTTTTTGGGTTTGTGGACGTTTTTTTTTGGGGTGTGGGGACTGCGTCACGCCCTCTGCTACCGCTGCGGGCATGACCAATTTGTCTTGCAAAGTACGAATTCTGAGATTGAAACTGCGCAGGCTTTGATTCAATGATTTTGTACGCTAGGCGTACCTACCAATCTAGGCTTTATGGGATCGACATCTTTCATTTGACACCTGCCGACCACTGCTGACCGAGATATAGCCGAAGAACTGCTCCCTTTCGTTGGCGACAAATCGTATCGAAATTTTTCAAGCAATATAATTCGGCAATTTTTTTGCACTGAACCTGCACTATCGATTGATATTCAAAAGCGCATTCCACTCCACTCAACAGCACCACTTTCATACCAAAAAATTTACCAAACCACCAAATTTTAAAAGTTTCGCTGCCTAACTCCTCTGGATAAAATAGGATGAAAACATTTTCTTCTGTGAAAATGTTGCTCATAAAAATCATTAGACTTTTTTCTCCGAGCAAACCCTCAGAGTTAGATTCCGGCAGCCATTAGTGGATACGCATTCGCAGGCGTTGGAGCGGGTGAGTGTGAGGTCACTCGAAAGCAATAAGCGAGAATGTGCATAAAGCTGCGATGCAATTAACAGAATTATGTTTTTATACTAGCAGCCCCCTGGACCCCCACTAATTATTAGTCTGCGATGCTTTATGTGCCTCCGGCGCTTTGTGTGCCTGCGGCGCTTTATGTGCCCGCGGCGTTTTATGCGACTACGGAGCTAAAGATCTTTCTACAACCTTCATCAGATTCGCCGTCCACATCCCCTTCACACCCCTGCAGACATTGCAAAAAAGGTGTTTAAAACATGTTTGCAAGCTCCCACAGCGTCACCCCACTGTTGATTTATTCGCAGTACAGTGCCCCGAAGTCTTGAACATCAAGCCTTTATAAACAGAGCATTTGTGTAGCTTCATGCATAACTCGATCTGTGGACAGTCTTACAGTAGTACGATTCAATTCAAAACAACTTTTCATAGGTATGGAACCAGAAATCGTAAACAGCTCCCCTTGTGCTTCAACACGAATGAAGTTAGGGAAAGGTGCTCTAACCATATCTGATAGCGCTCTGTACTGTTCTCTCTCGGCATGCCTCACAACCCTAGACACACTTTTGTTTCAGAAAAAACTAAGACAGTGGCAATCGGAACAGCAGTACCCTGGCTGAAAGCTTAGATGCTATGTGTCCTTTCCAGCTCCGTCAAACAATATTCATAGTATGAGATTCAATTAAAGGGGTTGTAGAGTGTGGGCCTACCGAACGGTACTCTCCATCTCAAATCTCAGAGTGTTAATTCACATGTGGTATTGGGGTGGGAAGAACAGGGTCGTCATTATGGGCCCATGTGTTTTTATTCCCTCTTGCTTGACATTTCATAAATAACTGAGATATCGGAAGTAGGAACAGCTCGCGCTTGTTCGGGTCACCACTCCAATTTCCAATCCTTAGAAAAGCCCAAAATTAAAAAAAATGGAAAAAATAAAAAAAATGCACTAGGCCCGATCTTAGAACCAACCTAGAGCACTTAGGAGAGGACTCTGATCCATACTTCCATGAACAAAAAAGTTCGCCCTTTTTTTCTCTGCAACACTGCACAAAAAATCTTATCGTTACAGAAAAATTCACAAAAAACCACCAAATATCGTATATGATCGCGTAGCGTGAGTTGGGCCGACACTGAAGACTCTACAGCCCCAACCACTCAACAGATTTTGACTAATTTAATTTTTGTTATTTTCTGATGTCCATATCTTTTATTTAAAACCTTAAAGAGCGATTTCCGCTGTAATTTCGAAGATATATAAGTGAAAATTCCTCCAACCTTCAAAAATCCACGTTTTTGACCACTTTTTCGACCGTAACTTCGAAAGTTTTCGACCGATTCTGTCCAAATTCGATCTTGTAATTAATTTTCTGATTATCTTTCAGGAAAATAAAATTTTTGAAAATCGGATAAGATTTACCCGATTTATGTGGAAAAAACACGCTGGGTCCTAGTATAGATTCAGTTTTAATAAAATGTCAGGGATGCCCAGGCCTTTCGAACAAAAAAAACTTATCACAATCGGAAAAGATTTACTCGATTAATGTACAAAAGATCAAAAACCACTTAAACGGCCCTAGCTCAGCGGCCCTTGGGCCGACAGTGCTCAGATTTAATCCCATAAAAAATATTTTAATTATCTTTCAGGAAAAAAAAGTTCTTGAAAATCGGTTGAGTTCAAGTTATCATGTTGACGGACAGGCGGACGGACGGTCATTTTTTTATTGTTGAATCGTCATCTAAGAACCATGATCGAACCTCTCCCCCTACTCCCGGGTCGAAATTGGGGTGGTTACAAACGTTGTGGTAAACGCATAGGACACCTTTTCGTTCTTCGAACGGATCTAATCAAGTCAAACCCGTCCTAGCTCCCGTCGACATACCTTTCCAAATCCGCTTTCAAATACATTTCAAAATCTCCGTCTTAACCGCTCCATTCAAATACCCTTCAGAACCCCGTTCAAAAACCCTTACAAATTCTTGTCCAAATACCTTTCCGAATACCTTCAAAAACCACCGTCTTAACGCCCGTCCGAGTGCGTCCGAGTCTCCTGTCCCAATTCCCTTCAAAACATAGTCTTAACTCCCTGCCAAACACTTTTCAAAATCAATACACGTCCAAAATCCCGTTTCAAATCCGACATTATTTTTGCAATGTCATACATTTTCTGGGTTCCGGAATCTAACATTTCTGTGTGACATACTTTATGAACGGCCCTTTACGAGATTTAACATTACTTGTCGTGATTTTCTGGAATTTTATGTGGCTTTTTGTGTTTTTGGACGACTTTCCAGAACTTTCGTGCATGACTTTTCGTGACTTTATGTGATTTTTCGCGATTTTCTAACTTTCAGGCTCACCGGATGACTTTGCAACTTTCAGGATTTAATGTTATTTTTCTGCGGTGGTCTACGACTTTCCGGAGGTGTTTCCAGACAAACAGACAGACATACATACACAAATTCCGTTTTAGTTCCAGAGGCTAGAAAATATTAACATTGGTGACTGGTGCATTTTTGAAAGGTTGATGCACAGTTTTCGGAAAAACATTCAAAGATCAAACTTTCGCCTAGTGTCGGCGCATTATTTCCTCGACCTGTTCAAAAACGCGTATTTGAAAATATTCAGTCATTTAATGGAAATCTTTCGTATTTCAGGTTGCTGACTTTTCTGACTTTCCTGACATTCTGTTCCTAGTACAAGTTTGAAATAATCCAAATAATCCCAAATAATCCTTAGAAAAAAAAAGTAATTTACCCCTTGGAAATATTATACTTTTTAGTTAAATGACCGTCTTATGACTTTTTAGTTAACAACCCTTTTACAACTGGGCAACAACGGTTATATTACCGTTGGTACAACGTTAGAATAACGTCATTTTAACCAATTACCGCGCAATCGAATTGAATGATAAATTAAAAAGAAATTTTTTTGAGACTCTCAGTTGGTCTCAGAAAGTCTCGAAAATATTGTGAAATATTTTCTATCATCGCATAATCGAATTGAATGAAAAATCAAAAAGAAATGTTTCTGAGACTTTCAGTTGGTCTCAGATAGTCTCGTAAAATACTACGAACTATTTTCTATGAAAGTTAAAAAAAATGTCTTTGAGACTCTCAGTTAGTCTCAATTGGCCTCATAAAAATTGTTTGATTCTACCACAAAAAATTGTTCAAAATGAGCCCATCAGCCGACCTCAATTAGTCTCAACGTTCTTCCTTGATATCTGCCAGTTAGGGGACGTCCATTAATTAAGAAAAAAAAATATTGTGCGATTTTTTCGTGTAACGCCATCTAATGAAAAGTTAGAAATGTTCCAAAAAGTGATCATCTGGTAAGTTTGAAGCCACCACAAAAATACTCATCAAACTTTTTTCAATGGTTCACAAATTCGATTTAGTGCACAATAGAGTGCAGAATATGGGAAAAATAAGAACCATATGATCAGCTTCTTTTGGTGGACTTGGCAAAGGTTTGAATAGGGCCATGTCGAAAAAGTCGCAAATTTTCACTAGAAGAGGCCCCGCTTATTTTTCACGAAAAATTTTTTTCGACCCTACCAATGAGATTCTATGGGGATAAGTAATTGTGGCACCAAGGTCCCACTTGCCAGAAAAAAATGTCCGAAAATCGACCTACCCTATGATTATAATGTTATTTTTCGTTGAGTGTACGAAAAAACATTTAATTGCCTTGCAAACTATAATATATAATAGAAAAATGAAATTAATAAACGATTTTCCACACTCTTTCTCATTTTCATACAAACACATTATTCACCCTCTTATTTTTTATCCTTTCGCCTCCTTCAGAAATATAAAACGATTTTCAGACAAATTATTGGTGTATCATCCGTGCGGCAACATCGAACTTTCATAAATTTTAAAAGTTTTTTTTCCAAGCACAAAAGCGGAATGGAAACAAATAAAAACATAAAAAAAATTAGTAATTCTCTGCGCTTATAACACAACAGTGGCTGTTGAAGCCATATAAGTACATGTCATCTTGATACCATGTAAAAAATGATTGATGGTAAATTTTCACACAATAGAGAGAGGGCTTTTAACTTGAATTGGCGAATAGTAAATGCGGGAAAGATAAATGTTGTTTAGTTGTTATATGCAGAAAAGCAATAAAATTGTTGATGGATTATTGTGTTGAAATGATTGATTGTTGGAATTTCTTGACGCAATTTTTTTTAAATAATTAATTACTCTTACTCGCTTATAGTAGAGCTTAAAAACAAACGACATTTTTATTATTCATTGTCATATAAGAGTTTATATCGTTTTTATCAACAATAAAACTTTACAACTTAAATAAATGAGCTTTTTGAATTTTTATTTTCAAGAACTTAATTTTTTGAATATTGGAGCTACACTGATAAGCTAACGGATGACAAGGTGTAGGGTGCTGCGGGAATTAGTCCACATAACACATTGTAAACCCCATTAAGCATAAGAAATCCTATGAAGTCATTAAAAAATGAATTTAATTTATCTTTGAGAAAAAGTGTTAAAAATATTCTCTGCAAAAAATTTTGTGTTTGCATTCAAAAACCAAATTTTAATGTAACAAGTTTTATTACGAAAATTCACATATACTGAATTTACAATAAAAATCTAGAATATTGCATCGAAATTCGGTGCATTATTTTTTGGATTAACCGCTTTTGACGAATAACATCAATTCGAGACTTAAGTACTTATTCAATCCACAATGGCTCGAAATCTAGGATTGTATATACACTAAATAAGTGTTTTGCCATACAACATTCTGACACACACGTACACAATTCTTCCTTTTTTAAGGCCACACGAATGAATTCATTGAAAATTAATCTAGTAACACATCAAATACGCAATGCTTAAGTGTGCGCGCATGCTTTCATTTTTATGGGCGACCACAAAAAGACTGCAACGACCACAAAAGTTTGCAGTGAAATATTACCCAAAGTAGCCAACACAGCATTACCAAATAGGGGAAGACCTGTAGTGCTCAATACTCTACCCCGGTCTTCCCCATAAAACCATTAACAATCATTCATTTTATGCATATTTAAAGTATGTAAAAAGAGCCTTTACCGTTGTCCTTCGAGCATTGTTCAAGCGAGCTAACGGTATTTTTTTTTCCATTAAGTGGTGTTGCGTGATAATTTAAATGAAAAGTTGGATTGAAATTAGTTTAGCAATTGAAGTTGCGAATCAAGTTTTAGTGCGATTTCTGAAAGGAATAGAAATCGTACAAATTATTAGTGCGAGTTGCACTGTGCCTTCTGAAAGGAATAGAAGTCACAAAAAAGAAAAAAATTGGTGTACGAGTGTTTTGAGATTTCTGGAAGGAATAGAAATCTAATTGTGAAGTCCTGTGTTTCCTGAAATTGCGGAAATTAGAGGCAGTTGGGATATCTTCAGGTGAAAAAAGACACGTGGTACGATCATTTGGCACGTGGCCTGAACGGAAGTACTTCAACGGCAATATTAATTAGAAGCGAGGAGCGACATTGGGAGTTCCCGAAATTAAGTATTGCAGTTCATATAGTCAATTTATTGGCTTTTAGTTTCAATTTATAAAATCATTTTTTTTGCACGGCGCAGAGTGTGTGTAATTGACGAAACATACACGTCGGGGAATTTGTATTGTGGTTTAATGCCTGTCTAACCTTTTTAGGTAACCATTTGTTGCAAAGCAAGAAAACCAATACCAGAAAAGGGTTTTTTCAACCGAAAATTCGGGGATTTGAGTTTCTGAAAGCCACGTGTTTCATTCGTCGAGGTTGGAAAACCGATTCCAGATCCTAAACCGAAGGAAAGGAATAAAGGGAAGTAGATATTTTGTTTTATTTGGGCTAGTTCAAACGAATTTGTCACAGTTTGGTGTCTGAAAGCATAAAAATTATTTTGACACAGTTTGGTGTCTGAAAGCATAAAAATTATTTGACACAGTTTGACGTCTGAAAGCATAAAAATTATTTGGCACAGTTTGGTGTCTGAAAGCATAAAAATTATTAAGCATTTGCTCTCTAAACTGAATCAAAATGTCTAACATTATCAAAGGTGTGCAAAAGGTTGAATTTTTCATGGTCAATTAAAGAAATTATCAACGAATTTGTCCAAGACTCCAAAGGACAGACGTACCACTTCCTACCTAAAGGCAAGGCTTGCGTCTGCGAACGAATTGTTCTTGAATTACACTAAGGCTTTCGGTGAAGCTAATGATCTGATGCCCGTTGGGGAAGATGGGGATTACCCGCAATGTGAAGCGGCTGCGTATGAGGAAGTAGATGGGTTGATCACTAGCATTAGAGAGTGGATTCAAACGAAGATAGACCTAATGACCCCAACCCCAGCGGGTCCTAATGTCAATACTGTAATTACTAGGGAAGGCGAAGGAACGCCAATTGTTGTACAGAATGCGCCCAAGGACACGTTAAAGAAGTTGTCAATCCCAGTGTTTAAAGGGGATTTCGAATCATGGCTTACGTTCCATGATTTATTTGTTTCTTTAGTTCATGATAACAAACAGTTAAGTCCGGCCCAGAAACTCCAACATCTCAAGGCTAGTGTGGAAAAGGAACCAGAATTGTTGATTCGTAATCTCACGATCACTGATGCGAATTATGAAGCCGCGTGGGAGACGATGTTGAGGGTTTACCATAACCAAAGGGCTCTGGTAGACGGTCAGTTAAAGATGTTGTGTGGCTTACATCCCATGAAGTCTGAATCGGCAGCGGAGATGAAGTCATTACTGTATTCGACAGATCAATGTCTGAAGTCTCTCAGCAACATAGGGCTTGATGTGTCGGGTTGGGATTACCTGATAATTTTCCTAACTACTAGTAAATTGCCGAAGGAGACGAATCAGCTATGGGAACAGCATCTAGCTCAAAGGCAAGATCAGGACGAATTACCTACTTTCGCCCAATTTGTTAATTTCATGGAGAATCGTTACCGAACGTTAGAGGTCCTGAGTAGTGCACTTGAGCAATCTACAGTCAAGAAAGAAAGAACTAGTGCATTCGCGGCGAAGGTTAAAGCTCAGTCTTGTCCGTTATGTCGCCAGGAACATTGGTTACACCAATGTTCTTCGTTCCAGCATTTAGATGTGGCTCAAAAATGGGTGAAGGTGCGTGAGTTCAAAGTGTGCTTTAATTGTTTATCGGGGGCACATTCTGTTAAGACATGCACAGCAAGGTATTCGTGCAGACAATGTCAGAGGAAGCATCATACTTCATTGCACAAAGATCCACAACCTGCTGTAGCGGTGAAACAGACAGCGGTTCATGTGCAATCAGTGTCCAGTAAAGTACCGGAACAGGTTTTGTCATCTTTTCCAGTGGTCTCAGTTCTACATTTGTTGAATAATACAGTGAAACGCAAAGTGTTTGCCACAGCACTTGTGGCATGTGAGTCTAAGAAGGGAGGTACAGTAATGCTACGAGCCTTGATTGATGCAACTAGTGACTCATGTTTTTTAACTGCGGCTGCAGTGAAATTGATTAATGGGTCAGCGGTTAAGATGGACACTTCGATAACAGGTCTGGGGAATTCCCCAGTTGGAAGTGCGTCAAGTCTATATTCCTTCAACATAGCATCGACTCGTCAAAGCGATGTTCAGTTCTACATTGAGGCTGTAGTCGTTCCGTTGGTATCAGGGGTTCTGCCCGTGAATCGGTTGCAGAGCTCAGCTTGGTCCCATTTAGAAAAGTTACCCTTGGCTGATCCCCGGTATGATGTCCCTGGAAAGATCGATCTTTTGGTGGATGTGGAGGTCTTTGCGAATATTGTGTTGGGTGGTGTATTGAGGGGACCGCCAGGGACTCCAGTTGCGATTAATACTCGGTTGGGCTGGCTTGTGCTCGGCGCAGTTATGAATACTCAACCTGACAGAACAATTCAAGTATTGTCGACCAGAGCATCGCTTGAAAATCAATTGAAAGCATTCTGGGAGCAAGAAGAGCTTGCAACCCCAATGCCAGAGTCCGAGGAGGATGGGAGTTTAGAGAATTTCTATAAGTCGACGGTAAAGCGGCAAGCCGATGGACGGTACCAGGTTTCATTACCATTATATCGACATCTCGGTAAGCCAAAACCTCTCGGCCGGTCCTGGTCAATTGCGGCTTCGCGTTTTTACCGATTAGAGCGACAACTTCAGTCAGACCCTCACCTCAGAGACAAGTATGTCTCATGCATGCAAGAGTATATATCATTAGGTCACATGGAACTGGTTCAAGACCTAGACTCCATACCATCAATCGTTGATGAATCTTTGCTTCATATTTTATTCCACATCATGCAGTTGAAAAGGGTACTAGCAAATTTCGAGTAGTTTTTGATGCGTCATGCAAGTCATCGTCCGGTTTATCGCTCAACGACATCATGGCCACCGGCGCCAAGTTACAGAATGATCTCAGTACCATCGTGCAGCGTTGGCGAATGCATCGGGTCGTCTTCCAGGCCGATATTAAGAAAATGTATCGGCAGATTGAAGTCTCGGAAGGAGATTCGTATCTGCAATTGATTCTTTGGCGGGCTACGCCGGGCGAACCTCTTAAGGTTTATAAGATTAAGCGTTTGACTTTTGGAGTCAAAGCATCGCCTTATTTAGCTATCCGGACATTGCAACAATTAGTGAAGGATGAGAATGTCCGGTTTCCGTCTGCGGCCAATATCGTTCGAAATTATTGTTACGTCGATGATGTATGGTCAGGAGCGGATTCAGTTGTTCAGGCGTTGTATTTAAAATCACAAGTTACTAGCATGTTGGAGGCGGGAGGATTTGCTCTAAAGAAGTGGGTCTCCAATAGTGATGAAGTTGTGCCGGCTAGTAGTGATTGTGTTGAAATTGGTGACAGATGCCCTGAATTCGTTAAGTCTCTTGGGTTGTTTTGGGAGCCCAAACAGGACAGGTTTGTGTTTAAGTTCAAGCCGAAGGAAATTCCGCGCGTCCCTACCAAGAGGCAATTTTTATCGTTGATTTCCCAGTTTTTTGATCCGATGGGATGGATATCACCCGTGATAATTAGTTTAAAGATATTGATGCCGGAAGTGTGAAGGTTAAAATTGAATTGGGATGATCCCATTCCTACTAAACTGGTCAGGAAGCTCCAGGTGATCTACGAGTCGATGTCCGCCCTAGAAGAGATCAGGATTCCTAGATGGCTAGGAATCGTTTCCGCATCGCCTAGTTATCAGATTCATGGGTTTGGAGATGCTTCCACATTAGCATACTCAGTGGTTGTATACCTACGGGTGGCCAATGAAGACAAGTCGATCTCAATCAAATTAGTGGCATCCAAAACTAGGGTGGCCCCCATGAAGGTTGTGTCTTTGCCAAGGCTAGAGTTATGTGCAGCAGTCTTGGTGGCTCAGTTATTAGATAAGACCATAACGTCGTGCGGTTTCACACCAGAACGGGTAGTAGCATGGTCAGATGCATCCATCACTCTATCATGGATTAGACAGGAACCTCAGAAATGGCAGTCCTATGTAGCGAATCGTGTTGCCCGCATTCAGGGATTACCCGTTGTCTCTGAGTACCGGTACGTTCCGGCATAATCCGGCGGATTGTGCGTCACGGGGGCAATCCCCCCAAGAGTTGAAAAATAACAGTTTATGGTGGCATGGTCCACCGTGGCTATGTTTACCCCCATCTGAGTGGCCAACGAGTCGGTTTGGCACCACAGACCTGGAGAGTAAGGTTAAGCTATCTCTAGCCACGAAAGCGGAGCCAGTCAGTGACATTTTTGTCCGATATTCCTCATGGAGTCGAACCGTTCGGATAGTCGCATGTTGTATCAGATTTATAAAGATGTGTGAGCGGGATAGGTCAGCGAGCGGACAGTGGTCTCATCTGGTTTTAGTTGAGCTCCGACATGCGAAGGTAATAATGATTAAGGCCTTCCAGAAGTCGTGCTTGGCTCATTTATTAACAAACCCTAAAAGTTGTCCAGTTAAGTATAAAAGGTTAAATCCGTTCATGGATGAAGTTGGCTTGTGGCGAGTAGGAGGTCGCCTAAAATATTCACCTTTACCGTACGATCGTAAGCATCCGGTGTTGATCCCAAGTCATAGTCATTTGACCACCCTATTAATCATGGAGGCTCATAGAGTGACGCTCCATGGTGGAGCACAGTTGGTACTCCTGTATTTGCGTAATAGTTATTGGATAATTGGAGGCAAGAATACGGTGTTGGCAGAGTTAAGACAATGTATTACCTGCATTAGAATTAAGCCGAAAGTGACCGCTCAATTTATGGGAGATTTACCGAGTGTGCGGATTGAGACCCCTCCCAAAGCATTTACCAATACCGGAATAGATTATGCTGGACCTATTTCGATTAAGGCGTCAAGGTTACGAAACGCAAGAATTGCTAAAGGGTATTTAGCTGTGTTCGTTTGTATGAGTACCAGGGCCATGCATTTAGAAGCAGTGACAGATTTGACGTCGGAGTCCTTTATTGCAGCCTTACGACGATTTATGGCGCCCCGCGAGTAGTATGCAGTGATAATGGTACTAATTTTGTAGGGGGTAACAACGTACTCAAGAGAGAGTTTAAGCAAGCTTTAGAAAACTTTGATCCAGAAATTAGATCAATGTTAGTGGAGCGTGAAGTAACATGGAACTTCAATCCCCCTTCCGCACCGCACCGGGGAGGGATGTTTGAAGCAGCTGTCAAAAGCGCGAAATACCATCTATACAGAACGATAGTCAACTCAGTCCTGACTTATGAAGAACTTAGTACTGTTTTGTGTCAAGTCGAAGCCTGTCTCAACTCGAGGCCTCTATGCCCGATGTCAGATGATCCCGAAGATCTGGAAGTACTCACTCCAGGTCACTTCCTGACCTCGGACAGCCTTTTAGCTCCCCCCGAAGAGGATCTTTCGGAGATGAAATCGCATAGCTTGACGCGGTGGAGGGAGGTCCAGAAATTATATCAGACGTTTTGGTCGAGGTGGCGAAAGGAGTATCTTAACAGTCTACAAAGGAGAAACAAATGGGTTGACAAAGAACCCAATCTGACTATCGGACAATTAGTGCTTGTAAAAGACGATAATCTACCGCCAAGGTTATGGCGTCGGGGACGCATAGTGGAGGTCTTTCCCGGTGGGGATGGCTTAGTCCGGACAGTGAGCATTCGGACGCAGCCACAGGCAGAGCCGATACGAAGAGATGTGCGGAAAGTGTGTCCCTTACCTATAGAGGCTCCAGTAAATCTGGAGGAGTAATGTGTACTCCACGATTCGGTCGTTGTAGCAACTTAATCGCATTCCTACAGTTGTGTTTAATTTACTAATCGGTGATTTTGCTTTCTTTCAGTTTTGCAGTGTCAGTCATGTGGGATCCGAGACGGGGGAGAAGAGGAGCTTTTGGTTAGGTATTTCTTCGTGGGTTTCCAACAGCGAGTCACAGGCGCTATAACCTGTGCCAGCCTCTTCTCCAGTGAGGGAAAATTGGGGGGCTGCACGGGAGAAGTCCCGCAGACCTTCTACCCTCAACCTCAGTACGTGTGAAACAGTATGTCCAAGCTGCAAAATTGCTCGCCCCGCAGGATGTTCAGCACAAGTGAACACAACCGGAATGTGGCAACAACGCCGTCTAGCTTTTAAGTATTTGTACTAGATTTTATATGTATAATCGTATCGTTACCGAATAAAGTTTGTCATTCGCCAAGTAACACTTTGCAACACCAAATCATCCAGATACAGTCCACTATACCGTCGAGCTATTCAACCGTGGTATATACCTCGTACGTAATTAAGACGAGTGATTTTTAATGATTTTATGGGGAAGACCGGGGAAGAGTCTTGAGTACTGCAGGTCTTCCCCAGTTTGGATATGATGCGTCAGTTATTTCGGTTAATATTTCGCTTCAAACTCTTGTGGTCATTGTAGTCTTTTTGTTGTGGTCGACCACAAAAATGACCACGAACACATTTAAATGAAAGCATGCACGCACACTTTGGCATTGCGTATTTGATGTGTTACTAGTTTGATTTTGAATGAATTTGTCGTATCGCCTTCACAAAGCCAGAATTATCGTGTGCGTGTGTGCCTTGAAGTTGTAGCAGAGTATTTAGTATTATGCAGACGTATTGCGTACAGTGAATTGAATACAAATGTAGCATTGGTTTTATTCGTCAATAGCGGTTAACTCAAAAAATATTGCACCTTTCGATGCAATAGTCTAGATTTTTATGGTAACTTCAGTAGATGTGAATTTTTGCAATAAAACTAGTTTCAGTAAATTTTTGAAGTTTTTGAAATTTTGAATGCAAATAAAAAATTTTTTGCAGTGAATATTTTAAGAATTTAATTTCTTAAATATAAATAAAATTTAGTTCTTTAATGACTTCCAAGGATTAGCTATAAACTATGGGGTATACAATGTATTATGTGGACTAATTCCCGCAGCACCTAGGAAAAACTTAAGTTTACTTACTTTACTACCATAACAATAGTGGAACGAAGTAAATTTTGCTTTTCGTTTTTTTTTTGGACCCGTGCGAAGTGCAAAGGTTCTATACGTTTACTACAAACAATTTTATTGTAACATGGGGTTGATCGAGGTGGGAGGGGGGTTGCATCTATTATCGTCTAGAGATGATGAATCATCAATAAAAAAAATGTCCGTCTGCCTGTGTGTCCGTTCCCACCTTTTTTTTTCAACCGATCAGCCTAAAAGGTACATGCCTCCCATGATTCAAGTTCGAAGATGAGCAAAATCGGTCAAATAGTTTCGGAGATGTGGTCGAAGAAGTGGAGGTCGGACATGGATTTGCGAGAGTTCCGGAAACTTTTTCGCGAATATATCAGCAATTATAGCACCGAAATTGATCATTTTTGTGTCACATGAAAGCATTTGATCTCACAAAACTGGAAAAATGATTTTAGTAAAAATCGGGCCAGTGGTCTGGGCACAGGGACCAGTGGAATGGACGAAATTAAGTATCTTGCCCATATACGAAAGCAGATGGGTTTTCGTCTATATTTGCTTAACTTTGCAATATGGAGATTAACCGTCAAGGGCAAAGTTGTAGAGAATAAAATTTTAGAGAACACGTGTTTCAGGATTTTGAGGAAAATGGTTTTGGGAAATATGGCCACTTCTAGAATTGAGAGGGATGACCCGTATTTCTAGAACTCTGAGACTTAGAAAGTTGCTTCCTGAGACAAAGTTGTAGAGAATAAAATTTTACCGAATTGGAAGGGATGACTCATACCTCCAAAACTCCAAAAAGTTATAAAGTTGCTTCCAAAAGCAAAATTGTAGAGAATACAATTTTAGAGAACGCGTGTTTCAGGGCTCTAAGACTTTGTTGAAAAAACCTATGGTCTAGCTCCCATACGTTTCATTATAACTTTAAAATCTGATTTGGCCCAAAATTTTCACAGTTTTGGTCATTTATCACCGACTCTACCAACAAAACTCTAAGACTTTGTTGAAGAAACCTATGGTCTAACTCCCATACATTTCATGATGACTTTAAGAACTGATTTGGCCTAAAATTTATCCAGTTTTGGTCATTTGTCACCGGTTCTACTAACAAAACTCTAAGACTTTGTTGAAGAAACCTATGGTCTAACTCCCACATATTTCATGATAATTTTAAAAACTGACTTGGCCCAAAATGTTCCCAGTTTTGGTCATTTGTCACCGATTCTGTTAACAAAACTCTAAGACTTTGCCGAAGAGACCTATGGTCTAACTCCCATACCTTCCCAAATACTTTTAAAAGCATAAAAATTGACCCCATGTCCGACATTTTCACCAATACTGGTGACTTTTATTAACAAAACCCGTAAGACTTTGCCGAAGAAACCTTTGGTCTAAGTCCCATACATCCCAAGATATTTTTAAAAACTGATTTGGCCCAAAATTTTCCCCGTTTTTGTCATTTGTCACCGATTCTACTAACAAAACTCTAAGACTTTGCCTCAACCATGAACCAGCCATGAACCAAAAAAATTTACAAAGAAGACCAATACGGCACATCATTTCGTTCCATACAAATAATTCTTTACAAAGAAAATATTTGGATACGCCACATAACTTTGTTTCATACAAATAAAAAAAAAATTTGAATACGCCACTTTTTTTATTATTCGTATGGCTTTATTACTATTTGAATTACAGGAAAGGATTCATAAGATTGTGCAACGCTTCGTTTTAACTCTTTCAACCGAAAAACCGGTTTTACTTGAAAAAAATACAAGCGAATACGTGAAAAGAGCGGTAGAAGAGAAACTAAAAAGTTGCACAAGCTTACGATTCCTTTCCTGTACATAAAAATCACAACAAAAACCCTTTTAAAAGGGAAATGTGACGCAAGTCCTTCTTCCTCCTTCCAAAACAACTGATATCAATTTGGGGTGACGCTTAAAGCTTTGAAACGCAAAAATTCTTTTGGAATGTTTTCATTTTTGATTAAAAAATGCGTCACAAATGCCGGACCCCCCAATGTAATAATTTTTCTACGCTTTCAGCTGTCATACGCAAAAATTTGATTTCCTGTTCAAAAATACGCCATACACAATGACAAATTTTTGCGTTGTGAAAGCTGAAAGAACAGAAAAACTATAACATTGGGGGGTCCGGCATTTGTGACGCATTTTTTGAATCAAAAATGAAAACATTCCAAAAGAATTTTTGCGTTTCAAAGCTTTAAGCGTCACCCCAAATTGATATCAGTTGTTTTGGAAGGAGGAAGAAGGACTTGCGTCACATTTCCCTTTTAAAAGGGTTTTTGTTGTGATA
>CM055404.1:96596662-96615902 GCA_029228625.1 Pseudolycoriella hygida | reverse complement strand
AACTCCAAAAAAGTTGGGTTTTCCTACAAATGGCTCTGGAACTAACTAAGTAACTAACTAACTAACGTAGGATGTTTCCATTAACTTTGGTTTCTATGAAAGTGCACATTTTGTATGGAAAATGACGGTTTTCTAAAGGTCATATCTCCGGATCCACTGGACCGATTTTTTTGAGTAAAAAGTCGATTTTAATCAGAATTTTACGTAGAATCCGAAAAACTAGGGCTCAGAAAGACACGACGCAAGTCAAAAAAGTCAAAATCTAGCTGTATATATGGTTCCGAAGTCTACGAAAAAAAATTTTCTGAATTTTTTGCTCGTGGGGACTTGCGTCACGGGCGCATTGCTACCGCGCGCCCATGATTATTTAAACACTTCTTTACATTCAATACATTCATTATTTACATCGTCACTAATATCACATTAATCACAGATTACACATCAATGTCTAAATTCTTAAGCCACGTTATTGCCTCAGGAGTGAGAGAGTGCAATATTTGTAGTCCTCCGTCAAACTTACGTTGTGGGCACTCGTCAACTATGTGGCTTAGTGTTTGGATGATTGTCCCATCGTCACAGTCACAATATGGCGTTTGGCTTGCAGAGCAGCCATGACCAGAGCGGAAGCGATTCAACATTTTCCATTCCTTTCTGTCCATGGTAAAGCTACCACAGGGGTGGTTCGCCAACGGTCTTTGCTTGCTTCGACCCGTTGGTCCGCTGGTGAGTGATGACACCATGGTTTCCTGAGTTGGTCCAGCGGTGCCTGGGGTGGTTGCGAACACCCCTACCGAAGTGGTCTGGTTAAGAGCCTTACCGCGAAAGCCCCCACCGAGGGTAAATTCTGTACCGCGGGGCTGGGGGGCCCCAGGAGTAGTATGTCATCCGATATGACCGCACCCGGCCCCAGGACTTGGTTGAGGTGCCTAGTGGCGCTGCAACGCGGGGGCTGTGGAAGATAGTGAGCTGCGTCAAAACAGCTTGCGCTTCGATATGGGTGACTGAACCCCTAGTCCTTCCTGGGCAACCATGACATAGAGACATGATAGTAATTCGAGCCTCATCTAGGTCGCGGAGGGTTACGCAAACCCGCCGCAATAGAAAGAGTCACTTCGGCGACTCGCGCTAATTGGGCGTATCCCAATTCCGCGACCGTGGGGGCCGTGCGGTTAAAGTTTAGGCTAGGTACGCACGTTAATCTGCAATTAATTCTATGTCCATGGTAAAGCCTTCCAATTTTTCATTCGGTAATACGATGAGATTTTTGTTTGAGAAATTCGGTGCGTTTGACCAATACAATTCCCATTCGTCATTCACGTCGAAATTTTCGTTTTGGATGTCATGGTCTATCCAGATCGGGAGCGTGATTTCAACCGTCGGGTTGGTGGATTCTCCAGGTCGAAACGAATGGGCAAGTCATAGCCTCTAGCGTCGTCGAAACACATTTTCCACATTTTGTGAGCAGAGTATTTTCTTCTGAGTTCGGGCGGTGCAATGTTGGACTGTACGTGCAGCCACGGGATCGGCGTTGAAGATACTGCTCCAGTTATCAACCTAATAGCTGAGTTCAATTTTTGCAGTGTGTGAGCTGTTGTACCAGACCGGTGCACAATATTCGGCCGTGGAGTAAACTAGCGAAAGTACAGCCGTTCGAAGCACATTGGCATCAGCACCCCAATTTGTCCCAGATAGCTTTTGAACAAGATTATTCCGCGTCTTTAACTTTTTACCACGTTCTTCGCATAGTGGCTTGTACGTGAGCGGTCGGTCAAGTGGCACTCCAAGGTACGTTGGTACAAAGTTGAGCTCGATTCTCACACCGTCAACATAGACGTTCAATTCTCGAATTGCTTGTTGATTGTTAAGGTGGAACATCGCAACTTCAGTTTTTCGCTTGTTCAGGCGCAAGCACCACTTTTCGTAATATTTGCTCATTTTCCGAATGTCTCGTTCTAGAGCGTGTTGTCCGCCTTCAAACGTCTTCACTTGTGTGGCCAGCGCTGAGTCGTCTGCGTACCCAAACTTCCTCGAAATCGTTGTTGGCATATCGCTAGTGTATAAGTTGAGAAATGACGGTTCGCAGACACTTACTTGCGGAAGCCCATTGTTCAGAATTCTGACCCGGCTACTTTTGTTGTGAATGAACACACCGAACGGCCGGTTTGCAATCATGTTGTTCACAAGGTTTCCCATTTTCACGCTCGGTACAACTTTGAGGAACTTCAGCATGAAGCCTCTTTGCCAGACAGAGTCGTACGCCGACGACAAATCAATCAAAGCCATAGCTGTCTTCAGGTTACGTTCAAAACCAGCTTCAATAAAAGTGGTGAGCGAGAGGACCTGTTCACAGCAGTCATGGTTTTCTCTGAAGCCAGCTTGTTCTGCCGGAAGGGCTGTATCTATTGGTCCATGTGTCATCAGACAGATCAGCTTTTCGAGCAGCTTGAACATGATACTCAATAAGGCAATGGGTCGACAGCTTCCCGGATCGTCAGGATCCTTGTACGGTTTGAGAATTGCGATAATCGTTGACTTCTTCATCAGCGGTGGCAGCCTCGAAGATTTTGTTGAGGAATTTCAAAATCCACAATCTGGTTCGTTTTCCAAGTAAAAGGAATGGATTCCGGGAACAGTCCATCCAGGCTCGCAGCTTTCCCAAGTTTGATTGATGAGATGGCAGCATCTTCGGCGTTAAACGGACGATCGAAAAACGGATTGTACGAAAATGACCGTTTCACCTGTTTCAGTTCAGCTTTTACGGCTCTGTTGTGGTGTGGTTGTACTGGAACTTTCTTAGAGTTGCGTAGTATCGTTGCGGCGATCGCATCTGGATTTATGTTCGGCTTCACTGATTGCGGTTTTGAAATTTCCCCGAGATGTCGCAGTAACGCCCATCCTTTCCGGCTCGAATGCGTGAAATTCATGTCTCTGGTCGTATTTTCCCACTTAGCTTTCCTGGCCGCCATCAGCAATTCTAGGAGTTGATCAGATATATCGTCATCTCCCTATTCCTTGAACTGTTTGTACATATCATCCATCTCTTTCGTCCAGTACGGAATGTACCGTTTACGAAATCCACGGGGGATTGATTTTTTCGCCACTTAATAAACACCACATAATAGTATAACTGTTTGACGAGTGTAGAGTTTGTGCCCCGAGCCGGAGGCGAGGTATACAACTTCACGAGCCAAAAAACAGTTTTTAAAGCGAGTTGCTTAAAAATACACGAATGAGTTTGCGAGTGTCACGAAATGATCCAAAATGGATGACTTACTAAGCACCCCCCACTGTACGCTGTTTTAATCGGTGTCCCATTCGAAAACGCGTCATTAAATGCAGATATACATGCAATGAGAAGTTTCCGGGGGGCCCTAACATCCATGTAATGATCATTTCCGTGGGGTGCACATATGCATGTAATGACAAGTTTTCGGTGGGACATTGATTAAAATTTTAATTGTAACCACAACAGAATGCGTGTTAGTATTAATTAGAGAATATTAATTAATGAAGCCACGTGCACAAAATAGTTTTTTCACATTTGTTAGGCGAAAATTCATATTTTCTCACCTCAAATGAGGGTAGAAAATTGATTTTTTCATGAGTTGTTCGAAGCGGGATGAAATAGTACATTGTGCAACTAGTATTGGAATGTTGATTTTTTCAGCATTAATCCTACATTTTCCTACATTTCCTACATTTGGAAATTTAGGACGTGTGCTGAAAAATAACATTCCAATACGTTTTCCACACAGTGCTTTCTGCAAAACCGGGGATTGAAATACGACGTATTTCTATGTTTACTAGTCGAGTGCTCTAACCATTGATCTACCGAGACAAGATATTTGCTGGCGTGGGTTCGAATCTTACTGGGCTTATAAAGCAAAAGGGTATTTGTTATTTTCAGAGTTTAATTTCAATATTCGTTATTTCAATGATTAAAATATTAGAGAATTAAAGTCAGTTATTTCCGAGAACGAAAATTCAATCTCTTAAAATTTGATTAAATTGAGTTTACTCAGCATTCCAATGTGATGACGTCACATGTATTAAATGCAATACGATAATATCAAATTGATTTTGACTATGTGCCTAAAGTTAATACGATTGGAATACAGAAATTTACCGGACGCGTGTTTACCTATATGATGCAAAACAAATCGTATGCCGTCGTAAAATGTAAATCATAAGATTTGTTGGTATAGGTAAAAATACGTGCCACACGAACGACAATCTGAAATAGCATAAGTCCCTTTTACTCGTTGTCCCATCGAAAACTTGTCATTACATGTATATGTGCACCCCACGGAAATCATTCATTACATGTCATTCATTACATGCTATTCATTACATTTAGCCCCCACCGGAAACTTCTCATTACATGTATATCTGCATGTAATAACGCGTTTTCGGTTGGGACACCGAGTAAAACAGCATACAGTGGGGGATGCTTAATAAGTCATCCATTCTGGATAATTTTGTGACATTCGCAAACTCATTCATGTATTTTTAAGCAACTCGCTTTAAAAACTGTTTTTTGACTCTTGTAGTTGTATACCTCGCCTTCGGCTCGGGATACAAACTCTACACTCAAAAAACAGTTTTCAAAGCTTTTTGCTTAAAAACACCCTCTTGAGTTTGGCTCATTTCACAAAATTAATACCTCATGTACTGACTTATTTCCGCATCCCCCACTGTAATCTACTATTTTTTAATCTTATCCGTAGCACAAAACGTTGCATCTACCATAGTAGATTTTCTGAAACTTTATCCTACACGACGCTTTGTGTCCACTGCAACGATATCCGGTGTTACAATACTTATTTGGATGACGAGAGACGAAAGTAAAAAATTCAACCGTGTGCAAAGTTTGCTGCTCGCGCCGAAGGAAACAATCGCACAGGTTGAATTTTTTTACATCGTCCATAGTCATCCACACAACTTGTCATTACTAGAATTACAAAAATTGAAATTTGAGGTTCAAAAACTGAAAGAGAACTGAGAATTTAATTAAATTGAGCTGATGATTGCGCGGGTAAAAATATTGTTACGCATCTGCGGGAAAATTTATTTATCTTCGAGGAGGAAGCTTGTATCCCGAGCCGAAGGCAAAGGATATAATCCGCCGAGAGGATAAATAAATTATCCTGCAGAAACGTAAGAGTTTTTATGCACCGAAGCAAGAAATCAACAAAACAAATTTTGATACAAGACAGTAATGTATGACTTATCTCCCAAGACAGCCACTGAGGTGTATAAAATAATTTGTTCAAGCATTTCTTTGGTGTTATTACTTTTACATAATGTATTTTCGTTTCCATTCGCAGAGGCGCGTAAGTACATAAACAAATAAACGGCCTTTGGGAGTATTCTCAATTCGTGGCTATCTGAGAGCTGATCGCATCTAGTTCGGGAACCGAAAAGTTTAATTTTCGTAGTTGGTGTAATGAAAAATACCTTAAAATCCACAGACGAGAAACTTATTTTATTACTTGGTTACATTAAAGATTTTCTGCAACCAAGTGCCGCTACGCTCGAAAGGAAAACTTCAGACAACTGCTGAAAAATCAATTTTTTAAAACTTGGTGCACAAGGTATTCTGTCGTACAAAGCATAAAACCTCAGAAAGTGAATTTTGAGAGAGAATTTCATACATTTTCTCTCCCAAAATTTACCTTCTGAGGTTTTTATGCTTTATACGATTGTATTGTTAATGCGTTGTAATTGTAGCTTACTGAGAACAAAGGATCGCAAGATCTGTGTTCAAAGATCATTGACATGATCGCCCGAACTGATAAATCTGTTAAAGCTTACAACGAAAAATTAATGTGGAATACTGACCACACCACACCGCAACAGTCGTATTAAGATTCTGGAGTCGAATAAATGAAAAAGATTTTAAAATTTATTGAACATTGAAAACCGCAAAACCCGGTATTCACAACCGGTTTTGCGATTTTAATACCGAAAATCGGTTAGTCAAAACCGGTCCGGTTTTGCATTCCCAACTACTTATTTGGTAGATATTCAGGCAATATTTTCGGCACACTAACATTCAAGGCGCAATTTTGTTGAACTCTTCTAAAACTTGTGGACTTATGTCGTCGTCAATGAAATACATTTCGCATTTTTCTGGATTCAGTTCTAGTCTTTCCTTGCTCTTTTCTATAATCAAGCAAGTTAGAATTCAGTTTGTAGAAAACTCATGCCCTCAGAAATTAGAAGGCTCAAATCCTTCGGCAAAAACAAATTTTGGTTCAGGTACTAAAAAACAGGTACGTACGCACTGTCGCACAATGGACGAGAAGCCCTCGGAGAACATTTATTGTAACGTCGGATAGAACGTAGATACGTCGGAATCCCTTTCTGTTCGTATTGTAAATAAATTGTTATTTTGAAAGCATTGTAGTCCTTTCAAATTTTTACTTTTTAAAATAATTTTCGTAATGTCGGATGTAGTTAATAATGTTCTTTATTTGTAGTATAGATCAAATTCTGAAGATGCATCAATAAAGATGCGAAACGTCAAATAATTGTTTTTCGTCACTTAAACGGAACGGAAAATCGATTAAAAACAATCAATAATTTAATTGTAAATATACAATTACGAGCAACAATGATAACGTCCGACGTTTGTAACTTATTAATAGAAAACAATATGTTTGTAGGGTTTGGGTAAACTTTTTATATGCACAAATAGTTCACTCAAGGTTCAAGCAACAGTTGGAATCGCCAAATAACTTCGGGGCAGTACAGTGGGAAAGTTATACGAGTTACGAATGAAACGACATCGATTTTTAGATTCCAACAAAATACTTTCTACTTCAAAAAGACAATACGTATTTCGCCCGCACGCCTAAATCGTCCGATTTTCTATCATTTGGAAAATTATTTTGTTGGAATCTTAAAATCGATGTATAGTTTACTCGTACAACTTTCCCACTGTACTGCCCCAAAGTTAGAAGACAATATATGAGATTGATCAATGGGAAATCGGAATTTTCACAACTTGTTTTTAATCGACGTCAACTTGAAACTAAACAAACAAAATTTTTTCAGCGTATGTCTCAAAAAATCACATTTTTTGAAGTTAGTATGGAAAGCTTATAGTGAAAGGATCTGAAAAAGTAGAACCACAAAAAAGTCGCGAAACTAGTAAATAATGATCTAGCCGCTAACCCTTCATGGGTTGTTAAGGCGGATAATTATATTATTATTATATGAGCTTTGAAACAAACGGGACGGTCTCTTATTAATGAAAACAGCGGATTTATATTTTTGGTCAAAAATATCAATAACAATGTGTGAAGAACCCAGTTACGATTGCAATAATGACACGCTGAGAATATATATTGACAATTGGGCAGGCGCTTGTAATCTTTTTTATTTTTTTATATCTACCATTCGGTAGGATTGTTACATTAATAATTTCGATAATAAAAATATTTGGAATTATTGGAATTATTTTATTTAACGCAATTTTGATTTTCGCTTGGCGGTTAATTTGTAATGTGAAATTACAATTTCAATTTAAAAAAAATAACGACACTTTTAATGTTTGTCGTAGAACATTGTTTGCCTTAATATTATCAATTTTATCGAAATAAAATAAAAACCAAATAAAAAAATGTTAGGCGCATTCCTAATTGTAAAGCAGACTAAGAAAACATTGGAAATTTAGGAAAAATCATGTTTTTCCACTCATTTCCCTCACCTCCCCGTCAACCAAGCTGAACACTGGAGCCATCCCTCTTTATCTTACGGTCTCATTCATCGGGTGGTTCCAGCCATTTGCTGTCTGTGATAAATGACAGAATGTTAGTCGGTGGAACCTTCCGGAATTCCTCCATTGTCAGGTAAAAGTCACCTAGGACTTCGTCCTCAGTCGTGACAGGGCTAGGCATTGGCACAAAAAGCTCTTCGCTGTTTCCGGTACGTCTCCGCACCCTCCACAGTTCGGGTCGCTGCTAAGTCCTTTTTGTGCGAATGGTATCTCAAGTAGTTTTGACTCGTCAGCACTCCCACCAACAGCCTCTGCCGTGTTTTTTCTAGGTTCAAGAGATGTTTCGTAGTCTGCGAATTGCATCCAGATAAAAACTCTTTTACCTGTCTACAAGCATCCAGTTGCTCCCAGGATCTTTGGTGCTTGTCTTTGGTCCTATCGCTGAAGAGTTTCGGTATCAAAACGGCGTGAACGCCGAGTGCTGGTTCTGGTCCCATGAACTCATTCGCACTCGCTTTCCTTGCTAGCTTATCTCCCCAAAAAACACGTAGGGCCCTAGCAGAGACTCGTTTGTAGTGCCCTAGCTAAGTCCAAGGACTCAAATCGAAAAAAGTTTCCTCCATAAATTGTTGGTCATGTGCAGATCTTTCAAATAAAAAAAAATTATAAAGATCGGAAAAGATTTACTCGAGTTATTTACAAAAAACACATAGAGCCCTAGCAGAGACTCGATTTTAGTGGCCTAGCTAACTCCAAGGACTCAAATTCAAAAAAGTTTCTTCCATAAATTGTCAGCAATGCCCAGATCTTTCAAACAAAAAAAAAATATGAAAATCGGAAAATATTTACTCGAGTTATGTACAAAAGACCAAAAACCACTTAAACGGCACTAGGTCGTTGGCCATTGCGCCGATAGCTCCTACATACAATCCCATAAAAGATTTTTCAAATGCCTTTCAGGGAAAAAAAGTTTTTGAAAATCGGTTGAGTTTTACTTAAGTTATCGCGGTGTCGGACGGACGGACAGCCGGACGGACATTTTTTATTGCTGATTCGTCATCTGAGGACCATGATCGAAGCTCTCCCCTACTTCCGGGTTGAAATTGGGGTAGTTACAAATTTCGTGGTAAAGGCATAAGACCTTTTTTCGAAGAATTTCGTTCTTCGTACGGGTCTAACATTTTAACGTTCAGTCAAGATCATATACTAATCAATGCTGAGTACTTGTGAGGTATCGGCCCGCCTGACGTTTCTATCTGGTACAAGCGAAAATGCGAAAAAAGACGACAGTTACGTCGTCGCCCTTCTAAAGAGATAGAAGTTGTTTTCGCAGTAAAAGCCTCAATTTTTTTATCGGTTATGTTCTTTGTTACGTTATCTATCTACTAATGGTGTTAAAACGCAATAAAATTATTGATTTATAAAACATTTTATAATCAACAAAATGTAAAATGAAGATTGATTTTAACACAGGAAAATCATTATCCACCCACAAGTTCAGGAAATGTTTTCTGTGTAAGTACAATAAAAAATAAGGGTAAAGATGGGAACAAATACCGACATAAAATAAAATCTTTGTTATTTTCTGTTTTTAGATTTCTTGAACTGCAAAAAAAAGTTTTCGTAATTGAAATCTGATAGATTCGAATATACACAAAAAAGCTCTCTACTTAAGTAATTTTTGGATACAAACATTTTCGGAGAACCCTTCTCTGGGAAATTGATATGTTATCGTGAAAACTTTTAAATCTTTTGTTTACCTTTTCTTATTCGATTCATAGGAAAAAAGGTACAACTGCAATTTATATGTTTATAGTAAGCAAATACAGCGCGTGCTTGTTCAGTTTTACTTTCTGAAGGTGACATATTTCATTATTTCATTCTGAACTGTTGTTTTAGTATTCAAAAGTCTGATGGAAACTAAACTTTTATGCAATTGAGTGTCATGAAGTAGAACTGTGTTGCAACCAGGGTTGTATTCGCTACCCAATTTTTTTAGCGACGCTAACGCTAACGCTAACTGAGAAAAATACTAGCGTCGCTAACGTATTTCGCTAATCAGGAAAAAATTAGCGCGCTAATAGCGGTCGCTATTAGCGAACGCTAATCGTCGCTAACTTTGAAGGTTGAAATGTAAGTTGAGGTATTTAACTGGACGGTCGTATTGATGCTCCTTTGAGGGGGTGAAAGGTTTTTTCGACTTATATTTCTTGTTTTGGCAGTAACGGAAATCCATAAAAATGAAGCTTACGTTTGTTAAAATGGTTGGAACTTTGAGCCAAGATTTTAAAGATCAGGCAGTAGATAGATTCTTGTTTAGTTCTTGTGTCTTCAAAACTAACTGAAAGTTTTTTTACTATTAGGCCGAACTTAAGACCAACTAAAGCCCTTAGGAGATTACAAGATTTCATTGGAAAAAATATCATCAACCAGTTTGTCCATCTAATATCAAAAGTTCTGGAGAAGTTTTTGATAAAACCGACAGAACCTTTCAATGCAAATTAACATTAATCATGCGTTATCATTCAACAAATATTATTATTTATCATATTTGTCATCTGACGCCCAAAATTATTCAAAATTCTCAAAAACATTTGTAGTGATTTCTTTTTCATCCACTTTTCTAACTGGTGGGAACTTATAAATCTTCACTGATTTGGCAAAATGTAGGTCAGCAAAAAGCAATAAATTTGAAAATCTTCCATTGAATTATCTTTTAGAAGCAGAAAATTAGCGATTAGCGACTAGCGAAAATAAGACCTCGCTAATTCAGGGTTTAGCGAAACGCTAGTCGCTATTAGCGAGTGTATTTGAATTTAGCTTCGCTATTAGCGTCGCTATTAGCGACGCTAATACAACCCTGGTTGCAACACATGTTGAATTTTTTGCTAGCAACAAAACCAAAAAATCGGGGTCAATTGGTAGAGCATAATCCCAGCAAGGTGAAGATCATGGGTTCGCTATTGCTTCGCTATTTTGTTTAAAACAACTTTATTACATTTTCATATCATCTTCCAGTCATTTAAATATTACTTTTTCGATTTGTTATTCAGGATGTTAAGGTACGGCGGTGTGCTTTTAGTTAATAAGTTAGCAATAATAGTGTTGTTACACCCGTGAATCTTAACCGAAGCGATACCGCATTTTTGCACAATCAGTCAAAACAAAAAAGTTGTCAAGCTAACATGGTACGCAACCAATGTGGATAGTAAAATCGTTCACATAATGTGGATTTAGAAAACGAGAAAATACTAATAAGCGGGACATTCTTTTTGTGCACCGCTGTAACATGTCTTCAGTTAAATGGCACGCCAACGAAGATGGATTGGATTTTTTGCTGCTGATTGGAGACTCTACATCGATTCAGGCTAACATTGCGAGAGAAATGACTTCAACACTTCTGAGCTGCGGTCTATTTCAAATGTCCGACTTACAGAAGGCTCCATACGGCTTAATCCGTGAAGAACTTGCCAAAATTGATTTCGGCGCCCTGTTTGATGGAATGAATTCAGACCAGATGTTGAATGCTTTCTGTGACGAGTGCTACCAGATCCTTGATCTCCTTGTACCAAAGACAACGCTTCGTTCGACGGATCATCCGATATGGTTTGATGGCAAACTGATTAATCTGAAGAACAGGTGAAACCGTGATTATAAAAAGTTCCTCAACCGATCTGTCATTGACCCGAACAATGCAGATAAATCGTCATTCATTGCTGTTAAGAATGAATTTGAAAGATACCCTGACGATCTGTATAGCACCTTCCTGCGTGATCTCGCATATACCTACAAGAAACAGCCAAAGAAGTTCTGGAACTACATCAATTCAAAATACAAGAAAAGTAGCCTACCTGGTAAGATGTCACTTGGTGATGAAGTTGCAACGAATGACACTGAAAAAGCAAATCTGTTAGCCAAATACTTTGCTTCCGTATACAAGCGATACCCTGATGATGACAAAGAGATGGTTGAACTGATCTCGTACATTAACAGTAGAGACGATACTGGGATCACACACATCACGATCACCCACGATATCGTGAAGAAAATCCTTTTGGACTTAAGCAAAGGTGTTAGCCCAGATAAGATGGCTCCCCTGTTCCTCCGTGATTGTGCAGATGAATTCTTCCATCCACTAGCGATGATTTACCCGAAGTCATTGATGGAATGTCACTACCCTGATCGCTGGAAAATATGTCACTTAACTCCAGTATTTAAGTCAGGCAAGAAGAGTGATGTCACTAATTACCGTGGTGCATGTCTCGCTCCTAACTGTGCCAAAGTGTTTGAGGTTGTGATTGTGGAACATTTGAAGTACAAGGTTTTCCCGCATTCAACACCGACTCAGCATGATAACCTGATGGAGCTATCGATATTGGTTCACGAATCCGTTGACAACAACAAACAAATCGATGTCTTCCTTGCTGACATACACAAAGCATTCGACGTTATGCGTTCAGTCCGATTAGTGAAGAGGATGTCAATCGTCAAATACCAGCTATGCAATTCGATTCTTCTGTGATTCTGCTTCTTCCTGTCAGGCAGAAAGCAAAAGTTGAAGATAAATTCTTGTTAATGCGATGCGATCGACGTACTCTCTCGAATTGGTCAAAGATCTGTTCTGGCAGCTCTATTGTTCGTGATCTTTTTTGATGATTCGGATTGTTCACCTGGTCCTGCTAGAGACATCAACTTCTTACTACAAGAAAAAAGTTCATAACAGCATATCAACGATCGACGATACTCACTCAATGCAAAAAGCCATACACAGCTATATAAAATGGTGCTCCGATAACGATCTTAAGCTCAATGTATATTTATCACCATCCACCGAAAACGTTCTCCAGTCCTGGCAAACTATCATATAAATGGCGATGTGATTGTACGTGTTACGACTATACTTTCAATGGACACTTTGAATTGGCAGTCAAGAAAGCCATGTCAATGCTTTCGCTTTTGAAACTCCAATGCTACGCTAGGTTCAACGTCGATACAGCCAAGACGCTATATTCAGCCATAGTCCGTTCGGATCTAGAATTTGCCAGTACGATTTGGTCACCACACCACTCGGGCCACATCCAATTCATAGAAAGTGTCCAAAGACAGTTCGTTCTATATGCAAACCGTGATGGTCGAGTCGAAGGCGACGCTAATCCATATCGTATTCGTCCATATGCTTAAAGGTGTGAAGAACTTCACCTCGTTTCACTCGGACGTCGGACCGATGCAGCGATATTTTTCATTCATGATGTTCTCATTGGGAAACTAAGCTGTCAGTTCATCTGTGATAAAATCGTATTGAACGATTGCACGCGAATGCTACGTAGATCTTCACTGATAAGAATCACTTGTAGTGCCCACGAGTATTCACAATTCTCACCACTAAACTTCGCATATCGACTATACAATATTGCTGCCAACCACATCGGTCCGACCCTTCCGTCACGTGAATTCAGAAGAGAAGTCCACAAGCTTGATGACTCGGTGTTCGGTACCTTCGGCCTTGTTGGATGATGTGTTTGTTTTGGTGCTTTATTTTCACAAATATCATTTAAAACCGGAAGCACTTACCCGGTGATTAACCTTTTTCATTTATCTGATGTTTTCCAAAAAGTTAAATTTATTTTCTGATTGCACAGTTTACTTTTCGCCTGAGTTTCTGTAATTGGCTGGCCGTTATTACATTCTGGCTCCATTTCGATGATAACAGGACGACGTATTCTATGACGACTGATTTATTTGATACGATTTTCGACGATATACGATTTTTGACGATACGCTTTAATTGAATTTGCTTTTTCACTTTTGACGGATTTTTGATTTTTTTGACTTTGATTTACTCGGTCTTAACTATTTATTGGATTCTTTTTGTTGATATTTTTGGCTTAGATTTACTCGATCTTAACTATTTGTTGTTTGTTGTTTAGTGAATTTGATTTTTGTTGTGGATTGAAATTAAACTAACTCAATACGGTTGGATATTATCGGGCAATACTTTCTATCGATGTAGATCTCAGTTATTTCCGGCATTGTCAATAAACTTTACTTTACTTTTGTTAACCAAACAGTGTGGTTTGCATTCTAAACAGCTCCGAGATCCATTCCCATCATTACAACAGGTTATGGGTAATCGTAATACCGGAGAATATTAAAGCTGTCTATAGTAAAGTTTAATAAAATACGTTCCGTTTAACGTATAAATCAAGTGAAATTCGCATAGCGAAATCTTGTTTTCTTCAATATGGCGCAACATCATTCAAATGCTTTTACACCGACGATTGACCGGCTCATTGGACGTGAAAATTATAACACGTGGAGTTTTGCTGTAAAGACGTATTTGGAGCATGAAAATTTGTGGGACTATGTGAATCCTGATCCAAATGCGGTGAAGCCTACAAGGAAAAAAGCAACAATCCAAGGATCAGATGAAGTTGATGATGAATTTCTTCGAGAAGAGGCTACGAAGGACAGGAAAGCTAAATCGAAGATTATATTGTTTATTCACCCCAGCAATTATCATCACGTTCAAAACTGCGTATCTGCTAAGGCTGTATGGCAGGCGTTGAAAAGCGCATTCGAGGATTCCGGTTTAACGCGAAAAGTGGGATTAATTCGTGTTCTTACATCGACAAAACTTCAAAATTGTTCTTCAATGGAAGAGTATGTCAACAAAATAATGACAGCAGCTCATAAATTACGCGATATTCGTGCAGAAGTGAGTGATGAATGGCTTGGTTCATTCCTTTTGGCTGGTTTAACCGATCGATACAATCCGATGATTATGGCTTTGGAAGCCTCTGGTACACAGATTACTGGCGATGCTGTTAAAACAAAATTGCTGCAAGAGGAGAAACCATCATCTAATGCACCGAAGGCTTTTTATTCATCTAAAAAGCATCGTAAACAACAACATTCGACGAACGATCGAACTTCATCTTCATCATCATCAGCTGGCACGAGTAATATCCGTTGTTTCAATTGCAATCAATATGGTCACATTTCGAGAAATTGTCCGAATAAAAAGCAAATGTCATCACAAAGTGCACAAATTTCTTCGACATCTCATCCAAAAGGATTAATTGCTGCTTTTTCAACTTTTTATGACAATCCGAACGATTGGTTTTTCGACTCGGCTTCATCATTTCATATGACAATGCGAGAAGATTGGTTGGACGATCAACATGCAGCGATTGTCGACAAAATTACAACTGCAAATAATTCCGCAATGAAAGTAAAATCTACTGGACGAGTGACAGTGCAAGTTGTTTGCGAAAATAATGTGAAGCAGCTGCCCATACATGAAGTGCTACATGTTCCAGATTTAAGTGTAAACTTGTTGTCCATCAGTCAAATTGTATCCAAGGGTTACACTGTTTTCTTCGATAATTCTGGCTGCATAGTGTCGGACGATAATTCAAATGTTGTTGCTACCGGTGAACACATCAACAATATGTTCAAACTTCATACACCGTATTCATCAAAAAAAAAACTTTGCTTCGTATCCAAAAATGGCACAGCGACAGGTGATATTTGGCATCAAAGAATGGCGCATCTGAACAAGTCAGATCTCTTGAAACTTATGAATCATTTAGCCACTGGAATTTCGTTCACTGATGGAAATAATAAAAGCGTTTGTGTGCCATGTTTGAAAGGTAAGCAATCCCGATTGCCATTCCCGAAGGAAGGGTCACGTGCGAAATCAGTTTTGGATTTAATCCACTCCGACTTGTGTGGTCCCATGGAAGTGCAATCATTTAATGGAGCTAAGTATTTTTTGACCTTGATAGATGATTTATCCAGGAAAGTTTTCGTCTATTTTCTCAAAACTAAAGAAGGCGTTCAGGAAATTTTTGAAAATTTCAAAGTCATGTACGAGAAGCAGTTGAACAAAGTTATCAAGATGTTGAGGTCGGACAATGGTGGTGAATTTATCTCGTCAAACCTGGAAGAATATTTAAAGAAATGTGGCATCATCCATCAGACAACGGCTCCGAATACACCTGAGCAAAACGGGCTAGCCGAACGGATGAATCGCACGATAGTAGAACGAGCGAGGAGTGCATTGATTGCAGCTGGTCTACCGAAAATTTTTTGGGCTGAAGCTGTTGCAACCGTCGTTTACTTAATTAACCGTTCTCCAACAAGAGGTCATGAAAAGACTCCCGAACAAATCTGGACAGGTGAAAAGCCGGATTTGAGTCATCTGAGAGTTTTCGGGTGCAAAGTGATGATGCATATTCCAAAAAAGTTTCGCCGAAAATTTGATCCGAAATCAACCGAAATGATCTTCGTTGGCTACTGTGAGAACACAAAGGGGTACCGTTGAATACATCCAGTTACGAGGCGACTTACGATTAGCCGCGATGTTGTTTTCATTGAAAATGAATTCGTCTGCAATACCCGTTCCACCGAAGAATTACATCAGTCAGTTGGAGATGTTTTCCCGTACTTTGAAAACGAATTGGATTCCGATGTTCAAGATATGGACGAATTGTATTCCGATGAACAAAATCCGATCGAAGTTGGTGAGACAAACGAATTGAATACCGAACAAAATCCTCTTCAAAGCAACGACACACCGAACAAAATCAACGACATTTTACCGAGTATTTTTGGCCAAGACTTGGTACCGACGAACGATGCGATTTCATTGCCGAATATCAGGCGTAGTGAAAGAGTACCGAAGCCCAAAATGTTTCCGGATTTTGTTACCTACTGCGTGAATGTTTTTGTTGCTGAAGATCCGTTAACAGTCGAAGAGGCTATAAGCAGCGTAAATTCTGAAGTTTGGAAGACAGCCATGGCAGAGGAGTTCAAATCATTGCAAGAGAACAATACATGGCAACTTACAGAATTACCTCCGAATCGAAAGCCTATCCAGTGCAAATGGGTTTTCAAAACGAAACGAGATGCCGACGGCAAAATAGTTCGATATAAAGCTCGTTTGGTGGCAAAGGGCTTTACGCAACAAAAAGGAATCGATTACAGCGAAACGTTTTCACCGGTGGTCCGGTACACCTCAATCCGAACGTTATTGGCGATTTCTGTGAAATACAACCTCGACATCGAACAAATGGATTTCGTCACCGCTTTTCTGCATGGAAAAATTGATGAAGAAATTTATATGCTTCAACCACCGGAATTTGCTCACGACGACAGAGTGTGCAAATTGAACAAGGCGTTGTATGGCTTGAAGCAATCAAGTCGACAGTGGTACTTGGAATTGGATTCCAATCGGTTTTCATCAGTCATTGGCAGATCCGTGTGTGTATTTCCACATCAACCTTCCGAAAATGATTTTTGTGGCTGTTTTCATCGACGATTTGCTGATTTTTACCAATGACAACGCAAAGAAGTCATTTCTAAAGACGAAATTACGTAAACGTTTCAAAATGACTGAATTGGGCGAAGCAAATTTTTGTGTTGGCTTGAAGGGTTAATTTTTGTCGATCAAAAACGTTACATCGCTGATCTTCTGTCTAAGTTCAAAATGTCTGACTGCAATCCTATCGCAACCCCAATGGATTTGAATCAAAAGCTCAGCAAAAGTATGTCACCACAGTCATCATCCGAACGAGAAGAAATGTCAATGGTTCCATATCGCGAATTGGTGGGTGGTTTACTTTACATTTCGCAAGGCACTAGACCAGATATTTCGTTCGCCGTAAATACACTTAGCATTTTCAATAACAATCCTGGCAAGGCACATTGGATTGCAGCGAAACGAGTGCTGCGTTACTTGAGACAGACAATCGACGCAAAGTTGCAATATTCGATGAAAGCACCAAGCAACGTTTCGGCATTTTGTGATGCTGACTGGGCATCGAACATTGACGATCGACGTTCATGCAGCGGCTACGTATTCGCTAGTCAAGGTGGTGCAATTTCATGGTGTAGTCGAAGACAACCTACAATTGCTTTATCAACAACCGAGGCCGAATATATGGCCTTATCGTTAACCGTACAAGAATCATCTTGGCTAAATCAATTTGAAAGTCAATTCAATTTTGGTGGTCAATGTTCACCGATCAAAATTTTCTGTGACAACACCAGCGCTTTGGATTTGGCTAAAGCCACCGGATATAGTCCCCGAACGAAACATATCGATGTGCGACATCATTATCTGCGTGAACATGTCGAATCTGGAAAAATCAATTTGGTGCACATTCCAACCAGCGAAATGGTGGCTGATGTTCTGACCAAACCTTTAGATTTAAAGAAACATTTGTTTTGTTCGGAAGGTATGGGATTAATTTTTTAAATATATTTTTTTTTATTTCTGGAGGATGAATTAACTGAATTGAATTTTAAATATTTTTTTTGTTTATTTTTTGAGATTATTTTAATTTAGTTGGAGTGTTGTGGATTGAAATTAAACTAACTCAATACGGTTAGATATTATCGGGCAATACTTTCTATCGATGTAGATCTCAGTTATTTCCGGCATTGTCAATAAACTTTACTTTACTTTTGTTAACCAAACAGTGTGGTTTGCATTCTAAACAGCTCCGAGATCCATTCCCATCATTACAACAATTTTTTCTTATCTATAGATATCGCTTTTAGACGTTTTTTGATTTTTTACTTTTTGATTTGGACAATTGTGCAGATACGCTTGATTTATTGTAACGTTTTGATGGTTTTTTAACAAGGTCTATGACGTCAGTCATAGACACTCTTTTTCCTTGTCATCTCGCGCGCGCAGCCCATAAACTGCCCTTCGTTCTCCTAACAGGGCCGTTGCCACTCCCTACACCGGTTCGCCAGCCCCCCCCCCCCCCTAACTTGGGTCTGCGGCAGATTCCTTGGACTCTCCTGAGAAAATCGTAGAACAAAATTATTTTCATAAAGAAACGCAATCAAGAAATATCAATCAAAACCAAAAACAGAACGTGTCCAAAGGAAGTTACTGCTTAAATGGAACTTGAGACCTTTGCGCTTCTTCCCCTGCATTTGGTTTTTTGAATCCCCACTGTTTCCGATCTCCAGACCACTTTGGAAAAGTGCATTTTTTCAACTTTAAATGGTAGTCGCCACAATAGGTGGTTTTTCAGCGCGTTTGGAATTTTAAAAAAATTGTCTTCAAAATCTAAACAAATAATAATTTCACTTTTATCCGATAATTTGTTGATGGGATATTGCAGAAAAACGTTTTCGGCGACTTTGGTGCAGAGGTATTTTCTCAGATCTCTACAGCCCAAAACGTTTTTCCATAAAAAAAATTTTATTCTACGATTTTCTCAGGACAGTCCAAGGAATCGATAGACCCAATATGGGGGGCATCGAAGATGTGATGTATTTCGATTGGTCGAAGTATTGGCAAATTCACTCTTAATGGGTTTAATATACCCGTATTTTTTGCATTTTCAAGCGTATGCACAATACCTATACGAAAGTCGATTACTTGTTTGGATTAAAATTTTTTGAAAGGTGCGTTCAGCACGTTGTGTTTTCATTTCACGTATCATTCTTTAGGGGGCGTTATTTTCAATTTACAAGTGTACTAGATCATGGGAT
>CM055404.1:96573862-96596162 GCA_029228625.1 Pseudolycoriella hygida | reverse complement strand
AGTTTTGCTGTAAAGACGTATTTGGAGCATGAAAATTTGTGGGACTATGTGAATCCTGATCCAAATGCGGTGAAGCCTACAAGGAAAAAAGCAACAATCCAAGAATCAGATGAAGTTGATGATGAATTTCTTCGAGAAGAGGCTACGAAGGACAGGAAAGCTAAATCGAAGATTATATTGTTTATTCACCCCAGCAATTATCATCACGTTCAAAACTGCGTATCTGCTAAGGCTGTATGGCAGGCGTTGAAAAGCGCATTCGAGGATTCCGGTTTAACGCGAAAAGTGGGATTAATTCGTGTTCTTACATCGACAAAACTTCAAAATTGTTCTTCAATGGAAGAGTATGTCAACAAAATAATGACAGCAGCTCATAAATTACGCGATATTCGTGCAGAAGTGAGTGATGAATGGCTTGGTTCATTCCTTTTAGATGGGTTAACCGATCGATACAATCCGATGATTATGGCTTTGGAAGCCTCTGGTACACAGATTACTGGCGATGCTGTTAAAACAAAATTGCTGCAAGAGGAGAAACCATCATCTAATGCACCGAAGGCTTTTTATTCATCTAAAAAGCATCGTAAACAACAACATTCGACGAATGATCGTACTTCATCTTCATCATCATCAGCTGGCACGAGTAATATCCGTTGTTTCAATTGCAATCAATATGGTCACATTTCGAGAAATTGTCCGAATAAAAAGCAAATGTCATCACAAAGTGCACAAATTTCTTCGACATCTCATCCAAAAGGATTAATTGCTGCTTTTTCAACTTTTTATGACAATCCGAACGATTGGTTTTTCGACTCGGCTTCATCATTTCATATGACAATGCGAGAAGATTGGTTGGACGATCAACATGCAGCGATTGTCGACAAAATTACAACTGCAAATAATTCCGCAATGAAAGTAAAATCTACTGGACGAGTGACAGTGCAAGTTGTTTGCGAAAATAATATGAAGCAGCTGCCCATAAATGAAGTGCTACATGTTCCAGATTTAAGTGTAAACTTGTTGTCCATCAGTCAAATTGTATCCAAGGGTTACACTGTTTTCTTCGATAATTCTGGCTGCATAGTGTCGGACGATAATTCAAATGTTGTTGCTACCGGTGAACACATCAACAATATGTTCAAACTTCATACACCGTATTCATCAAAAAAAAACTTTGCTTCGTATCCAAAAATGGCACAGCGACAGGTGATATTTGGCATCAAAGAATGGCGCATCTGAACAAGTCAGATCTCTTGAAACTTTAGAATCATTTAGCCACTGGAATTTCGTTCACTGATGGAAATAATAAAAGCGTTTGTGTGCCATGTTTGAAAGGTAAGCAATCCCGATTGCCATTCCCGAAGGAAGGGTCACGTGCGAAATCAGTTTTGGATTTAATCCACTCCGACTTGTGTGGTCCCATGGAAGTGCAATCATTTAATGGAGCTAAGTATTTTTTGACCTTGATAGATGATTTATCCAGGAAAGTTTTCGTCTATTTTCTCAAAACTAAAGAAGGCGTTCAGGAAATTTTTGAAAATTTCAAAGTCATGTACGAGAAGCAGTTGAACAAAGTTATCAAGATGTTGAGGTCGGACAATGGTGGTGAATTTATCTCGTCAAACCTGGAAGAATATTTAAAGAAATGTGGCATCATCCATCAGACAACGGCTCCGAATACACCTGAGCAAAACGGGCTAGCCGAACGGATGAATCGCACGATAGTAGAACGAGCGAGGAGTGCATTGATTGCAGCTGGTCTACCGAAAATTTTTTGGGCTGAAGCTGTTGCAACCGTCGTTTACTTAATTAACCGTTCTCCAACAAGAGGTCATGAAAAGACTCCCGAACAAATCTGGACAGGTGAAAAGCCGGATTTGAGTCATCTGAGAGTTTTCGGGTGCAAAGTGATGATGCATATTCCAAAAAAGTTTCGCCGAAAATTTGATCCGAAATCAACCGAAATGATCTTCGTTGGCTACTGTGAGAACACAAAGGGGTACCGTTGAATACATCCAGTTACGAGGCGACTTACGATTAGCCGCGATGTTGTTTTCATTGAAAATGAATTCGTCTGCAATACCCGTTCCACCGAAGAATTACATCAGTCAGTTGGAGATGTTTTCCCGTACTTTGAAAACGAATTGGATTCCGATGTTCAAGATATGGACGAATTGTATTCCGATGAACAAAATCCGATCGAAGTTGGTGAGACAAACGAATTGAATACCGAACAAAATCCTCTTCAAAGCAACGACACACCGAACAAAATCAACGACATTTTACCGAGTATTTTTGGCCAAGACTTGGTACCGACGAACGATGCGATTTCATTGCCGAATATCAGGCGTAGTGAAAGAGTACCGAAGCCCAAAATGTTTCCGGATTTTGTTACCTACTGCGTGAATGTTTTTGTTGCTGAAGATCCGTTAACAGTCGAAGAGGCTATAAGCAGCGTAAATTCTGAAGTTTGGAAGACAGCCATGGCAGAGGAGTTCAAATCATTGCAAGAGAACAATACATGGCAACTTACAGAATTACCTCCGAATCGAAAGCCTATCCAGTGCAAATGGGTTTTCAAAACGAAACGAGATGCCGACGGCAAAATAGTTCGATATAAAGCTCGTTTGGTGGCAAAGGGCTTTACGCAACAAAAAGGAATCGATTACAGCGAAACGTTTTCACCGGTGGTCCGGTACACCTCAATCCGAACGTTATTGGCGATTTCTGTGAAATACAACCTCGACATCGAACAAATGGATTTCGTCACCGCTTTTCTGCATGGAAAAATTGATGAAGAAATTTATATGCTTCAACCACCGGAATTTGCTCACGACGACAGAGTGTGCAAATTGAACAAGGCGTTGTATGGCTTGAAGCAATCAAGTCGACAGTGGTACTTGGAATTGGATTCCAATCGGTTTTCATCAGTCATTGGCAGATCCGTGTGTGTATTTCCACATCAACCTTCCGAAAATGATTTTTGTGGCTGTTTTCATCGACGATTTGCTGATTTTTACCAATGACAACGCAAAGAAGTCATTTCTAAAGACGAAATTACGTAAACGTTTCAAAATGACTGAATTGGGCGAAGCAAATTTTTGTGTTGGCTTGAAGGGTTAATTTTTGTCGATCAAAAACGTTACATCGCTGATCTTCTGTCTAAGTTCAAAATGTCTGACTGCAATCCTATCGCAACCCCAATGGATTTGAATCAAAAGCTCAGCAAAAGTATGTCACCACAGTCATCATCCGAACGAGAAGAAATGTCAATGGTTCCATATCGCGAATTGGTGGGTGGTTTACTTTACATTTCGCAAGGCACTAGACCAGATATTTCGTTCGCCGTAAATACACTTAGCATTTTCAATAACAATCCTGGCAAGGCACATTGGATTGCAGCGAAACGAGTGCTGCGTTACTTGAGACAGACAATCGACGCAAAGTTGCAATATTCGATGAAAGCACCAAGCAACGTTTCGGCATTTTGTGATGCTGACTGGGCATCGAACATTGACGATCGACGTTCATGCAGCGGCTACGTATTCGCTAGTCAAGGTGGTGCAATTTCATGGTGTAGTCGAAGACAACCTACAATTGCTTTATCAACAACCGAGGCCGAATATATGGCCTTATCGTTAACCGTACAAGAATCATCTTGGCTAAATCAATTTGAAAGTCAATTCAATTTTGGTGGTCAATGTTCACCGATCAAAATTTTCTGTGACAACACCAGCGCTTTGGATTTGGCTAAAGCCACCGGATATAGTCCCCGAACGAAACATATCGATGTGCGACATCATTATCTGCGTGAACATGTCGAATCTGGAAAAATCAATTTGGTGCACATTCCAACCAGCGAAATGGTGGCTGATGTTCTGACCAAACCTTTAGATTTAAAGAAACATTTGTTTTGTTCGGAAGGTATGGGATTAATTTTTTAAATATATTTTTTTTTATTTCTGGAGGATGAATTAACTGAATTGAATTTTAAATATTTTTTTTGTTTATTTTTTGAGATTATTTTAATTTAGTTGGAGTGTTGTGGATTGAAATTAAACTAACTCAATACGGTTAGATATTATCGGGCAATACTTTCTATCGATGTAGATCTCAGTTATTTCCGGCATTGTCAATAAACTTTACTTTACTTTTGTTAACCAAACAGTGTGGTTTGCATTCTAAACAGCTCCGAGATCCATTCCCATCATTACAACAATTTTTTCTTATCTATAGATATCGCTTTTAGACGTTTTTTGATTTTTTACTTTTTGATTTGGACAATTGTGCAGATACGCTTGATTTATTGTAACGTTTTGATGGTTTTTTAACAAGGTCTATGACGTCAGTCATAGACACTCTTTTTCCTTGTCATCTAGAAGCTAGAAGACAATAAAATGCAATTCGTTATCATTAAGAGTGAATTTGCCAATACTTCGACCCCCCCCCACCCATATTGGGTCTGTCGATTCCTTGGACTCTCCTGAGAAAATCGTAGAACAAAATTATTTTCATAAAGAAACGCAATCAAGAAATATCAATCAAAACCAAAAACAGAACGTGTCCAAAGGAAGTTACTGCTTAAATGGAACTTGAGACCTTTGCGCTTCTTCCCCTGCATTTGGTTTTTTGAATCCCCACTGTTTCCGATCTCCAGACCACTTTGGAAAAGTGCATTTTTTCAACTTTAAATGGTAGTCGCCACAATAGGTGGTTTTTCAGCGCGTTTGGAATTTTAAAAAAATTGTCTTCAAAATCTAAACAAATAATAATTTCACTTTTATCCGATAATTTGTTGATGGGATATTGCAGAAAAACGTTTTCGGCGACTTTGGTGCAGAGGTATTTTCTCAGATCTCTACAGCCCAAAACGTTTTTCCATAAAAAAAATTTTATTCTACGATTTTCTCAGGACAGTCCAAGGAATCGATAGACCCAATATGGGGGGCATCGAAGATGTGATGTATTTCGATTGGTCGAAGTATTGGCAAATTCACTCTTAATGGGTTTAATATACCCGTATTTTTTGCATTTTCAAGCGTATGCACAATACCTATACGAAAGTCGATTACTTGTTTGGATTAAAATTTTTTGAAAGGTGCGTTCAGCACGTTGTGTTTTCATTTCACGTATCATTCTTTAGGGGGCGTTATTTTCAATTTACAAGTGTACTAGATCATGGGATAAACGGATATTACTAGTTCGGTGGTAGTGAGGTTTTCGAGCATTATTCGAAGAAACTTGTTTCAAATTTACAAGAAGTAATTTATTTTAGAACGAAATTAAATGCTGAAATTATTTCGCAATGAATGTCCTTACAATTGAAATGTTTAAATAATATTAATATTTAATTCATTTATTGTTAAAAAAACATTCAGAAGCTATTTGGAATCTAGGACATTTTTTTGAAGAATGGTCCAAACTGCATTTAATTGTGCAATCCCATGAATTTGTCCCATGAAAGTTTTAGTGAATTTTGCTATTGACCAGATATGTTTTTTAGACTGGTCGTCTATTCAACTGAATATTAGTAGGTGAAACATGAAGCGTGGTTATGTGTTGCAAGCCTTAAGCACTTCAGCATATTGAGTTTCAAATAAAGTTGTTGAAATGCAAATGTTTATCTAAATCAATCATATCGGGTAGGGATTTTTCCTCATTTACCAAGTTCATAGGATAAAGGAAGTGAGGGCCAAAAAAATATGAATTTCAAACAGAAAATGAACCGTCTTCCAAAGCAAATATTGTTACAAAGCTAACTCAAATAATAATGTTTCCATATGTGGAAAAAATGGCATGGGAATGTGAAAAATGTGCTTATAATAAAAAGAAGTCTTGTAGTAATAACGGCGGAATCGAATAGATGAAAAAAGATATCATGCTGTTCTTGTTCTCATCTCAAATGTTGAAACATGGAATAATGATATACAAGATATATGTCATTCAGATACAACGCAGATAAACAAAAAAACTTTTTCTTTATAAGTTCCTTTAGACTATAGAGAAAAGTTTTTTTTTCTTTTGCAGATAATGTTCATGATATATTTCCTCATTTTCTTTATAGCCGTTATTGTCATTTCCACAAACGAAAAAAGTATTAGCAATAAAATTAGAACTACGTTAAGAATGTCTATTATTGAAAATGCGATTTGTTTGAGTATAGTTTGAATTCGACACTTATCTTACATCAGATGGAAAAAATGAAAATCATTCGAGAACCAAAATGTGGAAACTGTGACAAAAAAACTTTTTTTGTCTACAGAAGTACTGAAGTGATGTCGAATTTGAAAGTATTAAATATTTTATTAATTCTGCCATTCCCTAAAAAGTTGTGGTGAAGCAATTCGATTATTCTATTTCGTTTCGAATTTAGATCTCTTTCGTGCTATCTTTGGTTTCGAAGTAGCGTATTTTCGTAACTAAAAAACCAGTTACGAAATAGTACATTGTGCAACTAGTATTGGAAGGTTGATTTTTTCAGCATTAGTTCTATATTTTATATGGAAATTTAGGACGTGTGCTGAAAAAAAACATTCCAATACGTGTTGCACACAGTGCTTTCTGCAAAACCGGGGTTTGAAATAGACAAACAACGGAAATTGCGATTTTCATTCAAGAAATCACTGTTACATCACATTGCATTGCTTTTGAATCATTCTAAATCAGTGTGGAAATAACTCATACAAATTTGTAATAAAAATTTAAATAAAAATTTGTCTAGTAATCGACATAGTAATATGTCGTATTTCAATCCCTGGTTGCAGAAACTGTTTTTTAATGCTCATAGAGTGAAAAGAATGAAAAAGCTGATAGACTTTTTATAAACTCCCATGGTAATAGACTACAAAGTAGTCAATACATGCCTTGGAGTACAAACTTTCACGCTTTTTGAAACCATTGCGCTGCAAGAAAAATCCGCGACCGCGATTACTACAACGGATTAAAGGCCGCTACCTTGCTTCAATCGTTTAAGGAAAGGCAATCTAACGAAACAAAACAAAACATGCTGATTTCGGCGTATCACGCCCTCACATACCAAGCAAAGTATGTGATTTCATCAGTACACCTATGCCTTGCAGGACTATGTGTTATAGGGGGGATCGGTTTTTTTTGGCCTGAGGGAGGGGTCTACAAAAAATTTTAGTGTCCAGAAGATTCCAAAAACGCCCAGGTTCGGCTTTTTGGACCGAATCTTAAGCTTGCACAAAATCGATGAAGTCAGAAGTTCGTGCTTTGGTGCATTTGGTCATTCTGAGCTCTACCAAAAATAAATGGTTCACATTTTATTGAGTTATTATATTTTTTTTTACATTTCATTACCCATTTTAAGTGGGAAAAATATATTTAGGATGAAAACTAGACAAATAATCTTTTTTATGTGGTATCAAAGTTCGCTGATGTCGATTTTTCAACGAAAATTATAGCTTTGAGCATCAAAAAGCTTTCGAGGGTCAATGACAATGTGACCGTTTTATGTGTTATTTTGCAGGGTATTTCTGACATTTTTTTATTGTTGATTCGTCATATTTAGACGATAATATGCATTTACTACCACCTCGATCTACACCATGTTACATTAATATTGTTTGTAGTAAACGTAAAGGACCTTTGTACTTCGTACGGGTCCAATAATTTTGCATTGCTGGTCTATTTTTAAGATTCCAAACGTTTGTTGTATTGCTTGGTTTAGACACAATTAAAAGACTTCTCAATAAGTTGATGTTTCCTTGTATTTTTGTTCCTTGCATTGATTTTATAACATCAACTTCAAGAAATCTTTGGAAATCATGAGGCTGAGAGTTTACATTTCGATGTTTTCTTTTCTTCTTTGCGCAATTATGTATCAAGTTGTAGAAAAGAGGTATCACGTGCTCTGCGTCCTTCTTAAGAAGAATTTTGAACGAATTTACAAAAGAATTACCGTTGAATTTCACAACGTTTAATTTCAAGTTCTAGTGATTTTTGTCCTTATTTTGTAAGTAAAAACCATTATTTCACGATTGCCAAAGATTTCCTGAAGTTGATGTTATAAAATCAATGCAAGGAACAAAAATACAAGGAAACATCAACTGATTGAGAAGTCTTTTAATTGTATCTAAACCAAGCAATACAAATTAAATTTAAGCGAACACGTGTTTCAGGGTTTTGGGTAAATATGGTCTAATACTGGTATATGGCCATGGCCACTTCCATAATTGCACAGTATGACCCAGTCTCCAGAATTATGAGAGTTGGGAAGTTGGTTCCAAAGGGGAAGTTGTAGAGTATTAAATTTAAGCAAACACGTGTTTCAGGGTTTTGGGGAAATATGGCTCAATGCTGGTACATGATCACTTCCAGAATTGGGCGGGATGACCCAAATCTCCAGAACTATGAGCGTTACAAAGTTGGTTGCAAAGGCGAAATTGTAGAGAATTTAATTTAAGAGAGCAAGTGTTTCAGGGTTTTGGGGAAATATTGCCCCATCCTGGTATCGCTGTACCCGTACGAAGTACAAGGTGCTATAGATTTACTAAAAACCATTTTTTGTAACATTGCGTAGATCGACTCGAGAGTTTGGGGTATACATTTATTCACCAAAATTTTTTCGCACAAATTTTTATTCTATTAAAGATAGAAATTAACTTATAAAAGTACTGATATCCGCAAAAAATTATTACGCTGTAGGGTCTGGCATTTTTGACGCAATTTTTTGAAAATCCAACGTAACTTCGCTTTAATTTTTTTGCGTATCGAAGCCTAATGCGTCACCCACCTCTGATTTCAGAACTTTTGTAACTGGAAGAATATCGTTTTCAATAAGATGCTTAGTGCGTCACCCTTTTCTGATTACAGAACTTTTGTAAGCAGACCCAAAGACTTGCGTCACACCTCCTCTGTAAGAGCTTTTTTGCGTTATATAATAATAGAAAGCAGGTTGTGCAGATACATGATTTCGCAGCGCGGCCACGATCTCATTAAGTACACACTGCGATCACGTTAACATTTTTTCCCACTAAATCGCATATGGTCAACAACTTTCTAGAAGTTTGCAGGGCTGTATCTCATTCAAAAAACAGTGATATGAGCACTCCTACGTTACATTTTATCCAACTACACCGTGGAGCTACCACATTACTTTCTATGTCTACTATCTGGCACACTGAAAATTTAAATATGCATACCACATGAAGAAAAGTGATCCTAGAGCACCTTTAAATCATAATAGCGATATGCTGCATGTTACTTTGAAATGACCACATAAAGGCGATATGCTGTATATTAGTAGGACGCATTTCGTCTTTAGCGTTCCTGCTAGATTTGGACAAAAAGTGATTATGCAATAATTTTTGTTATTTTCAGGAGTAAAAAAAAGAAAATAAGTTTTTGAGGAAGGTCAACAAAAGTTTGAACGTCGATATAAAATCAGGCAAGCGATACAAGAATTTACTTACTTCTGAGACTTAACCTTATTTTTGATAAAGAATTCACAAAAAATATAAAAATCGATATTTCACGAGTCGTTTCGTCCCGCCAGGCACCCATATTTGAACGTTCGTACCAAAAAACTCAATTGTAATAGTCACACATTTGCACGCAAATTTTTTTAGTTGCGTCAGCGTCGTACTCTTCGACCAGATTTTTTTTGACGAAATGTGCCCCTACTATATTGTTATGCACAACGTAACTAACATATATAGCTACGTATGGCATACTATTATTCATATAAATCATTTCTAATTTTTTGTTCTTATTTTTTTATCTTGGCTTTGGCTGTTTATTATTAATTATTGATATTATTTGAAAGGCTGTTATACATTTTTTATAAGAAAATTTTTTATATTTTGATAACTTTCTTCTGGTCACCCATCCAAGTACTAGCCGTGGCGATTGATGCTTAATTTCAGTTTTCGACTGCCAACGACGCATGTTGCTAATCTGACACATAATAATGTATATTCCATTTTGAAGCGTTGTTACACGTATTTACGCAGTAGGCTCTTTAACCTCTCAATTTACGGAATAGGCAATTAGATACATGTCACATTGTTTTAATGTGTGTATTTTTCCTTCTATGTTTCCCTTCTATCCTTTATCGTCTAGGATTATTTTAGATCCGAATTTTCGATGATCACAATGCATCCATAACTTATACAGCTTTTCACAACGCCAGCTGATGCCAAGATAGACATAGAAGGTAATGAGTGTAGTTCCACGGTGTAGTTGGATAAAATGTAACGTAGGAGCGCTCATATCACTGTTCTTTGAATGAGATACAACCCCGCAATCTTCTAGAGAGTTGTTGGCCATATGCGATTTAGTGGGAAAAAATGTTAACGTGATAAGATTCGCGGTGTGTACTTAATGAGATCTTCGCCGCGCTGAGAAATCCTGTATCTGAACAACCTATAGTTTATACTATTATATAGTATATACGCAAAAAAACCTCTTACAGAGAGGAGGGTGACGCATTAAGCTTCGATAAGCAAAAAAAATTAAAGCGAAGTTACGTTGAGTTTTTAAAAAATTGCGTCACAAATGCCAGACGCAACAGCGTAATAATTTTTTGCGGATATCAGTACAATTAGAAAACTTATATTTTGCTCATAGTTTCGTTTCTGTTGATTGACCAGCTGGTGCACTCATACATGGAAACATAGAAAAAATTTTGCTTCTGTTGGATGTTGTTCAACTGGTTTATTGCCAGTAATGATAATTTATTGCAGTATGTGCAGTGCATTGAAAATTTATTTATTTATTTATTTATTTATTTATTTATTTATTATTAAATTACAATTTCATCTTAATCTAATTTTAAGTTTCAGTGTGCTAGGCACTTTAAAGAAACATTAATTAATTTTCATAATTTTAATTTTAACTTTAATTTAATTTTTGATTTTTGGTTCTAATTTAATTGATTTCAGTTTTGTTCAATTAAATTTAATGAGAAAAAAAAGGAAAAGTATTAACTTAGACGAATATTAAATTTAGCATCGTAAAAGCAAATAACATTGTAAATAATGGTAGCGAAGAATGGCATGTGAGCGATTTGTCTTTATACAATTAACTTAAAATTTACAAAGCTGAGGGCAATGTTTTTACTGACTTGGAGACGCCAATGGCGAGCGTGACCGAAATAATGTAAAATTTCATATACTTCCTATCTCTCATTTCACCTGATAAACAATTAAAGAAAATTTTTTAAAAAGAAAAAAAAAATTTTTACCCCCAATTTACCCCCAAAAGTTAACATAAGGTTCATGTAGTAGTGATCTCTTCATCACAACGGCAATAAACCAGTTGAACAACATCCAACAGAAGTAAAATTTTTTCTATGTTTCCATGTATGAGTGCACCAGCTGGTCAATCAACAGAAACGAAACTATGAGCCAAATATAAGATTTCTAATTGTACTTTTGTAAGTTAATTTCTATCTTTAATAGAAAAAAAATTGTTTCAAAAAATTTTGGTGAATAAATGTATCCCGCAAACTCTCGAGTCGATCAACGCAATGTTACAAAAATGGCTTTTAGTAAACCTATGGCACCTTGTACTTCGTACGGTTACAGCGATACCAGGATGGGGCAATATTTCTCCAAAACCCTAAAACACTTGCTCTCTTAAATTTAATTCTCTACAATTTCGCCTTAGCAACCAACTTTCTAACGCTCATAGTTCTGGAGATTTGGGTCATCCTGCCCAATTCTGTAAGTGGCCAAGGCCATATACCAGTATTGATTGAGCCATATTTCCCCAAAACCTTAAACACGTGTCACTAAACAACAATTTCATGCACACTTGATTGCAATCGAGAAAGTATATCTTAAATTTCTTTCTCTGACTCAAACAACACTAACAAAAACTTTAAGTTTTCGATCGTATAGTTGCCCTAACGAAAAACGTCGAACTATGGTCATTAGGAGCAAAAACAGTTTTGTCACTATTTGCGAAATTGCATGTTGTGTTTTTTGTCACACGATATGATCTTCAAACTCACTACACTCGTTTAAATAGTCCACATCTAGTGACAAAAACATCTTCTCTTCTGAGTGTATCTACTAAAGTCGAAATTTAGATACAATGCCTCTGTTGCATAAAACGTTGTATGCAACTCGGTGCACACTACTTTATTAGGCACGCGATGTGTAATATCTGCGGTCTCGGTCATATTTACATTTCTAGTGCCGCTACGTCTTCGCCGGCCTCTACGAAGTTATCAAATTAAATCTGGATTGTTTCTTTCGAAAACGCTTACAGCTCGACTAATATAACGAACAAACGTTGGACTAGTGTGAAAGCAACAAGAAAAATTACAATCCATAAAATGTAGCTTGCCTAAACAAGCAATCAATAATTATTATCTGAACTGAAATTTCCCTCCATTAATCTTTGTAAACCGCGTTCGCTTTCGTGAACAGGAAATCGGTTAATGTGTTTGTACAAAAGATTTTCCATAAGACAAATAAAATTTTTCCGTTTATCATTTTATTAAACTCTGTGCATACAGACAGATAAAGTATGTGTATTTAAATGAGGGTAAAGTCATATCAAAGGTAAAGATTTTCAAGTATGGTCGAGGAGGTAGTCACGTTTAACTAAATGTATCAGTACACCAGCCCCCATCATGAAGCATCCATGGTCTGACTGCACTAGGCCATTCTAAATTTGACTTTGAACAAAAAAAGTTAGGAGGCATTTTATTGGCAGTGGTTACTACCCCTTGAATATGTTGTTGAAAACAATGTTTGTTTGTTGAGCCGGAGTAAATGGGTGGATTCATTTATTCCTCAAATGAAAATACATGCACATAACTCATGTAACAAAAGCTGCGTGTGTTCCAATAGAATTGGAGGTTCACAAAAAAGTGCTTTTAGCTAACAACTACGAATATTCCGACAGCGACTGTTAGCCGCATCCGGTAAAAAAACGTCGAATGAATGGAATATATACTACGAATCGTGATTATTATTGAAAATCGGTTAATGAAACGTTCCGTTCGCTCTGATACATCCTTTTACGAGTAACAAGCAGGCCCGGACTGATCCTAATGGGCGGTCGGGGCATTCCCCGATGGGCCTTTTGCATTTTTCGACCAGCCAAAATTTCGTTCGGGCAGATGGCCCTTTTTTAATTCTTGCAACATTTCTTAGAATGCAAACAAGAAACTTAAAGAGTGATTTCATGAAATCTTCGAACGATTTGTATGAATCTTACATACATCACGTTTCCGATTTTTCCAACCTTGGTCTCTAGTACATTTTTTTGGTATACGACTTTCGAGGTCAGGGTTACAGTTGCGAAGTAAAAGCGTTCATAGTTGGATCACTTGGGTCGTGGGATCCCTTGAACGAGACAGTCATTAAAAAGTTGAACATCAACCGTCGTTTTGCGAAAACTATGAGGTGCCTGATGGTAGCCGATGCGATAAGGCAACTAAGGCACCCTAGACATATTTATGTTAGCCATGTAGGAATTCGACCGGCTTCGTCAATCTTCCGCCACAGCGATCCGTTTGCGCTTTGAGAGCAAAAAATGAGACTCATGTAATTAGATTAAATTTCCGATTCTAATTAAAGCTTTTTTTTGCCTGTTGGGTCATTTCAAGCATGAGCCGAGACATATAACTTTTGTATAACGTCGACAGTGTAAGTGATTGAAGTTGTGCCCTGTGTATTTAGTTGATTTATTTGTACTTTCACTCAGGGCCTATTTTTGAGAAATTTTTTTTTCAAATTTTCTCAAATTTTCTCAAATTTTCTCGAATTTTCTCAAATTTTCTCAAGTTTTCCAGAAATTTATTTTAAGGAAAAACCCGTTCAAACAAGTTAAAATGAGTGTAAAATTAATAAGAATCGACGTAAAGTGTATTCTGAACCATATTAGAGGTCGTGCAGATGAAAAAAACAACAAGAAACCAAGCATGAACGGGTGGCTGAAAATTCAGCCCTTAGGATGCCCTAAACCACCTAAAATAGGTCGTTTGAAAAATTTTTTGAATAAGGAACATCAATTATACTTCAAAATTGTTATAAATTTCCAGAAATTTTAAGCAAACTGGGAAACTTTGAGAAAATTTGAGAAATATTTCTCAAAATTTCACAAATTTTCTCAAATTTTTACAAATTTTCTCAAATTTCACTTGATGTCTTTAAACATCTTGTGCTTTTCTTAGAATGTGTAATATCTGCTTCGAAAAACTCTTGAAAAATACGAAATTTGTAAATAAAGAGTATAAAAGTTTCGCTCGCTCCGCTCGCGATCTTACAACTGTACAAATAAGAAGTATAACAAAAACATATCACCCAGGCCCAGGTTTTCTATGTACGGTTTTGTTTGACAGCCCCGATTCGGGCCTCATAAAACTAATTTCGTGGACCTTATCAAAATTTAGCCCCTTTGGGTCATCAGCCCGGCCCTGGTAACGAGTGGTGCTCATGGTGCGTGTCATAATGAGACCCTTTTGTTCACTATTTCATGCACCGAAAAAAAAGGATTTTGGATGAGTCTTGCAGAAAGTATGTGAATCTTACAAAAGGTATGCACATTCATCCTGGACGAATGTTGAGTCTTCTATAATGTAAATTTATACAAATAAAATGCATATTTACGCCATGCATCATCATGGGCGCGCGGTAGCATTGCGCCCGTGACGCAAGTCCCCATACGATTAAAAAAATCAGAAATTTTTTTTTCGTAGACTGCGGAACCATATATACAGCTAAATTTTGACTTTTTTCCCTTGCGTCGTACCCCCCTGAGACCTAGTTTATCGGATTCTACGTAAAATTTTGATTGAAATCGACCTTTCAGTCATTAAAATCGGTCCAGTGGATCCGAAGATATGACCTTTAGAAAATCGTCATTTTCCATACAAAATGTGCTGCTTCATAGAAGTCAAAGAAAATGTATACATCCCACGTTAGTTAGTTAGTTAGTTAGTTAGTTAGTTAGTTAGTTAGTGGGTTAGTTAGTTAGTTAGTTAGTTGTGGCATTTCCATTTGTATGAAAAACGACTTTTTTGGCGATTTCTCGAAAACTGGCGGTCAGATCTTCTTTAAATTTTGCAGGGACCTTCGGATGGGCATTCCACGCCATCTAAGATTTTAAAAAAGTGGGGTCACCGGCTTCGTTTGGGCGCTAGGGCTCCTGGAAGCTCCCATACAAATCCCATATAAAATAATGTGTATGTGTGTGAGTGTCACAGTTGGGTGAGTGAGGTATTCAACTTCCATTAGAGTTTTTGATATTTTTCGGTTATTCTCGATATGAGTGAGGTCATCCAATGGGGCTTAATAGGTTTATGGGATTCTTGTGGATTCTTGTGGATTTCTCTAGCACTTTACAACTTCCATCAGGTTTTTTTATATTTTTCGGTTATTCTCGACATGAGTGAGGTCATGCAATGGAGCTTCCTAGGTTTAAGGGATTTTCAAAGATTTTTGTGGATTTCTCCAGCACTTTTCAACTTCCATCAGGTTTTTTGATATTTTTCGGTTATTCTCGACATGAGGGAGGTCATGCAATGGAGCTTCCTAGGTTTAAGGGATTCTTAAGGATTTTTGTGGATTTCTCTAGCACTTTTCAACTTCCATCAGGTTTTTTGATATTTTTCGGTTATTCTCGACATGAGTGAGGTCATGCAATGGAGCTTCCTAGGTTTAAGGGATTCTTAAGGATTTTGTGGATTTCTCTAGCACTTTTCAACTTCCATCAGGTTTTTTGATATTTTTCGGTTATTCTCGACATGAGTGAGGTCATGCAATGGAGCTTCCTAGGTTTAAGGGATTCTTAAGGATTTTTGTGGATTTCTCAGCACTTTTCAACCTCCATCAGGTTTTTTGATATTTTCGGTTATTCTCGACATGAGTCAGGTCATGCAATGGAGCTTCCTAAGTTTAAGGGATTCTTGTGGATTTCTCTAGCACTTTTCAACTTCCATCACGTTTTTTGATATTTTTCGGTTATTCTCGACATGAGTTAGGTCATGCAATGGAGCTTCATGATCGGTTTCAATTTCTTCCAAAAGTACTGATATCACAACAAAAACCCTTTTAAAAGGGAAATGTGACTCAAGTCGTTGTCCCTTCTTCCAAAACAACTGATATCACAACGAAAACCCTTTTAAAGGGAAATGTGACGCAAGTCGTTGTCCCTTCTTCCAAAACAACTGATATCAATTTGGGTGACGCTGAACGCTTCGAAACGCAAAAAAACTTTCAAAATATTTTCACATTTGATTAAAAAAATGCGTCACAAATGCCGGACACTGATGTTATACTTTTTCTGTTCTTTCAGCTTCCACACCGCAAAAATTTGACTTGAATGTAGGAATGTAGGAATGTATGTAGTATTTTTGTACAGGAAGTCAAATTTTTGCGTATAAAATTGAAAGAACAGAAAAACTATAACACCAGTGTCCGGCATTTGTGACGCATTTTTTTAATCAAATGTGAAAATATTTTGAAAGTTTTTTTGCGTTTCGAAGCGTTCAGCGTCACCCAAGTTGATATCAGTTGTTTTGGAAGAAGGGACAACGACTTGCGTCACATTTCCCTTTTAAAAGGGTTTTTGTTGTGATACATTTTGCAAGAATGTTATACACCAAGATCAGAGCCCAAAATCAAAATCATCATCAAAAAATCATGATTTTCGAAAAAAATGATTTTCGTCGAAAGTCAGTACAATGAATTCAGTTTCACCTGAAACATAAATTTAACCAATAAAAAGAAAAAATCATTCCCATCAATCCCTTTTGAAAGGGAAATGTGACGCAAGTCCTTGTACCTTCTTCCAAAACAACTGATATCAATTTGGGTGACGCTTAACGCTTCGAAACGCAAAAAAAACTTTCAAAATATTTTCACATTTGATTAAAAAAATGCGTCACAAATGCCGGACACACTAGTGTTATAGTTTTTCTGTTCTTTCAGTTTTATACGCAAAAATTTGACTTCCTGTACAAAAAAATTACAAACATTCCTACATACAAGTCAAATTTTTGCGGTTACAAGGGACAAGGACCTGCGTCACATTTCCCTTTTAAAAGGGTTTTTGTTTTGATATAAGTAGTTTTGGAAGCAATTGAAACCGATTAACCCAAAAATATCCAAAAAACCTGATGGAAGTTGAAAAGTGCTAGAGAAATCCACAAAAATCCTTAATAATCCCTTAAACCTAGGAAGCTCCATTGCATGACCTGAAAAGTGCTAGAGAAATCCACAAAAATCCTTAATAATCCCTTAAACCTAGGAAGCTCCAACCATTTCTAAAGTTCATGAAACACATTCATGTGCGCATTTAATAATGGAGCTGATCGCAGTGCGGTTACGAATTGCCGAGGTTGGAAACAATATAAGTAAACCTTTAAGTGATTTTAATTCGATCAAAAGATTATTCTCAAATAGACTCGACGATTTGTTCGAAGTCCTGTTGCCTCTTCAAGACGATTTAAAGAAGATAATTTATTTTGTGTACAAATTTTAATTGAAATATTATAAAAACAGGTTGACCACTAAATTGATTGATTTGTTTTAGACCTGAAATACAAAATATTCAAATTTTATAACGACCGACGACGGACGCACGTTTAAGCATACAGTTTACGGATGAGAGCGATCTTTTAACTGGGAACCCTGAGAGTCATTCGGATTCTGCGTAAAATTCATTACATTTCAATCCGGCAAACGAAGCAAATTCACGTGTGTCATCTATGTTTGTTCTATCGGCGAATGCAGAAGAGTGTACCACCTAAAAACTCATTTCTTAATCATCTTAAGATCACTGTTGAATCTTTTTCACGAAGCAAAGCAAAGCACGAAATCTACCAAAAGCTGTTCCGTCAAATATGCTAGTTTAGTTGATGAAAATTCGTCAACTTTATTGTTGGAAAGTTGTAAGAAAAAATCCGGGTGACTTTAGGTTGACCCTGTGAAAAAGTCTTTACACAAATTTTAGCGTACAAAAGCTTTTTGACATTTCTCATGTGTTTAGAATTGATTAAAAAAAATTTTTTGCTGATTAGTTGTTTACCATTCGTGTGCGAAAGTATGGAGTTGGACAACAGGAAAAAAATTATGCACAAATTCAAGGAAAATCCGGGATGGTCGCATTCAAAGATTTCGAAAGCTACCTCTATCCCAAAAAGCACTGTATCAGATGTGATTAAGCGATTTTCCGGAACTTTGTCTGTCGAAAGAGCCAAAGGAAGCGGTAGAAAAAGTGGACCGGCTGACAAGGAACTGACAAAGAAGATCCGACGTTCTTTGGCTTCGAACCAAGGTCTTTCAGACCGTCAACGAGCTCAACGATGTGGAACGTCCAAGAACACGGTTAGAAGACGACGTCTGGAGAAAGGCTACAAATCGTACAAAGCCATAAAAATGCCAAATCGTAACGATGTACAAAATACCAAGGCCAAAACTCGATCTCGATCGCTGTATGACAAAATGTTGACGAAGTTTGATGGGTGCGTTATGCAAGATGACGAAACTTACGTTCCTGTTGACTTTAAACAGATTGCTGGTCAACAGTATTACGTTGCAACTGAGCGGCTAAATGCACCTGACAAATTCAAGTATATAAAGAAGGATAAATACGGCAAGAAGTATCTGATCTGGCAGACAATTTGCAGCTGTGGCCTCAAGAGCAAGGCATTTGTAACTCCGAAGACTTTGAACTCAGAAACGTACATGCAAGAGTGTCTCAAAAAACGACTTCTGCCGTTTATCAAAAGGCATAGGGTTCCTGTGTTGTTTTGGCCGGATTTGGCAAGTTGCCATTATTCAAATGCAACTATGGACTGGTATAGATCTAAGGGAGTCAACATTGTCCCGAAAGACATGAACCCACCAAATTGCCCAGAATTTCGTCCAATTGAAAAGTTGTGGGCTATGGGCAAAAGGAAACTGCGTGAGAGTGGACGTGTCGTGAAGAACGAGAAAGAAATGCTGAAATTCTGGAACCAGGCTGCCGCTGGGGTGTCAGAAGACGCTGTGCGGGCTCTATTTGATGGTGTCAACGGAAACGTCCGAAATTTCGTCAGAACGGTCGAGATAAATTATAATCGCTGATTAAGCTCGAAGATAAATAAGTAAATTTGCTGTAAATATAAACTTTACGTGTTTTCACTCAATAGGTTGACGCATGAAAGACTTTGTTTTCACCCGGATTTTTTCTGGCCCATCCCTTATGTGCATCTTCAGGTGCTCGATCTCCGTGGCACCCATGGTTTCGGCGGCGCCTCTGATACTTGGTGAGAACATTGTTTGTTAAAGAAGCTGGCTGTGAACATATTATATTCAAATTTAAATGGTCGTGCCAAAATGGGGTGGGGTGAAGTTCGAATGTGTATAGCATAACATAGTCCGCTACCGCTCCGGCCATGACAAGAAACTAATCATTGAGGTGAAAATGAGGTCCGATGATTGTGTCATCCTAGGCAAGATTATTCAAAGTAATGATAAATCTTAAGCCGAATACAAAAGGAATATAATGCAGTAGCAATAATAACATTTGGCATTTATCCACGGCCTTTGTGAGCCTCAGGTAAATCTCAAATGTGTATTAGTGCACATGCAATTTGCAAGTTCCACAAGGGATAATATAATAATAATATAATAATAATCTGCCTTACAACCCATGAAGGGTTAGAGGCTAGATCATTATTTACTAGTTTCGCTGTTTGTGGTTCCATTTTTTTGAGATCCTTTCATTACCGGAAAGTTTTACTGTGCCAGTGGTAAGCTGTGCGACAAACCCAGTGTCATCTAGGAGATGTAACGAGGAGGGATAATAAAGTTGATGAAAAGGATTTAGGATTATTCTAGGGTGTAATTCATAAAATTTAATGTAAATAAAAGCAATATGGGTAGTTCCACGGTGCAGTTGGCTAAAATGTAACGTAGGAACGCTCATATCACTGTTTTCTGAATTTGATACAGGCTTACAATCTTCTAGAAAGCTGTTGGTCACATGCAATTTAGTTGGAAAAAATGTTAACTTGATAAAAATCGCGGTGTGTACAATATACTTAATGAGATTCCACTGTTCCCTACGTTACATTTCCCAATGGAACTGCTCATATACGTATAACACTATCGCTCGATAGTTACTTGTCCACTTATTTCTATTATGCTTATCTGAATAATTGTTATTTTGCTTGGTCGGTAATTTAAAATTACAACAAAAACCCTTCTTAAAAAGGAAATGTGGCGCAAGTTCTCGTCCCTTCTTCCAAAAAACTGATATCAATTTGGGTGACGCGCGCAGTTTCGGAACACAAAAAATTCTTCGGAATATTCCAAAATTTGATTAAAAAAATGAGTCACAAATGCCGGACACTCCCAACGTCTCTCTCTCTTCTGTGTCTTTTGAAAAGGGTTTTTGTTGTGATATAAGTTCTTTTGGAAGTAGGAAAATTGTTTTTGATATATTATTACTAATTATAAACGTCTAATGTCTGCCTGTTTATCTGTCTATCTATGTGTGTATTCGTCTATTTATATATTTATTTATTTATTTATAAGTCTGTCTGTCACGATACCGTTATTTTTTCGTTTAATTGCGTTTACACTGGCGAAGAAAAAAAAAATACTTTTTGATATGTTGTTAGGGATGGTGTAAAACGTCGAGAAAACATGTTCCGGGGTTAGATATTGTTCTGAAATAAAGGAGTTATGGGTCAAGAAAGGGTCGAAATTGAAAATCGTCCAAAAGTCAGTTAAGATGACGTCTTAGAGATTTGGTCGGGGAAGCAAAGTCTTAGAGCTTTTGATGGCCTACAACTTTGTACAAGAAAGTTTTTTGATCCGACTTCATGCGAAGGAGCTAGGCAGCGAAAACTGTTAAAATTTTGGGGTTTCCTCACTTTGTTGTTAGGGAACTTTTGTTGTTGGACAAAGTAGAAATACATTTTGAGTGCCAATCGATAGTGGAGGCTTGGGGCAATAAATTTGCTGAACAATGTTGGGTGAAAAAGTTTCATACTACCGAGCTATAGGTCGTTCTTTGGCGATTTTGTCCAGAGCTGGAGCACTTATTAACCAATATCTCGACCGGTAGTTGCCGGAATTAGGCCAGTGAGGTGCCAAATGAAAGGTTTCGGAAGTGTGAAGGTAGAGAAACCGATTTAAAGAAAATCGGTTGAGCGGTTCGGTGTCCAGGGTCGGTCAAAGGAGGCAAAAATGGACAAAAATTTGTGCATACGGTGAACGTGGAATACGGGAGAGGTGGAATTAGGGGGAAGTGGAATAAGGGGAACTTGCAATACGATGCACGTTGATTACGGTGAACGTTGCATACGGGGAAAGTTTAATACGGGGAATGTTGCGTACGCGGTGAACGTTGCATACGGGGAACGTAGCATACGGTGAACGTTGCATATGGTGAACGTTGCATACGGTGAACGTGGAATACAGGGAAAGTGGAATACGGGGAACTTGAAATACGGGGAAAGTTGAATACGGTGAACTTTGCATACGGTGAACATGGAATAACGTGGAAGTGTAAACGGTGAACGTTGAATACGGTGGAAGTGGAATACGGGGGAAGTGGAATACGGGGAAATGGAATACGGGGAACTTGGAATACGGGGAAAGTTGAATACGGTGAACTTTGCATACAGTGAACATGGAATACGGTGGAAGTGGAAAACGGTGAACGTTGAATACGGGGGAAGTGGAATACGGGGGAGTGGATTATGGTGAAATAGAATGCGAGGAACGTGGAATACGGAGAAAATTGAATACGGTGAACTTTGAATACGGGGAAATTGGAATGCGGTGAACTTTGAATACGAGGTAAGTGGAATACAGGGCAAGTGGAATACGGGGAACGTTGCATACGTTTTACGGAGGAAGTGGAATACGGGGGAAGTGGAATACGGGGGAAGTGGAATACGGGGGAAGTGGAATACGGGGGAAGTGGAATACGGGGGAAGTGGATTAATTTTGCGGCAAAGAAAGTATTTTGATTTATAGTACCTTTTTCGCCCACTTCGATTTTAGTATTATTAGTGGTAATATCAACGAAGTGATTTAATGACATGAAACATTACGCATCATTATTTAAAACGAGAAAAAATATGCTTTGACTCTCTGAATAGACAACACGCGAAAATGATAAAGCCTGCGTAGCCCCTAGGGGCGTCTAGTATATATATATTATATATAGAATTTTTTTCAAGCCGCCGCCGCCGCCAAACCGAAACTCGGCGGCTACTACTTCCATGGGCGAAAATGATCGCCTCAACTTACTCTACTACACATTTTGACGGTTACCCCGATACACTACACGCCCAACCCAACAATTTTCCCTTTCACAC
>CM055404.1:96504471-96573362 GCA_029228625.1 Pseudolycoriella hygida | reverse complement strand
CTGCGGTCGTCCAGCACAACGCCAAGGTATTTTAATTGGCGAGTGGATGTGATTTCTTCCCCGTCAATGTTCAAAATGATTCGTTCGGTTTTTCTGCAGTTACTTACTAGCATGATCTCAGTTTTTTGGTGGGCCAGCCTCAGCCCCGCCGTTGTCATCCAGTTTTCGACAGTTTCTAGCGTCTCCATCGTAACCCCCTCTACCTCCATCTTCGACGTTCCGGATACCGTGAGGATCAAGTCGTCGGCAAAAGCAATCGTCTTAGCACATCTTGGGCAGTTTCAGCCTCAGCGCTGTGTCATACATAACATTCCACAGCGTTGGTCCTAATATGGATCCCTGTGGTACTCCAGCTGTGATGTCGACTGTCTTTTTCCCTTCATTAGTATCGTACGTTAGTACTCGTCGCTCGAAATAGCTTTTCAGTATCCTACAGAGGTAATCGGGGACTCTCATGACATGTAGCGCCTTGGCTATCTCTATCCAGCTTGCGCTATTAAAGGCATTTCTAACATCTATCGTCGTTATAGCACAGAAGCGGTTACCCCGTATTTTTTGCTTCCGCGCCTTGTCGGTGGTCTCTATGACTTTTTTAATGGCCTCAATCGCCGATCTCCCTTTTCGAAATCCGAATTGTTCGTCCGACAGTCCGTGCTCGCCCTCCGTGTGTTTTCTTAGTCTATTCAGGATCGCGGTTTCCAGCATTTTTCCCAACCCGTCCAACAAGCATATAGGTCTATATGATGATGGCTTGTCTGGCGGTTTCCCTTGTTTTGGTATTCAGACCAGCTTCTGTTTCTTCCATATTTGAGGAAAATATCCATCGTCGAGGCACTTCTGCATTGTCAATCTGAGCATGTTAGGCTTTGCGCATGCCGCTGTCTTCAGAGCTATATTGGGGATTCCATCTGGTCCTGGCGCTTTGTTATTTTTTGGCTTTTGTGCAGCCATCTGGATCTCTTCTACAGTGATCGACCGTTCAAGTCTGTCTTCCGCTTCATCGTCCTAAGGAGTTTGCGGCCATGTGATCTGTTCGTGCTGTGGGAAGAGCTCTCTCACTATGACACCTAGCCTATCCGGGCACTTTTCTTTTGGCCCCAATGTACCTTTCATCATCGTCATTACTGTTCTGAACACTTTTTCCCACGGGTTCGTGTCTGCCTCTTGGCACAGTTTCTTCCAACAATCCCTCTTACTCGCCCGGATTGCTCGCTTCAGTGCTAGTTTTGCATTACGATGTTCTTCGGACCTCTCTATTCTAACATTCTCGTTTCTGGCCCTTTGCATCCTCCTTCTTGTCTTAAAACAAGTTGTTCGCAAAAGTCTTATTTCGTCGTTCCACCAAAATGCCGGTTTTCGCCCATTCCTCGGTTCCATCCTTCTTGGAATCGCCGCGTCACATGCATTGACCATTTCTTTCGTCAATTCTTCTGCAGATTTCTCTTCGTGATCGTCTTTTGATTGGAGATATTCCTTAAAAACTTCTTGATCGAAATTTCCGGTTCTCCATCTTCGCTCTCCTCTATGAGTCATCTGTCTTGTTGCCTCTGTACACTTTTTCACGGTGTACCTCAATGCCTGGTGATCGCTGTGTGTGTAACTTTCGTCGACTCTCCAGTTCAGACTTGGAACTAGTACTGGACCGCAGAATGTCACGTCAATAATCGACTCTCGCCCATTCTTGCGGAATGTAGTTGCATTTCCCACGTTTGCCAGAACCACATGTAATCTAGCTAGCGCTTCTTGCAGACTGACGCCTCTATCATTTGTGAATCTACTACCCCACTCAACTGCCCATGCGTTAAAATCACCTCCAATATGAACTGGGTTGAGTCCCGTCAGTTCTCCTGTGAGTAAATCTAACATTCGTTCAAACTGCAGAATCGTCCATCTTGGTGGTGCATAGCAGCTGACAATATACACTCCATTTTCGCTATCACGAATCCTTCGTGAGCGTCTGATACAACTTCTTGTATGGGGTACTTGCCCGTTGTCAATATTGCGGCCATCTCGGCTCTGTCAGCAGCCCATTTACCGTTGTTTCTATATACACGGTACGGTTCTGAAATAATCGCTACGTCACATTTTTGTTCTGCTGAGGCTTGCCACAGAAGTTGTTGTACCATGTCACAATGATTTAGATTTATTTAAGTTGAACCAAGATGTTGGCGGTTCGATGTTAAATTGACCACAAATTAAACAATTTGAAGACCCGATGTTCGTTATACTTTGATCAATGTTTTTAGTAGCCACTAAATGTTGGCAAAACGTTGACTTGAAAGTACTCTTATTTTTTGTGACCAGAAGATTGATTTAACATACCCATAACATCGGGTCTTCAAATTATTTAGAATTATTTGTATCACTTCCATTCTTGTCCTGTTTTAGATTTAAGCGCCTGTTTAAAGACTGGACATCTCGCTCCACCAGTCACGTGGTCATTTTCTGACGTACACAGCAGACATTTCGGCGGGTTCGTGCAATCTTTGGCTAGGTGATTCTCTCCCCCACATCTCCTGCACAGGTTGGATCTATCCTCTCCCCTACAATTCCTTGCCTGGTGTCCAAAATTCATGCACTTGAAGCACCTTTCTAACTGCTGGGTTACCCTTATCGGGCATACGGTCCAGCCCACCTTTACCTTTCCGATTTTCAAAATCTTTATCGCTGCGTCCACCGGGAGTTTTATTTCCGCCGTTTGGAGTTCGTCTCTCGCTTTTCTCATACGGATCGTCATTGACTCTATCTCAGAGCTTTTCGAAGGTCTTCGCTTGTCGTGATCTCGTCCATATATCTACATTCGATCGTGGTCATGTGGGACACCGCTCTCACTTTTGCTGACTCGCCCAGTGATCTCTTGACTAGATCTTTATAATCTGCACTTTTAATCTCTGGGCCCTTCTTAAGTTCAAACAACATTTCACCCTTCTGCGTTCGTCTTATTCTCGAGACGTTTTTGCCCAGGTCCTTGAGAGTTTGGTCGCCCCTTATTTTTTTGAGGATTTCAGCGTACGTTGTTCCTTCTTCCGCCGCCAATATCAGAGCATCAGCCTTCGGTCTCAGTCTTTTAAGCTTCGGCTTCTCTTTTTTTTTCTCCTTCTTTTTGTTTCTCACCTCTCTCCACTCATTAAGACTAGGCTTCGGTGTTTGTGTATCTGGTCTCCTTGTGGTCCTTTCGTTATTTTTCTTGTCTTTTTTGCTCCTTTTCGCCGCGTTTGTTGCTGTGGACGTAACCTCCGGCGTTTGTTTTCTCTTTGAGGAGAGTGGGGTAGCTAGCACTTCGGCATCTCCGTCTGTTTTCTCCTTCTTGTCAGCTGTTTCCCGTTTCACATCATTTAAGCAGGCCCTACTATTGACCACCATCCTCTTTATGTCCTTATGCACGTTATTCTTATCTTGAATAAATTCATGCAACTCTTTCACCATTCTTTTGGCTTGCTCCAATTTTGTCATCTTCGATTCGCCGGTATCGCTGGTCTGAAGCGCATTTGTCTTTCCTCGCTTGTTCTCACGGGCGACCTCGTTATCTTCGCGCTTCTTGCGAACACGTCGTATATCTTAACCTCCGATTGATTTATCCGCTGATCCTCTGATTTTGTCTGCTGATTTTTGCTGTCATTCTTATTCATTTCTTCCATTTTGTTGAGTCCCCCCTCCAAACCGCTATCTCCATCTCGTAGTGTAGTTACCTTCATGATCCCATGGTTACCTATGCAAGCAGTGAGGCCATGTTAGGGTTGATACGATCCTTCATGGGGCACCGTATTCAGAGCCAGATCGGTATTATTCAGGAATGTTCATCTGAGCCTACACCTCCTATTTTCACAGGACGAGCTTTCGAACGTACTTGGAGGCCTGCCAAGGTTTTACCGGGACGGGGGCAACCATGGTATTAGCCCGCTAGCCGTTTCGTGAAAGTGTCACCCTTCCTTAGTAAGGTAGTGGAATACAATAGTTGTCAGCCCTTGCCACAACCATTTAACCAAATTCATTGTCCGTGTTCGATGCTTTGCCAGTATGCCATAATTAAGACCTCACTGGCGTTGGCCTTAATGTGCCCGTAGCACTCCATCCGTGTTTGTTGGTTGATGGTAGTCCATCTGACTAGGACTGTGCATGCTGCCGTTGTCTCTTACCGTTGAGATCCTCCGCCACCATGCTAAGTCGCCATCCCATCTTAATAGCGCCTAGCTGTCTTCGACCCTCCCTAAACGTAGCGTCTAGGTACTACCCGAAGACAGCCCCCCTCATCCTTCAGCTAAGTGACCCACACTACTACACCCACACTACTACACCTGATCGTTCATGGGGTTGCTCACTATAACAGGTGTCACCACGGGTAGGTAGGATGTAGGAGTAGGTGGACAGAGGCTAAGGTACATAAGGAGTACTATATTGCGCATAACACACCATTTGACACCCATACAAAATGGGCTATCATACCCATTACAAACACAAACACACATATGTGCTTAACATGGCGTCTTTTAAGAGCCCTGGCGCCCCCGGTACCCCGGCCCTCCTTTTTAAATCTCCCATGGCATAGAATGCCCACCCAAAGGTCCCTGCAAAATTTAAAAAACGTTATCGAGCCGTTATAGAGCGGGAGCCAACAAAGTAGTTTTTCATACAAGTGCCAATCGAAGCCAGTAACTAACTAACGTATTCATTAACATTGGCTTCTATGATAATGCACTCTTTAGACCCGTACGAAAAGGAGTCTATTGCGTTTACCACGACGTTTGTAACCAGTCGAATTTCGACCCGGGAACAGGGGGGGGAACACCGATCATGATCCTTAGATGACGAATCAGCAATAAAAAAAATGTCCGTAAAACTCAACCGATTTTCAAAAACTTTTTTTCACTGAAAGGTAATCAAAACATAACCAAAGACCCGTACGTATCAGAGTAAATGTGACAAAGAGAATAGATGTGGCAAAGTGACTCGAACGTACCTAAATATACAAATAAGCAAACAATCCAACGTTTTCTGTTCTTTTATAACTGTAAGAATTTCAAAAATCCATAGAAATTACCCAAGGTAATGTCAAAGGCCCTACCGAAGTACGTCTCAGGCTCATTCAATACAGAAAAAGAAAAAATGTAACGTAAGGAACAAAAGAAAGAAGCAACTTTCTACCTCTCATAGCTCTTGAGATTCGGGTCATTCTGTCCAATTATGGAAGTAGCCATATACCAGGATTGGGCCATATTTCGCCAAAACCCTGAAACATGTGTTCGCTTAAATTTAATTCTCTACAACTTCGCCTTTGAAACCAACTTTCCATCTCTCATAGTTCTGGAGATTCGGATCATCCTGCACAATTATGGAAGAGGCCATATACCAATATTGGGTCATATTTCCCCAAAACCCTGAAACACGTGTTCGCTTAAATTTAATTTTCTACAACTTCGCCTTTGGAACTAACTTCCTACCTCTCATAGCTATTGAGATTCAGGTCATTCTGCCCAATTATGGAAGTGGCTATATACCAGGATTGGGCCATATTTCACCAAAACTCTGAAACATGTGTTCGCTTAAATTTAATTCTCTACAACTTCGCCTTTGAAACCAACTTTCCATCTCTCATAGTTCTGGAGATCCGGGTCATCCTGCCCAATTATGGAAGTGGCCATATACCAGGATAGGGCCATATTTCACCGAAACCCTGAAACGTGTGTTCGCTTAAATATAATTCTCAACAACTTTGCCTTTGGAACCAACTTTCTAACTCTCACAGTTCTGGAGATCCGGTTCATTCTGCCCAATTATGGAAGTGGCCATATAACAGGATTGGGACATATTTCCCCAAAACCCTGAAACACGTGTGAGCTTATATTTAATTCTCTACAACTTCGCCTTTGACACTAAATCTCCATATTGCATAATTAAGGAAATATAGACGAAAAACTGTTTTCGTCTATGGCCAAGAATCTCAATTTCGTACATTCCATTGGTCCCAGTGCCCAGACCCCTTTACCGATTCCCACAAAAAATTTTTCCCAGTTTTGTGACATCAAATGCTTTCATTTGACACCAAAATGAGGAATTCCCGTGCTCTACTTGGTGAGATATTTGCAAAAAAGCTTCACCGACCTTCGAAAAACCATGTTTTTGTTCACTTCCTCGACCATATCTCCGGAACCACTTGATCGATATTGCTCATCTTCGAACTTGAATCATGGGAGGCATGTACCTTTCAGGGAAAAAAAGTTTAGGCTGATCGGTTGAGCCGCTTGGAAAAAAAGTGGAGACGGACGGACGGACAGACGGACATTTTTTTTATTGCTGATTCGTCATCTCTAGACGATAATAGATGCATCCCCCTCCCCTCCCACCTCGATCTACCCCATGTTACAATAAAATTGTTTGTAGTAACCGTATAGGACCTTTGTTTACGAGTCCAAAAATCTTTTACGAGACTGAATCTGGGTCTGTCCGCCCAAGGGCCGCCGAGCTAGGGCCGTTTAAGTGGTTTTTGGTCTTTTGTTCATAACTCGAGTAAATATTTTCCGATTTTCATAATTTTTTTTTTTCGATTTGAGTCCTTGGACTTAGCTAGGCTAGGGCACTAAAAATAATTCCATGCTAGGGCCATACGTGTTTTTTGTACATAACTCGAGTAAATCTATTCCGATTGTCATAAACTTTTTTCTGTTTTAAAGATCTGGACATGCCCGACAATTTGTAGAAGAAGCTTTTTTTGATTTTGAGCCCTTGGACTTAGCTAGGGCACTAAAAACAAGTCTCTGCTAGGGCCCTACATTTTTTGTACATAACTCGAGTATAAATCTCTTCCGATTTTCAAAAAAAAAAAAAAAAAATTGAATCGAAAGTTTTTTGATAAGATGCCCTTGGACTCAGCCAGGACCCTGAAACTAGACCCAATGTGTTTTTGTTTACATAAATCGGGCAAATCCAAACCGATTTTGTTGATTCTTTTTCTATTTGAGAGGTAACCGTGTCCCGAATTGTATTTATAAACAAATTTGGGCCTGTGCTTGGGGCTCAAGTGGGCCCCTGGTCGGTCTTAAGGTCGGCCCTAACCAAAAAAAATTTTTTTGTCATATCTGCTCTGATTGAGTGAAACATTTTTGTCTATGGAAGTATGTGTCAGATGCATTTCCTTATGGCCCTAGGTCGGTCCTAAAGTCGGCCCTTAACAAAAAATGGTTTTTTGCTATGTTGTAGAGAAAATTGAGGCGAACATTTTTGTCTATTTGGAGATTTGTGCTTTCAGAAGGGTTCTTTTACACCGTTTCTTCGGACGGTTTTTCCAACATTGCCCACTCTGTTTACCGCATCTATTCTGATACGTACGGGTCCCTTCATATGTTTGTATAGGAAATGCTAATTTTCTAAAGGTCATGTCTCTGGATCCACTGAACAGATTTTAATGAGTGAAAAGAACAGACGGACGGACGGACATTTTTTTATTGCTGATTCGTGATCTAAGGACCATGATCGGTGCTCCTCTCTTTCCCCGAGTCGAAGTTCGACTGGTTACAAACGTCGTGGTAAACGCAATAGAACCATTTTTGAAGAACTTCGTTCTTCGTACGGGTCTAAAAATTTTTTCAAAATCAACAGAGATTTACTCGAGTTATGTTCAAAACATATGAAGGGACCCGTACGTATCAGAATAGATGCAGCAAACAGAGTTCATGTTACAAAAAATCTCGAAAGTATCTAAGTAAATATCGCTTTGAAAAAACCGTCCGAAGAAGCGGCGCAAAAAATCTTTCCAAGCCCTTAAGATAAGCCCAGAATGAAAAACCGACCTAGAGCGCTTAGCAGAGGCCTCTGACCCATAACTCCACTCACAATAGCCAAATTCTTATCAGACCAATTTCTCCTTTTCATCTTGAGGAGTTGTTTTTCTGGCAGATAATTTGACGTAGTTCAACGTTTGTGAAGAACGTTTTCCGAAAAAATTGAGTCTTGATGCCCGGCACGCGACTTTTGTTCTTCTGTTCGAAAGCGTTGGTTAGAGTGAAACAGATATAGTTTAAAAGTGCAATTTAAAACTAAGAGAGTTTCTATTTGACACAACCCCGAGGAACTAAGTGTTTCATACGAAACGTTAATTCACTCAAAGGTCGCAATGTAATTTGGTGACATTTAATGAAATTTATGAACCTTAGAGTTCATAAGAAATAGTATATTTAGCACTGTCTCTTAATATTTGTTTTGGCAAGTGCGACGATTGCGGAACGAGCCCAAGGCGAGCGGAACAAGCATTCACAAATAGTCACGTAACCAGGGTTGAGGTAGCGACGCTAATTATTAGCGTCACTAATAGCAAGCTAAACTACAAAACATCTCGCTATTATCCAATTAGCGAATAGTTTTTCCGCTACTCGCTAATATTTTCGTCATTATAATTTTATAAATGAATTTTAAAAGTAAGATTGTTTCGTTTTTCATAGCAATTTTCGAATGTTTACGTACTTACTTACTTAGTTGGCCTCTACAAACTGTTATTTGTTTTGACCTCCTCCAGCATCCTCCTCCAACCAGACCTAGTCCGCTCAACTTTCTCCAATCGCTTACTCCTAGTGCTTTCAGATTCGACTCAACTGCATCTTTCCATCTCGTTTTTGATCTTCCTTGTTTACGGTTACCATCGGGGTTAGTGTGTAGCAGCTTCAGGGGTATACGTTCTTCCTCCATTCTTTGTAAATGACCGAGCCACCGCAGCTGATTGATTTTAATGTATTTGACTGTATTTTCGAATTTTTACGAAATCTTAAAATTATGCTACGAATTCCCCATAAATTTAGACAAACATACAGACATTTAACTTCAATCAAGAGAGTGATGTATTGTAACCCATTAGGATAGTTTTTCTAACAAATTGTTCTAAGGCTGTTGAGGACAATTTGTAATACGGTATGAGCAAGGAAAATTTTATTTAGATATTTGCCTTCTGCTCAATTAGTGTATGATGAATCTATCACAACAAAAAACCCTAAAAGGGAATTGTCACCAAGGTCCTTGTTTCTAGGTGACGACGACTCGCCTAAGGCCCTCCTACGCAAAACCTTTTTTATTAATTTATTCACAATTGATCAAAAAAACCGTCATAGTCTTTCTGTTCTTTCAGATTTCACTACTCGAAAATTTGACTTTATCAAATCTGTAATCGTAAAAACAGTATATTATGCATCTGCGTAAAAAATTTTTATCTTCGAGGGCAAAGTTTGCATCGTGGGCCGAAGGCAGGACCTATTTTTGGGAAAACATTTTTCCAATTTTTTGAATGAAATGTTTTTGAAAGCTAATTGGATCTGAAAAATAAATTTTGGTGTCGGAGACGGGAATCGAACCACGTCACATCTTCGCTCTCCGGGCGATGCTCTAACCACTCTAACCACATTGAAAGCATCGAACAGTGGGGACACCTATTAATGCAAAAAGTTGTATCAGTAGTTTTAGTTTGGGCATAAAATTACCATACTATGGCAATTGCCTTGTTGATATAGGTATTCTACATATAATTCAAAATGAACGGTCTAAAGTTGTATCTGAAAAATGAAATGTGCTCAAGTGGTTAGAGCATCGCCCCGAGAGCGAAGATGTGTGACGACTGTTGCAAATGCGCAACCCAGGGTACGGGCAGGTGTAACCAAATTTTAGAGCAAACCAAGAAATTGTTTCGATATGAATTACAATTTATTTTCTCGATGTAGGAGTAGCTTAAAATTACCTAAAAACATAATATTGGATTTGTACTTGCTAATTAAACTGAATTGAAGGAAAATAACTATCTTACATTTAGTTTCCTGCCGTACAAATTAATAATCTTGATGAAACAGGTGGTATGTGGTACACGTGTGTATCGGACTAATTGAATAAGTCTTCAATTCTTTCAACTATAATGAACTAAAGATTTAAACTACTTACACCGCTGATCCGGGAATATAGGATTCTAATTCTATCCCGTTTCTCCACGATCTTCAACGTCTTCAACTAATCAGAAATGAACGAAAATGTTAAACACTTTTCATTCAATGCTCAAATGAAATTCTATCATTTTACCTGATTGATAATGGATAAATCGAACAATAATTTCACACTTGCAACACTGTACCACACCCGATTAATTTAATAAAAAACTTTGATTTAAATTCTCAACGATTAGCTGTACTATTTATGAATTCAATTTTGCAACGACAACCTGTTGCTCTCTTTGATACTTTAACTAATCGCCAAATTGACGCTTCAAATGTTTATTTCTTTTTCCGGGAATTATACGAAACATAAATTCAACAAGTGAACTGACCGTGACTAATTTAGGGCCCGTTCGCAGATCAATTAGGCCCATTCACAACATTCCCCTCCCCGTTAACAGCTTCGGGAGTGCTGCTTAACTGATTATCTTTGACATCTAGGACTGCCAACTTGGCCGCAGGTCTCCGACGTAATTTGTGTTTTATATCTTCAGCGGGCACATTTAATAACGCTTCCCTCTTACCTTGAATCAATTTTACTAAAGCACGACGGACCCGGTTACCTTTGCCCATGGAAACCTCCTCAATCAAACCTTTTCGCCACGAATTTCGAGGTCTCTCTTCATTGACCACTATGACCAGATCTCCCACTTGTAATGGCTTGACATCTTTGAACCATTTCGTCCTTCGCGTAAGGGTGGGAAGATATTCGACCACAAATCGTTTCCAAAACTGATTAGTCATCTCTTGCACGGCCTTCCAATCGTCTCTTAGTAAATTTTTTGGGTTGAATAGGCCAGGGCACGGAATACCATTTGATGACAATTTCACGAAATGATTCGGCGTGAGCACTTCGTCGTCTATGTGGTCCAGTTGAACATACGTAAGCGGTCTTGAATTTATTATGTTTTCAGCTTCGATGAGGAAACTTGTCAGCATTTCGTCTGTTGGAGTGCGAGTAGGCATTGTCTTGTAATTTCCATTGTGTTAGTTCGTTGGTGAATTCTGCTTCCATCTGCGATTGGTTTAATTTTTCGAACTCCTTTTCCGTTCCGACAAAATTGCTCCCATTGTCGCTGTACAATTCCAACGGTTGAATATGTCGGTTCATGAAGTTTCGGACGCATAATATGCACGACGACGTATTTAGGGAATGGGCTATTTCGATGTGTACGGCTCTCGTGGTTAGGCAGGTAAATATTACACCCCACCGTTTTTGTCTCTCCTTCGCCTTCTCACGTTATCAATGAATCGTAGAACATATGCCATAGAACGTCTAAGTCGATTCCAGTTAGAAAAATTTGCTGGATCAATTACGTCGTTGTTTGGCACTTCAATATGGGATAATAAATAAACGGCGCGCATCTCTTCGTCTGTTGTGAATTTCGTTTGAGCTTGGTTAGGGTACCATTCCTCTTGCGGCTGGTATAAAAACGACGGACCCCTGAACCATCTTGCTGAATATGAGATATCTGGCTGGCTTTTCCATCTCGTCGCGTCGTCGGCCACGTTATTCTTGGTGTCAACCCAATTCCACTCGGACGCGCATGTTTTTTCTAGAACTTCCCCAATTCGAAATGCTATGTATTGATGAAACTTCCGCGCCTCGGAATTTATCCAGCCGAGTACAGTCTGAGAATCTGACCAGAAAAAACGTTTGGCTATCTGTATTCTCTGACACTTACCAATATTTTCGGCCAATCGTGAGCCTAATACTGCCGCCTGCAGTTCGAGTCTTGGAATCGATATCGGTTTGTTGGGCGCTACCTTCGTCTTGGCCCCGATAAGACAACAATCGACCCCTTCTTCGTCCTCGATGCGGTAATATGCGACTGCTGCACACGCTTGGAAACTAGCATCGACAAAAACGTGAAGCTGCACCGTCCGTACATTCGACATCAGTTTAGCTGAGTACCAGCGAGAAATTCGGATTTTTTCTAATTTCGGTAGAGTCTGAACCAATTCCAACCAGAGCTTGTTCGACGCTTCTGACAACTTTTCATCCCAATTTGTCCCCTCACGCCAAATTTGTTGAAGCAATATTTTTCCATGGACCAAAATTTGAGCGATTAAACCTAACGGATCGAAAATCGACATTATCGCTCTTAAAACCTCTCGCTTCGTGGGGCGTATCTCTCCATTGAACGCTTCTTCCGAAAGCTTCGCGAATTTGAGTGAAAACGTAAAGGTATCAGTTGCCGTTTCCCAGAACATGCCCAAAACTCGTTCTGTAGTCGGTTCGACTGAGATGTCTAAGTTCATTTGATAGTCTTCCACTCTTTCGCCTAGTTCCTTCAGGACTTCCGCGGAGTTCGATTTGAAGCTTCTCATTTCAAATCCACCAGTACTGTGTATGAGCTTCACTTCCTTCGTTACACTAACCGCCTCTTCGACCGTTTTGAAGCTATCGAGCATATCATCCTGGTAATGATTTTCAGGTATGGCTTCGACCGCGCGTGGAAATTGATTTATGTAATCCAATGCGTTTTTGTTTTTTGCATATTGCGCTGAGCACGGTGAATTTTTTCCGCCGAATGTCAATACCTCAACCACATAAACTTCCGGTTTCACTTTCGAGTTTCCCTCGCGCCACAAAAAACGTTGTGAATGGACATCGGGTTCGATTACTCGGACTTGATGGAACATCCCCTTCATATCGCCCGTAACTGCTATTTCATTTTCTCTAAACCTTCTCAGGATGTCTGGTAGGGGTTTGAGTAAGTCCGGACCAGCGAGCAACATTGCATTTAACGAAATTTGGTTGACTCTTGCGGCCGCGTCCCACACCACTCGGAATTTGTCAGGTTTCTTGGGGTTAAATACTGGAAACATGGGCAAGTAACAAATTCGAGGGACTTGTTGACGTAATTCTCGATCATTCAATTTACGAACGTATCCTTTCGAAATGAAGTCTTGAATGTAATTGCACATTTTACCAGCGAGTTCGGGATCTTTTTCCATTTTCCGCTCTAAGCACTGTAGTCGCTTTAACGCCATTTGATACGTGTCTGGAAATTCGATTTCGTCGAAGCGCCATAACAGACCGGTCTCGTATCGACCGTTAATCTTTTTAGTAGTAGTCTCAAGTAATTTTCGCGAGCGTTGAATTTCGTTAGATTCAAGTAACTTCTCCGTAGTTGAGGCGCCGAAATTATCCCAAGAGAAAAACTCTTTCAACATCCGCATGAGTTCACTGTCATCTCGTTGGCATTCACAGATGTTCAGGCTAAATTCCACGCGTGTTTCTTCATCACCCCTATCTCCCGGGCCTTGAATCACCCATCCGAGCCTTGTCTTGCACGCTTCCTTCGACCGTTCGACGTGACACCATCAACTTTGAGTGTTGAAGCCCAATCAATATCTGCGGCTTCGCGTTGGCATAGCTTGCAATGGAAATGTTTTCGAAATGCTTATACGATTTCAACCATTCTTCATGAGAATTTGGGTCGGTAGCGCCAAGTCGCTGACCGTTCTAACATTGTGCATCGTGTATTTGGATGCATTGTTGTAAATACCAGAAATTACCACGGACACTCTATAAGATTCGACCTCCTCTTTTCGTATCTTACCAAACGACCATTTGACGCTGAGTTTTTCTTGCCAAGTCATTTCTAGTCCCAATTCGACAGCCAGATCTTCTTCCATTATCGTGACGTTCGAACCGCCGTCAAGGTAAGCAAATGTTCGCACGGCCTTTTCCTTGTTGTACAATAAAACAGGAATAATTCGGAAAATGTCGACGTTCTTCCCCATCGATTGATGTGAGCAATTTACATTGAAGCGAGCATTGGAGCCGTTTTTTGTCGTTTTATCGTCGTTTTCGTGTAGCAATGGATTATGAGCCCTATGACAATTGTCGATATTGCACATTTGTTTGGACTTGCATCTTTTTACTTGATGATTGCCAAAGCAACGAATGCAGAAACCGTGTTCCTTAACAGACCATCGATCCTTCACACTCAGGCTCTTGAACTTTCCACACTCTTTAACCGACTGACAGGACTTTTGCTTGCAAACTTTACACTGTTTCTGCTCCTTCGGTGTAGTTTCTCGATTTTCCTTTTTTGAAAATGTTGGACTTTCGATTTGAGCATTCATATAATCCGCATCCTTTTCGCCTTTTTTGAAATTTTTCACCTTCGGTGGACCAGTTACTGAACATGCCAATTTTCCTAACTCTTGCAGCCACGTGCCTAAAGTGTCTAAATTGGCATTCGGAACATTTTGCTTGTGTACAGCCCAATTTAATTGAATGGAGGGAGGGAGCTTGTCAACCAAAGCCTTCATTAAGGATGGATTTCTTAAGTGCTCCGTCGCTTTAGTCGACTTTATAGTTCCACAAATATTTTGAACACTTAGCGAAAATCTGACAAGTGAGGCCAGGTCTTCAGTCTGCGGTGCTGGTTGCTTTGAAATTTTTTCTAGGAGCTTGTATATGATGTACTCCGGTTTTCCAAAGAGCGTTGTGAGCGTTTCAATCACACGCGGCACATCATCCGGAACCAAGAGTAGTTGTTCCACAAAGTCACGCGCCGTACCTTTCAAACTTTCCATAAGCCTGGAGTGATTCTCACCGTTAGTAAAGCCACATATCTTAGTACTCGTTTCGAAGGCTGTCAGAAAACTCGGAAATTTTTCCACATCGCCGAAAAACAAGGGCAACATTCTTGGCACCACATGACGAGCCGCTATTTGACTAGGGGTTAGATCAGACTGATTTCCGGTTGACCCAAAAACTTGCGTTCCCGAAGTACGAAAAATGTTAGATTGAGCATTTGGATCATGAAGATTCGGCGCTTCCATGTGTCGGTAAGTGTTGTTAGCACTTCTTTGAAAAATGGAAGACGGAGTATTGAATGGAAGAACGTTTGGTGTGGATCTTGGCAGGCCGTTAGCGTTGCTGAACCAAGGGGAACTGTTAGAATTAGGAGGACCATAGCTCGTCGAGACCGGCTGAGTGTACGTGAAGTTTTGCGAATGAGAGCCAGACGGTTGCTGTACATTTTCAATATTCGTCGAAACAGTTTGTATGTTAGAATATTGTGATGAGCTGTTTGAATGACCCACTATGGGTACGCTTGACGCTGGGTAAGTATTTCCTCTGTACACATGTGGCAAGCTCACAGGATGAGCGGCGCTTGACTGAATCATTGAGGAGCTGTTTGAATGACCCACTATGGGTACGCTTGACGCTGGGTAAGTATTTCCTCTGTACACATGTGGCAAGCTCACAGGATGAGCGGCGCTTGACTGAATCGTTGAATAGTGACTCGCGCTAACACCCGTGAGTCGATTGACATTCGAGTAAATTTGACCAGATGACTGTATAGTTCGATAAACTGTGTTCGCGTGATGTTGACTAGTATCAGTTAGGTGCGAAAGTTCTGTAAACTGTGTAGTCGGCGGTGGCCGTATGTTATGTAATGGTGATGTTGACGGTATCGAATTGACCACGTTTGTCGTTAAATGTGGAATCGACGTCGCAAATAATTGATTAGAATGTGACGTCGGAGGTCTTACATTTGACAACCATGCCGCTGAACTAGAAACTTGCCCATTGGGGTGCGATTGTGTAGGCTTCACCTGATTCCTTCCATCGACTTGGAAAGTTAGATGTGTCACCTGTACCGTTCGAACCGAAGCCGGAACAACAAGGGACGAACGGGCTACTTCATTGTTCATATTCCAATTTGCCGGCAACTCTATTTGCGAGTTGTCGCCTGCATTTTGGGCTAACCCTAAATCGTTTTCTACTGGCAGAGGTAGATCTATGACGTCAACAGATACATTTTGCCTTTGGTTTTGATAAACGTCCTTGGCATCAACGACAACCCGTGTGGCATTGACTCGGCTAAATGTCTGGTCTACCTCGACGGACAAATCCACCAAATTGTTTATATCTTCGTCCTCGATCGTTACGATGTCACCATTTTTAGCAAGAACCGTTTCCTTCTCTTGCGTTTTCACCCATTCTTTAGTGTAATTCGCAGCGGACGCTCGAGTAATGCTCTCGTTGTCCGAATTAGGATCAGAGTCATCGTCCATGAAGCTTTCTAACACCGCGTATTTTTTGTCTAAATATTCCTTGTCGCGAGCTTCCTTCAACTCGCGTTCCTCTTCAACTCGCTCAAGCATCAATTTCTGTGTTCGAGCTTTCGACGAAGTGGAACTTTTCCCAACCGAAGCACCATTTTTACTTTTATGTGAACCGCTTGATTTAGAGCTCTTTGTTGAACGGTCTTCGACTGTCGACAGAAGACGCATTTCCATTTTCCCAATACAACTTTCACAGAAAAACTCTTTTGCTGAAATTATCTCCTTCGTCACCTTTGCGCACACAAAATGAAGCCAACTTTTGCAACTATCACATTGTACCATTTCCTCATTGTCCATGGTTGAACACAACTTACAGCTTTGTTGAGTGGGATCCAGAATATGTGACTCGTTAGGATTCGGTTGATGGCTTGGCGGAGTTCTGGCTGTGCGAATGGAACGACCGAACGGATTATCTGCACTCGACATGACTGTTGTTTCCAATTGAAATAAATGTAATTTTAAGAATGTTGCAAATGCGCAACCCAGGGTACGGGCAGGTGTAACCAAATTTTAGAGCAAACCAAGAAATTGTTTCGATATGAATTACAATTTATTTTCTTGATGTAGGAGTAGCTTAAAATTACCTAAAAACATAATATTGGATTTGTACTTGCTAATTAAACTGAATTGAAGGAAAATAACTATCTTACATTTAGTTTCCTGCCGTACAAATTAATAATCTTGATGAAACAGGTGGTATGTGGTACACGTGTGTATCGGACTAATTGAATAAGTCTTCAATTCTTTCAACTATAATGAACTAAAGATTTAAACTACTTACACCGCTGATCCGGGAATATAGGATTCTAATTCTATCCCGTTTCTCCACGATCTTCAACGTCTTCAACTAATCAGAAATGAACGAAAATGTTAAACACTTTTCATTCAATGCTCAAATGAAATTCTATCATTTTACCTGATTGATAATGGATAAATCGAACAATAATTTCACACTTGCAACACTGTACCACACCCGATTAATTTAATAAAAAACTTTGATTTAAATTCTCAACGATTAGCTGTACTATTTATGAATTCAATTTTGCAACGACAACCTGTTGCTCTCTTTGATACTTTAACTAATCGCCAAATTGACGCTTCAAATGTTTATTTCTTTTTCCGGGAATTATACGAAACATAAATTCAACAAGTGAACTGACCGTGACTAATTTAGGGCCCGTTCGCAGATCAATTAGGCCCATTCACAACAACGACACCAAAATTTATTTTTCAGATCCAATTTGCTTTCAAAAACATTTCATTCAAAAAATTGTCTACAAGAAATTGTCGTTAATTCGGCAGCAATACAACGATAACATCAAACATTTTTCCAATTTTTCCAAATTTTCCTCAATTTTTCCAATTTTCCCAACTTTTCCAAAAAATTTTCCAAAAGTAGGCCCTGATACAAGTTAACATTCTATTCAAACAAATTTTTGCGTATTATCAGCGATAGCCTCACCTCAAGCGATATCATTAATTTTGGACTTACGGACTGCGTAACGCTTTACCTTTCATGAGGTTTTTTGTTGTGATTCAAATTATTCCGATTATGGTGAATTACAAGCGAGATTTACAAATCGACTCGAGCCGATTCGATCAAACCCCAACCTCAAAATCGGCTTGAGCCTTTCAGATAACTGCGCCACTGCTACCTGAAAATCGGTTAACTGCGGCTTGATCGGCGCCTGTCTTGTCTGCCACCTAATTTTTTTCTATACTAAGATCACTAAGTCCTCCTTCAAAGACAAACATAAATTCATAGACTTTTAGGTTAAATCCGTCAAAGCAAGTGTTTGTAGATCAAATGTGGTTCAGAATCATAAACAATTTTTTCCTACTATCTGCCAATCGCTTGGCAAACATCCTACGGATTTCATTAATAATGTTTCGATCCAATGCTCATTTTCAGCTAAAAATTATCAAAAAATAGGTTTTTCAATGCTTTTGACAGAGTTTTTTGGAATGTCAAAAAGTTAAAAAACTAACTTTTAAGCGCTGATTAACTTTTAACGTGGGCGTCGCGAGTTTCCCCAATATTTTTTTCTACCCTTGAAACTAAAATTTAAACTTTACGAATTGCAACACTTTCCCTTGCCGTTTACACATTTTTAGTCTATCTCGGCAAACATATCTATACATCTTTGAAGAATTTGTTCGGAAAATGTTGATATTGCTTAAGGGAAATAGAAAAGCTCTGTTTTATGATCATGGTCAAACACAACTACAGATTATGCATTTAAATGGCCAAGTTATTTTGTTGCAATAAAGTTTGTCATGATATGAGCATTGTGTTGTATGTTTATTATTCATGCAGCTCCAAATAGAACCGATTTCATAGCATATCCTACCACATAGTGAGTTGATTTAAATTGATGAAAACCTATTTTTCTTAGTGTAGAAAAGTTTTTATAGTTTCGGAAAGATATTGATACTCGAAAAGCTTTTAACATTTTTTAATGCACCACAAAACGTATGTGTTGCACTTTAAATCAAACACAGCATTCATATGAACAAATATACATTTTTCGTTTCCATTACTTGTTACCGTTGGTTTTTATGACATCATAGAACTGGAACACATGCAATTTCTTTTATTATGTGGTAACACACTACGTCTAAAAATAAACCATTTAACATTTGGCTTTGACATTCTGCTAGAGCACAAAAGTCTCTATTCTTATGTGAAAATACCATAAGAGGTTTAAAAACTTAAAAGGTTTTTTTAAAGAAAAAAAAAAACTACACAAACATATTGCAATCCAATCCACGACAGCAAAAATGTTCTAAATGGAGCAATACCATTAGAGTAGAAAAGACTGTATTAGTTAAAGTAAAGAAATATATTTCCGTCTTTTGCAACAATATATCCATCAGATTTTTTGCATGCCTGAGTGCATCTACTTGGAAACGAAGCTTAATTGACAGGTTATGATGGTGAAAACGAAAAATGCATATGAAGAGTTTTCAGAACATAAAAATTTAGTGACTAAAATCATGTGTCCTACCCTAATCGACCATATTGCATTTTTGAGTGAAGCAAGTGTCTTCTTTGGGGTCCAAAAATTTCTTATATGTCCGTGATAAAAACTCTATATGAGCCGGACGAGATCCGTAGGGAAGAAAAATGACTTCTATGATTTCTACGTTTTTCTCTTTTGTATCAAATTTAATAAATAGAATTAAGTTAGAGTATCCAGACAAGGTAAATTTAAACGATGCAGAATATTGTTCTGAACAAAAAACAGTTCTATGGTATGCATTGATTTCTTTATAAAATTTTATTTGTATTGCTAACATGTAGCATTTGAAAGCGGCCAAATAATTTGCCGGTGTGGCAGAACGTAACCCAGAAGGAACCCTAGCCCAAAAAATAGGATTTTGCTATGTTGTAGAGCAAATTGAAGGGAACATTTATACCCATGAAATCATGTGTTAGATCCCTAGGTGGTCCTACGGTCGACCCTAGACCAAAAAATAAGTTTTAATTATTACAGCCGGTTCATTCCTTTTTTACCTAGTTTTAAGAAATAGATGACACTTTAAAATTAAACAATTTTTACTGTTCCCAGCAAATAAAGTTCTATCCAAATAGGTAAAATTTCGCGGAGCTGCGGGAAACGTGGAATTCACATAGAAAAATTTGATTTTACCAGTAACCATGATAATAGGACGAAAGTTAGTATTTTATTCAATTGATTCAAAAGTTGTTTTAAATCTTTGCTTAGTCGAGAAATTTCAAAATAAGAAATTTTGCAATACCACAGACAATTATTGTTATGAAATTATAGTTTTTTTAGTCAAAAACAATTCTGAAAGGTACACAATTTTTAATGAAATTTTAATATTTCTCGATTAATGTAACCAACTCTTTACCTCAAAAAATTTTTCCAACTTTACTTGTGAAATTGAAATTTAAAGCCTAGCTTTCAGTAAAAAAGAAAGCTTCCGAAAATCGGTGCAAATTCACATGTGATTTTCACAGTTTTTCTAATTTCACATGATGAATTGCATTTTATTGTCTTCTATCTTTTAGATGACATGGAAAAAGAGTGTCTATGACTGCTGTCATAGACCTCGTTGAAAAACCATAAAAACGTTATAATACGATAAATTAAGCGTATCCGCACAAATGTCCAAATCAAAAAGTAAAAAATCAAAAAACGTCAAAAGCGACATTGATAAGAAAAAATAAAATTCAGTAAACAACAAACAACTAATAGCTAAGATTGAGTAAATCTAAGTCAAAAATCAAATGAAAAATATCCGTCAAAAGTGAAAAAGCAAATTCAACTAAAGCGTATCGTCAAAAATCTTATGTCGTCGTAAATCGTATCAAATAAATCAGTCGTCATAGAATACGTCGTCGTGTTTTCATCGAAATGAAGCCAGAATGTAGTAACGGCCAGCCAATTACAGAAACTCAGGCGAAAAGTAAACTTTGCGATCAGAAAATAAATTTAATTTTTTGGAAAACATCAGATAAATGAAAATGGTTAATCACTGGGTAAGTGCTTTCGGTTTTAAATGATATTTGTGAAAAGAAAGCACGGAAACAAACACATCATCCAACAAGGCCGAAGGTACCGAACACCGAGTCATCAAGCTTGTGGACTTCTCTTCTGAATTCACGTGACGGAAGGGTCGCATAGATGTGGTTGGCAGCAATATTGAATAGGCGACATGCGAAGTTTAGTGATAAGAATTGTGAATACTCGTGGGCACTACAAGTGATTCTAATCAGTGAAGATCTACGTAGCATTCGCGTGCCATCGTTCAATATGATTTTATCACGGATAAACTGACAGTTTAGTTTCCCTGTGAGAACATCATGAATGAAAAATATCGCTGCATCGGTCCGACGTCTCAAAAGTGAAACGAGCTGAAGTTCTTCACATCTTTCAGCATATGGACGAATACGATATGGATTAGCGTCGCCTTCGACTCGACGATCACGGCTTGCATATAAAACGAACTGTGTTTGGACACTTTCTATGGATTGGATGTGGACCCAGTGGTGTGGTGACCAAATCGTACTGGCAAATTGTAGATGCGAACGGACTATGGCTGAATATAGCATCTTGGCTGTGTCGACGTTGAACCTAGCGTAGCATTGGCGTTTCACAAACGAAAGCACTGACATGGCTTTCTTGACTGCCAATTCAAGGTGTCCATTGAAAGTACAGTCGTCGTCATACGTTACACCGATGTCTTTTGTACAGTTAACAAATTCAATCACATCCCCATTTATATGATAGTTAGCTGTATGTTAGTGAAGCTGTCATCTATTTCTTCAAAACTAGATAAAAAAGGAATGAACCGGCTGTATATATTGTAGCGAAAACTGATGGAAACATTTTTGCGCATGGAAGTATGGGTCTTAGGCCTTTGCTCAGTACCCCACGTCGGTTCTAAAATTGTTCCTAGCCCAAAACATGCGTTTAGACCCGTAGAAAGAGCGAAGTTCTTCGAAAAGGGGTCTTATGCGTTTACCACGACGTTTGTTACCAGTCGAATTTGGACCCGGGAGTAGGGGGAGCACCGATCATGGTCCTTAGATGACGAATCAGCAATAAAAAAAATTTCAATCCGTCCGTCCGTCCGTTCGTCAACACGATAAGTCGAGTAAAACTCAAGCGATTTGCAAAAACTTTTTTTCCCTGAGAGGTAATCGGAAAATCTTTTTTTGGGTTGAATTTGGGCACTGTCGGACCAAAGGGCCAATGAGCTACGGCAGTTTAAGTGGTTTTTGGTCTTTTGCACATAACTCGAATAAATCTTATCCGATTTTTTGTCTGGGCATGCCTTACTACTTATGAAAGAAACTTTTTTTGCATCTGATCTTTTGGACTCCGCCAAGGCCCTAAAACTGAGTCTCTACTAGGACCCAACGTTTTTTTTCTACATAAATCAGGTAAGTCTTATCCGATTTTTTAAAACCTGAAAGATGAGTAGAAAAATAATAAGGAGATTGAATTTGGGCAGAATCAGTCGAAAATTTTCGACCTTGTGTTAAAATTTTGATGCCGGACCCACCAGCGGAATAATTTTTCAATACTTTCAGTTTGTACACGCAAAAATGTTAATTTACCTTAAACCATCTACGCAATAACAAACAAAAGTCAAATTTTTGCAGCGCAAAAACTGAAGGTACAGAAAAATTATTTCGTCGTTGGTTCCGGCATTTGTGACGCAATTTTTTTAACACAACGTAATTTTGTTTCAAAGAAAGCGCTCTAATTTTTTTCAATAATCAAAACTTTTAACACAAGGTTCCATTCAAACAAACTTCTGCGTTTTATCTGCGATAGCGTCACCTCAAGCGATATCATTAATTTTGGAAGCGGACTTACGGACTGCGTCACACTCTACCTTTAAAGAGGTTTTTGTTGTGATATTAGCTACGGTACTAAAAACGAGTCTCCGCTATGGCCTTCCTTGGTTTTTGTACATAGCTCGAGTAAATCTTTTCCGATTTTCATAAATGTTTTTTTAACCGACAAATCTATGAAAGCCCAAAAACTTGTAGAAAAAATGTTTTTGATTAGATACCCTTGGACTCAGCTTAACACTGAGCTTGTTTACATAAATCGGATAAATCCTAACAGACTTTGTTGATACCGAGTACCGAATTATATCAAAAACGAATTTGGGCCCGGTGCCTGTGCTTCGGGCTCACGTGGGCCTCAGGTCGGTCCTCGGGTCGGTCGGCCTTAGCCAGAAATTTTTTTTCCATGTTGCGGAGCAAATTGAGGGAAACATTTTTGTCTATGGAAAAATGTGTCCGAGGTCTCTACTTAGGGCCCTTGGTCGGTACTAAGGTCAGCCCAAGCCCAAAAAATGGATTTTTGCTATGTTGTAGAGACAATTGAGGAGAACATTTTTCTCTATTAGGAGGTCAATTTTATGCTTTTCGTAACATCAACTCTGTTTGCCGCATCTATTCTGATGCGTACGGGTCTCTTGCACGTTTTTTTCATATTGTCTATGGATGACTATTGAGTACACAAATCCCCTGGGAATAGACTTATAATAACAATTAAAAACCTATTTCTCTGAAGCATCAGCTGTTTTGGCCCCTTTTGCCGAACCAAGTTGTGGTTATTGTAGTGTTTTGTAGATGGTGACTGACGATGGTTCGATCAGTCTATTGGTGGCAGTGATGATGTGTTGTCAACAACCAAAAATAAAAAAGTGGCGTCGAGAGGCGGCAGCCCCCGCAAAGGGGTGTCAAGGAAGGAATATCCCCCCTTGCGGGATCCAAGGGGCGAAGCCCCTAGCAGGGTTTGGGGCAGCGCCCATTCACGTAAGGCCGCTTGCAAGGCGTACAAAAGCCCGCCGCAGGCGCGGGGGTGAGGGGGCAGAGCCACCAACGCACAACATGATATCTAATTAATAATACCTACCTATATTCACCATTTCTGAGTAGACATTACATCTTGGAATATTTCGTCCGTTTTTTGTGGGAAATTTTTTTTCTGGGGACATTTTGTCCGGGGATATTTTGACTGGAGATAATCGGTCCTAGAGTCGTATTTATTACATATAGATAGATAGATTTCCATGATACAATGTCACAGCTTAAAATTTTTGTTTTACATAATTTTCAAACTTAAACAAAATTGCTTCCGCCCTGGAATGAAATAAACTTGCATGTCTTTTCACATTCATAATTTTCATTCTTTTCTGAATTCTCAATTCTAATTAAAAACCACGTCTTTTCATTTCCATGACAATAAGCTGAAGATTACTTGGACATCAAATGTGTTGATACTCATCTGAAACAAAATATCCTGGGGACATACTTTAGAAAACATTCTTTTTATCTTGTTTCTGTCCATAATCGCACTAAGTTCTCTCTGCTGACGAGCTCGCTTTTTTTTGTATGAAACTATATGAAAGAAGGATATAATTCGTATTACACACACGCTATACGTTAGCTCATTTAGATTGCTTTTATAAAATTTTCTTTCAAAGGAGGTATAGAGTACGGCATGACCATTGCCTTGAATGTATAAAAGTTAGATGGATATTATACCTGCATAACTTACATATTGTTCATCTTGACAGGAGGGTAGGTATACATCGTTACGTTATAATAATAATCTCGAGTGGTTGTAATGTAGATATTCATTATATTAAAAAACCGACAACAAATGCATACGGACTATAGTAAAGGATCTATAAGAAAAAGAATTTTAATTTTATGTTAAAATAACTTTCTTTCGCATGACAAGAGAGAGACTTATTCAACTTACTGTATTAATGGTACGATAAGTTTGCTAATCGTTTCGAAAAGTTGAATAAGTTGCACAATCAAATAAAAGCTAAGTAATTGAGTAATTTATTTAAATTAATCTAAAAGTTGTTAATTGAGGGATGAAACTTTGTTGTTTTCCTTTAAGATAAGATAGATGATTAATTTCATGCCCTTACATGGCGAAAGGTACTCCTAATCCTTTTAGCCTAACAATTTTGCACATTTGTTGCTCGAAGGAAATACTCCCCAGTCCTACTAATCCTACGATGCTACTACCCCGATTTTGGGTAGCCACAATTTCACTTTTAATTTTGTGGCAGTATTCTTCAGGCGTACTCTCTCACATACAACAAATGGTGTGGCACCTGGGAAATTTTTCCATTCAATTGATCCAAATACCATGACGGAAAATTACTACAAAAATAAACATAGCGATAGCTGTCAAAATAGAGTACTTTTTTTATACGGAGGTGTCCCGACTATATTATTTTGAGATATGATCGAGTGCAATGAGCCGTTCCGCGGTTATTCAAATTGATGTGAAAACTACATACAATTCTTAAAAACTTGTTTCTTTTCTTGGAATAAATTGAGGCTCATATCTCATCAACAAATTTTTCAACAGTGTAAATTTCTGTACACAGTATCTTTTCGGTACTGCATTTATTTCTATAGTATGCTAGAAAGATGCTATGCTACGAACCAATCAAATCTTTTTCCCATTGAAGGGTTCCCTAAAATCAAGAAAAAGTTCTTTTTCTGTTACAGAGCACATTTTGTTAAAGGACTAAATCCCTTGTTACTGATTTCAAAATGTTTGTAATTTTCTACACAAAATGAACAGGTGTTTACGACGCTGAAATAAGTGAAGTGGCCAAATCATCCACTTATGTCAAAAATTTTCATCGATTTTCAATGCCGTTAGAAATTGAACGCAACGACATAGCCTATACTTCATGTCACAGATCTTCAACTAAACAGGATTTCGTTTCACTTAAAAACTTTTTTCAACTCTCATTCATTTACCGATTAGGTTTTGAAGAGTGTAGTACACACACATTCCTAATTAAACTTTGCATAGATTTCTTTTCCAGTTTTCTGTTAAGTCTTTTAAGTCTCGATTCATCAATATTTTAGTTTCAGCGAACGAATTTTAATTAAAAAAGACAAATCGTTTGTGCGAATTAATTTCAGTGAAACAATAAATCTCGCGAATGTGTTATGTAAACGTGAACCTGTTGCTTGGTGGTTTAAATAAAACGATCGATGCTATCAACCAATGAATTGTTGTACGCTGCGTGTTACTATAGTGGTTGCTAGATATCGCGGTTGTGGTTTGAATGCGGGAATATTAAATAGAGATATTGTGTAAAGTGGTAAAATTATTAATGTCACACTCGATTTGGTTTCGATGTCGTTGATACGATTCAACGCAATACATTTTTTTATTCGCTCATTGATTTTATCGGCTTAATCCAAAAAAAGGCGAATGGCAAAATAACTTTCAAAGGATTAAATCCAAATTCACTCTACGATAGCTGCACTCAATACGAAAATATCAACAACGTGCAGATTGCATGAGATGAACAAACAGCGAAACATTGGAAAAGCTAAAAAATAAAGATAAACTAAGTGTAAACAAAAAGTCTTCTCTGCACACTAAACGAAAATAAAAATGGGTCGCTTATGGAGATACGTGAAGCTGAATGATCATGATGATGATGATGAACAATACAAACAACGGCATCGCAACTCCGGCAATAAAAAAACAGATAAAGTGGATAACTGTAAGGAATTTCAAGAGGTAAATATGTTGGCACATTATTATTTTTTTGTCTTGTTTGTTTCACATAATCTCGTGAAGCCATGTACCAGATGCGTGTGCGCTTTCTTTGTGTCGATTTTTTTTAGCTCCTTTTATTCTTTTGCGAACATTTTACGACATTCTCTTGCAAAATTTATTGTTGAAAGAAAATTGGCTTTTTCTATTTTTATTTTATTGAGGTAGGTTGCTGTATCAACGTGTATTTCGGCTTTTCATGCCAGATAGTAACTTCTTACTGCCGTACCTCTAATTACTGTGAGTATATTCCCGAGAGGCTTCTGTGGTAGAAAGTATTTCATCCCTTATGTAGCTAACATTTTCTTACGTAATACAGCAACAGATAAGATTTAACAACTATACTTTGTAGAAAAAATCTTTCACTTTCAATCATTAAAATTTTTTTGCGCAGCGATCTTCATTGAATCACCAAGTTTGACCTATTAGGAACATTCCAGCTACTCTAGCTGTATCCCATCGTTGGAAGGAGTGGATTCAACATAATTTTCAACATATGAAATTTGACAGCAATAGAGCAATAGGAATGTTCTTGTTATAAACGTTGCCTAAACGAGGCTTCTGTTTGTAACAATTTTTTTTCCATAAAAATGTTCTAAGTGACGATGAAATAAGGAGTTCCGACTAGACTGACTGAACTCCTGAACATTTTCACGGAGAAAAATTGCAACAAACAGAGGTCTGCATTTCAAGGGGGGGAGGCTGGTGCCAAAAAAGTTTCTAGGCAGCCTGAGGCCGAGTCGGAACTGAGTGCATATCAATATACCAGTTCACACATCCAACATTCTCATATTAACTTTTTCGGCACCAGGCTGCCTTCTGAAATCGTCCGGTATGACCTGACGTAATAATAGTTAATTCCGTGATGATTACAAACTTTATCTTGGCACGAGTGAAAATATGTGCGTCCTCAGTATGGGGGTAAATAGGAAAATTTGAGTGCTCAAAAGCTCACAGTAGAAATTGGATTGCATTTAAAGTTGGACGTTGGTTGAACGAAAATCGTGCTTCGAAAAGACCTACAGTCTTAATAAAACCAACAACTATTGTTGTCAAAATGTAAAACGTGAGGCAGGAGGGGCTCAGCAAATCCGTACGATTTAGTACGACGGGGAGGGGGTATCATTCGGAAGAGTACGTACTTATCGAAATTGAAAACTTGGGCAGGCGTAAGAACTATGATTGGCGTATCTCACCTAACGTAACTTCCAACACATAAATTGTTTGTGTTGTCTGTTCTATCAACCTCACAAAATGCAATTTACATTCGTCAGCGAGAAACACTGTTAAATCCTGAACAAGAAGTTATATTGCACTCTACAGATTAAAGAAAATTAAAGTGCTCCGAATAAGTTAACTAAATAAATTTCATAGCACAGCCACAACTCCTAAGAATATCTGAACAGAGCCACAGTAAAAGAAAAACAACTTCATAAGTATTTAAAGATTGCCGTTTTCGTGGAGTTTGGCAAGAAATTCAATAGTTATTTACGCAACAAGGGAGTCAGGGTTCATGGTCGTCACGGTAGTCCAATTCAGTTTAGGTCGGTCTACTGCATGTGTAAATTCTGTAGCTACTTTGAGTCCCGAGTGTATATGTTTCCCGAGAAAAATTTTTGACTTACCAACAGTACTTTGAAAGGAAAATTGTCATAATTCAGATGTGCATTCCCAGAGTGAAAGACACTATTAAAGACAACCGACACTACCTGCTTGACTTACCCCCACACAGTTCCGCAAAGTAACGTTTTTCAGAACAAATTCAATTCAAAACGATACAATATATATATATATATATATATATATATATATATATATATATATATATATATATCAATTTCAAATCAATTAAAAATTAATATTTTCCTGAAGTGTAAAAATGTCAAAATTCACTCCATAAAATCGTTATTTAAATGTATTACGATTATCATGAGGCAAAAAAACGTATTCAAGCGTATCACATTGATTTGCTCAAAAGTTGAGTTTAATGCCGTATTTCTTAATAATTTCCAACAATGAATAATAAATACACCTGGAAGAATTTACACACAAAACCATTCGAAATTTTCCATATTATTACAAAATACTTTCTAAGAGTCCTCCATCAAATCCCTCCTCACTGTATTTTCTCATATTCAACGTCGGACTATTCACAATTTTGGATTCATCGCATAGCACATTTGTACGTATACACAAAGCACATCTCATAATGTATATACAACCATAAAAACGACTTCTTTTATGAACGTCTTAACAAAAGATATTGATTGACTGTATGGTTTTCTCAATAATAATGTTCATTCCTGTCTGTATGAATTTATGGGTTTTTACATTCTAAAGATACCCCTAGTTCTTAAAATCTTCCTATAGTGAGTCGGTCTATTCAAGTTTATTCAAATCTCATTTAAGAGTCAGCCAACCGTGCTGCCTTTTGTTGGGGAACGTACTCATTGTAAAGGCCGTATCTGTTTATTTATACTTAAAGTTGTGATAAACAAGTCTTTATAGGTGTAAATACATAAATGCTGAACACATTAATGAACTCTGCTCGTTATGAGCCTATTTTGAATGTGATTCGAATAAAACTTTCGTCTATTGAAACGAGGATTTTTTAATTGTAATCAACAACAACCAAATTAATAGCACAAAATATTCAAAACCGAAAATGTAATTTGCAAAGGAAAACAATTTTCGACATTTCCAAGTGGAAAAATGTAATTCTTTGAAATTCAATTTAAATATGAATTCCTTGGACAAGTATCACAAGATTGAATCAAAGAATTTCATAACAAATTTTTGCATATCCTGGAATGGTTGGTATCTATGGTTTTGTGCTATAGCGAGAAACGTCTGTGCTACAAATTTTGTAATTAAAGAAAATTGTTGGAGTTTTTGTCTGCGTTTTGGTGTATTTAATTTGAAATAAATTGAGAGTGATGAATTTTTGGCATAATTGGGTCGTAGATTCATTAGCAAATCGTGTGGAATTCAGGTAATGCATACAATTTCTCATTGTACGTTTGGCAAACCGCTTTAAAAATTTTTAAACAAAAATTTAATTTTCCGCGATTCTTTGACTAATGGTTCACTGGACTTCTACCAGAAAGTCCCGAGTTCAATCCCCGTTGCTGTAATCTTTATTTGTAAAATATAGCGTCCCTAAATTGACCCAATCTTCATAAATTGGGTAGTTACGGTACGATGTTCGTAACGAAGTTTACACAATCATTGGCTTTGATGAAGTTACTCGTAAGATCCGAGAAGAAGACATGCAGTGATACATGGCCCATGAAAATGCCCACTTATGAATGAAACTCAACTGATAATATCATATCAGTTCAATTCGAACGTTTCGAACTGGAGTAATATGGTTTTATTAGTCGACTTCGATTTTTGACCAAAAAACGTCAAATTAAGTCTAGTTTTCAGTGCGAAAAATGGCACATTTTGGGCGATAGATACATAAACATTTTTTTCTATTTTGTAGCTAGCAAATTTAGTGACACATTTTTGTCTATGGAAGTATGTGTCCGAGGCCTCTACATAGCGCCCTAGGACCAAGGTTGGGATAGCGACGCTACTATTTTGTCACCGTCACTTCGCTAGTAGCGACTAGCGATCCGCTAATCAGTCCGCTACCATTTCGCTAGTCGCTGCTTCGCAATAGACATGCGTGAATTTTTCAAAATAGCTTCAAACTATTTTTAGGTGAAAATATACGTTAAAGAAGACAATTCTTCCCATTACACATTATCAAAATAATTTGTCAATTTCCCGGAAAATAATTAAATCGATCCCAAAACGAGGAGACTATGACGTCATACTCTCCTCGCATTTTATATATCACATTGACACACACACACTTTCACAATTAGTTGACCATCACCTTAACCTTAACCACCACAAACAAGGAAAAACTTATGCATGTTGACTAAAAAAATATTAGTCAACCGTATACAGGCAAAATATTCAGGAATTGGGACATTGAGGGTATAACTAATCTAAATAAAATAGTTCCAGAAAACCATAAAGATTGTCTATTGTGCTAACTCGAATTATTTGGAATTCAAATTTCCACAGTATTTTATTAGTGCAGCCAAAATTCGACCAGCCAAAATCCCGATTTCCACTTCGTCGTCTTGAAAAAAAAAATTACTGTAATGTCAGAAAAAAAAAATTTCACGTAACACAAATATTGATTAGCATATGACGACTGAACCGCCTAAACTACACAGCAGCGCACTTTATTGTTAACTGTAAAAGTCTCGTGGAATCTTTATGCTTCTATTGCAATTGCAATGCAAGTTTCCTAAAAATTCTGTGAGACGGCAGTAACCAGTCAAAAGGTTATGCACCTTTTCCACGACGACGACGTAAGTGAAAATCCTCGTAAGTGCACATCACAACAAAAACCCTTTTAAAAGGGAAATGTGACGCAAGTCCTTCTTCCTCCTTCCAAAACAACTGATATCAATTTGGGGTAACGCTTAAAGCTTTGAAACGCAAAAATTCTTTTGGAATGCTTTCGTTTTTGATTAAAAAAATGCGTCACAAATGCCGGACCCACCAATGTAATAATTTTTCTACGCTTTCAGCTGTCATACGCAAAAACTTGATTTCCTGTTCAAAAATACGCCATACATAATGACAAATTTTTGCGTTGTGAAAGCTGAAAGAACAGAAAAACTATAACATTGGGGGTCCGGCATTTGTGACGCATTTTTTTAATCAAAAATGAAAACATTCCAAAAGAATTTTTGCGTTTCAAAGCTTTAAGCGTCACCCCAAATTGATATCAGTTGTTTTGGAAGGAGGAAGAAGGACTTGCGTCACATTTCCCTTTTAAAAGGGTTTTTGTTGTGATATCAGTGCTTTTGGAAGTTTCGGCTACTACTTCCATGGGCGAAAATAATCACCTCAACTTCCTCTACAACATATCAAAAGTTTTTTTTGAGCCGCCGCCGCCGCCAAACTGAGCCGCGGCGGCTGCTACTTCCATTGGCGAAAATGATCACCTCAACTTCCTCTACAACATATCAAAAGTATTTTTTTGAGCCGCCGCCGCCAAACCGAGCCGCGGCGGCTACTACTTTCATGGACGAAAATGATCCCCTCAACTTCCTCTACAACATATCAAAAGTTTTTTTTTGAGCCGCCGCCAAACCGAGCCGCGGCGGCTACTACTTCCATGGGCGAAAATAATCACCTCAACTTCCTCTACAACATATCAAAAGTTTTTTTTGAGCCGCCATCGCCGCCAAACCGAGCCGCGGCGGCTACTACTTCCATGGGCGAAAATGATCTCCTCAACTTCCTCTACAACATATCAAAGTTTTTTTTGAGCCGCCGTCGCCGTTAAACCGAGCCGCGGCGGCTACTACTTTCATGGGCGAAAATGATCCCCTCAACTTCCTCTACAACATATCAAAAGTTTTTTTTGAGCCGCCGCCGCCGCCGCCAACCGAGCCGCGGCGGCTACTACTTTCATGGGCGAAAATGATCCCCTTAACTTCCTCTACAACATATCAAAAGTTTTTTTTTTGAGCCCCCGGCCCATTTTCCGCCATTTTGGCGGTCACCCTATACACTACACACCCAACCCAACCTCTTTCCTTTTGACACCAAACCTGTATCTCGAACACCCAACCATGCCTTATACAAAATATGCTTCCGTACACACACACACACAAACACATATATATGGGCTTTAAATGGCGCCTTCTAAGAGCCCTGGCGCCCAAACGAGGCCGATACCCCCCCTTTTTTTAAAATGTCATATGGCGTAGAATGCCCAGCCGAAGGTCCCTGCAAAATTTCAAGAAAAGATATCGAGCCGAAAACTCCAAAAAAGTGGGTTTTCATACAAATGGCTCTAGAACTAAGTAACTAACTAAGTAACTAAGTAACTAAGTAACTAACGTAGGATATTTCCATTAACTTTGGTTTCTATGAAAGTGCACATTTTGTATGGAAAATGACGATTTTCTAAAGGTCATATCTCCGGATCCACTGGACCGATTTTAATGAGTGAGAAGACATTTCGCCTTAGAATTTTCCGTAGCATCCAGGAAAAATATTTTCCGGGGGGTACGTCGCAAGGGGGGAAGTCAAAACTTAGCTGTATATATGGTTCCGAAGTCTACGAAAAAAATTTTTCCGAATTTTTTGTTCGTATGGGGACTTGCGTCACGGGCGCATTGCTACCGCGCGCCCATGATTGACTGTGACTTCGGCGAATACATAAATAGAGAGTTTGACTAACTTTTCCGATGTAGAGAATTGCAAAGTACAGCGCAGTTGTACTGTGTCGCAGTGAAAGATTGTTCAGCTTTTCTGAATATATTTTTCGGTCAGACGATTTAAACAAAAATTTTCTTATTTATTTAATTATTTCAATGTAATGAAAAATTTGTACCATTAGCGAAGATTAGCGTTTTAGCGATTTTAGCGTTAGCGTTAGCGTCCGTCGCTAGAAAAACCTTGTCTACGACGGTACGAAGGCCGGTCCTAGCCCGAAAAATTGTAGCAAAATGTTGTAGAGGAAATTGAGGTGAACAATTTTGTCTATTAGGCGGTCAATTTTGTGCTTTCGGAAGGGTTTTTCTTACACCGTTGCTTCGGACGGATTTTTCAATATTGCCCTCTCGGTAATTTCCAATACAATTTAATGAGGACGTAATTTCATACACTTATGAGTTTACCACATGTTTTCTGATACGTAAGGGTCCCTTGCATATGTTTTTAGTTTAATTCACATTGTACGACACAAAGCCCTTGTGCTTACATTGGTGCTAAATAATACCCAATTACTGGGTTGAGCTTTAGCAGTAACAACATAGTAGTATGTACAATCAAATACGTGCTATAGAATAACATACTATGATAATATAAAACATAACGTATGATATTAAAGAAAATAATTATTCTCTGAATGCGAAATTCATTGTATTCTTTTCCATTTACTCTATTTTACCAAATTTGACGTGATAGTTGCACATTTGAAGAGTCTATTATCTGGTAATCTTCAATCTTATATTATTTCAGCATATATTTCATAACAATTGAGTGCTTTTTTGAGTGATAGCTCTTATAAATCTTTCACCTATACAATCACGAAAAAAAAAATAATAAACAGCAATTTTGATAGCAAAAATGTTAGGTCATTACGTATAATATAGACAGGTAGAAACATCCTTTTTTTCAACATTTTATTTAGAAAAATTGTCGAAAGATTTAAACTGAAAATCAAAATTTCCAACTTCCCTTGAAAATAATGATCAACTAGAGTAGAGCAAACGATGCCTGCTGTCGACTTTTTTGTGGTTTTTTTTCGAAGCAGCTGTGCAGTGAGTTGATATAAATTATAACTTGAAGGTTCCGATGGCCATTTTAATTCTCTGTTATCAATTATGAATTAATATTTATTAAGTTCAATATATTTGTCGAGGACATCCAGGAGATTATCAAGAAAGCAAATACACGCAAGGGGCTTTTGATTACGTAAAAATAATTTGTCATGTTGTAGACGGGTACGTTGAGTTTGCTGAAGATGTTTTCAGCCTGGAAAATAACACATTGTTGTGTTGCTTTTAGAACACGGTAATGAAAACTTTGCAGAACATGTTAGTTAGCTTAGTGTGTGAGTGGGTGTGAATGACGTCACGAAAATAAAATTATTCAATTGTTACGATATTGTTAATTCAGCAAACGATATTGTTATTTCGATAAACTTCATTGTTTTTTCAATAACGATATTGTTACTTTAGTGTCATGTGATGTCATAAAATATTCATGATTAACTAGGTGCGGGCTCACGGGGATGTCACTTATTTATCCAATATTCATTCAAAATTCATTATTGCCGAAGAAGAAACAATCGATTTGTAACTCGATTCGGCCATGCAACGCAAATTTGTCGATGTTGCGGAATCCTATAACAAACTGAAAATTAAAAAACGGCATCTATAAAATGTAGACAAAATTCAAAAACTCCAAAAAATTTTGTAAATTCGATGTAGATTTTTATAGTAAGTGACACCCTCGTGGTGCGGGCTTTACTCTGCTTGTCGATCCAATAAAAAGAAAACGAATTTTGATTTTATGAACGTAACATTTATGGTAACATCTTTAGCAAAATATTATTCTTCAAAAAATAAAAAAAACCTAGAAAAACTTCAACTTAATTGAAATTAAGCTCAGGAACGTTCATAAAATCAAAATTCGTTTTCCTTTTATAGGATCGACAAGCAGAGTAAAGCCCTCACCTAGTTTGAATTCACGATCAAGGAAAAATTACATAAATACTTTTAGTGTTGATCCTTACGTATATTCATGACTTTTAGAATTGATTTTGCTTATATAAATATTTAATGTAAAATTTATTACAAAATGTTGTCAGTTCGTTTTGGTGATTTCAACGACCCGTCTACAACATGACAAAATAGAATTCATGCTTACTAAGAAAACTCGTTCATTACCTTGTTACGAATTGCATCGACTCGCCAGGCGGCTCGTCGTGCAACTATTCGTAACAAGGTAATGACTCGTTTTCTTAGCAAGCATGAAATCTACTATATTTATCCGGCAGCAAATCGTGTGGGAAAAACATATGCAGTCATATCATATCAGAAAAGATAGTGCAAACAGAATAAAAGTGGCAAGCGGGCCAGATGTTGCGAAAAGGCTCGAACGTATTAGTATAAATATAATTACCTTCACCCTTACCTTAAGTACAGAGACAGAAAAATGAAAACCAGCATATCAAGCATAATTTTAGAAACTTGATATGCTGGTTTTCACCTTTCTGCAACTGTAAATGGTATTACGTGTGCACTAAAATGGAAATTACCGAAAGAGCAAGATTGAACAACCCGTCCGAAGCAACTGTGTAAAAAAACCCACAAAGCATGCAAAACTTTTTAAAAAAGTTAGATACGGTTAAACGTTTTTATTTTGTTACACAAATTGATCCTGTCTGACAAACCTAAATTTTAGGTCCCACAAGTTATATTTTGTATAGTAAAATTTAGAATTTTAACGCGCGGTTCGGAACCTTTGTATGCAGAATATAACTTATTGGAGCTGAAAATTGGATTTGTCTGAAGGAATGAAATTGTGTAACAAAATAAGAACGTTTAATTGTAACGAATTTTCGAGAAAAAAAATCCAATAAACTAAAAAAAAATTGACCATGGACACATACACATTCATTGGCAAAAATGTTCTCCTCAATTTTCTCTACAACATAAAAAGCACTTTTATGCGCTAGGGACGATAAGGCCGTAAGTAGAGGCGTCGGACACATGCTTCCTACAGATAGCAAAAAAAAAATTGGGCTAGGACCGACCTTAGGCTCCACATAAAGCCCAAGGGGCGAATAGACCCCAAATTTTTCTTAAATACTGTTAGGCCCTCGATTACATCTCAAATAGAAAAAGAATCAAGAAAAATTTAATAGAATTTTTCCGATTTATATATAAAAAACACGTACGGCCTGAGCAGAAACTCGTTTTTAAGCTAGCTCGGACGCCATTGACCCAAAAATGGCCAAATTCAATCCCACAAAAGATGGATTACCTTTCAGGGAAAATTATTTTTGAAAATCGGTTTTACTCGAGTTAACGTGTTGACAGACAGACGGACGGATGGACAAAGTTTTTCTCCCAAATTTCTCCTATTTAAAACTAAAAACAGAAAAACCCACCAACTCCCAGATTCCAAACCTGCGGGTTACAAAAGTCGTTGTAAACGCAATAGAAAGTTTTTCAAGGCACTTCGTTCTTATTGCGGGTCTAAAAACTTGTCGTTGTAAGCATGAATGAATATATTTCTGAAAGCAATGTGCAAGGTATTGAGTGCGAGGACATAGCGTCTTTCAATTTTATGTAGGGAAAATGTAGGGAAAATGCTGTAACTTAGTGAAACTTTGCACGACTCGATAAAATTGACTCAGTATAATGAGCCGCACCAGCCCTCCACCGAAGGAATGGACTGCAAAACTATTTTGTTAGGTTGATGAAGGTCTTGCGTCAGTATATTCAATGAAGTGATGTGAAGTGAAGCCCACCATTCACTGAGTTGACAATTACATTTCTAATACTCTATACACTGTTTCAATGTCTAGGCAAGCAAAAGGTAATGATGAATTGAGAAAAATGTAATTGAAGTTAAAGCGAATGAGTTGTCCAAAGATTTTACCGCTCACCTTTTCGTATATTTTGGGGCGAAAGGGATTTCACCAGTAGGATTTACTTTAATTTTAAGAATTTTTCCAAAAAATTCAGGATTTTAAGGATTTCTCAAGTATTATGGAAAGCTTCGCAAATTTTCTCATAATTTGTAGGGATTTCCTCGACCTTAAAGGTACTTCTTAAAATTTTAGAGGTGTTTCTCTTCAAAGCAATTTCCATTATCCATCGTTATTTATACGATTTTCATACAAGGATTTATCTGGAATGCTTTGGATCACCTTAAATTTTTACGGGGTATTTTCTGTTGATAATACAAAGTTGCAACAAGAAATACATTACGACAAAAATATATTAAGCTTATCAGATTCGTGTACATTAAAAATAACGATGGATCCCAAAAAACATTATTTTAATCATGAACCTCATCATTATTTCGTACGTCGTCGCACCAAAAATTGGTTTTTCAAATTCGTTGAACTTTTAAATACGTTTGTATCGTATGGGGCAATATCCCCCGCAGCGTTTTTTGTTGTTTGTGCAGGTTATTCGAATTCAGTAAATATCACTTTTAAATATGTTTGTGACTTACCAACTGAATATTATGCTTGGGTCCATTACTTCTGTGAAATTATTATCCCATCCCCGTAATAACTCTACTACATTAAACACGTCTTAATGGATTATTTTTATTCTACAAATAGTTTCGTAATTTATATTTATTTTTAGATGATGATACCTTGTGTTCCCAATATTCCATTTATAAATATCATTATTGAAAAGAAAATAGGATTCCTTGAGGCAGAGTCGTATTTAGGAGATAGTATGCTGTTTTTCTATCTTGCTTAACGTTAAATCGCAGGAAAAGCATACCAAAAAATATTCTTGCCAGTTAAGCTTGGGGTTTCTGTGTGTAAATTGAAAACCGTTGTTTGTCATTCAGCGTTATAATTCCAACTGAACTTAATTATTAAGTATGTTAACAATAATTAGATATGACAAATGGTCCAAATTGAACTTCAACAAATAACAAAATTGACTGTACCGATTATACTCGAAAACTAGTTCAGTTTTTTCATTGTGGAAAAAAAGGTTTGAATATTTATTGGGAAAAACGAGAATGATTCTACAGTTTGTGCTATTTATATGTTATTGATGTCTAAGACCAATGCAAAATGTAAAGAAAACGAAGTCGGGGTTAGAGGCAATTTTTTATAAGGGCCCGCAGAAAAAATGTTAGGCCAACTTTTTGTGGTAAGCACTGAACAACTAATATTTTTCTCTGCTTCATGCGGGTCATACCTTTCATTTCACAGGAGAACATATTCTACAGTTTTCCGATACTGTACAAGGGGCCGTCCCCAAATTACGTAAAGGTCGAGGGGGTGACGGGGGGGGTATGCTGCTAGCGTTACGGAACGTTATGGCGAGAGGGGAGGGGGTCCAGCCTTACTGTTACGTAACGCTCGAATCAACATTTTTCTTCCAAAATTAAAATATGAAACATAAAACTGTTTGTGTTTAAATTTATTTTGCGCCGCAGATATTGTGAGAAATGAAACTTATAATTTCGTTTACATTTCGACGAAAATTTTAGTTAATAAAAGTGTAAGTCATGAAATTACCTAACTTCAGTTTTTCCCTAGCCGTAAGTTTGAATTTCTGCGCAAATAAATGTTATTTTTTCGCGTTACGTAACGGAGGGGAGGGAGGGGGGGGGGGGGGGGTGCGGTCATTGCTACAAACAGGGGGAGGGGGGGGGGGTAAAAACTGGGAAATTAGCGTTACGTAATTTAGGGACGGCCCACAAGGAAATGATTTAGGGCGTACGAACGTTTTGTGAACATTATCTATTACTCTTCGTAGGTTGCCCGATCTGTTAGTAGAATGCGGCTCTGTCCAGAGACTTAAACAAATTGCTTGGAAATTTGTTCTTAAGTATTTTTATGGTTGAATTAATTACCTCAATAAAGGTGATTAGTTATTTTTGTCGTATTTTGCGTTGAGAATCAATTTAATCGAAAAATCAATTTAATGTTAGCGATTACAATTTCTCCGATGTTATTAATTTATGTAACCTGTCGTTGATACTTACGGTCATACAGTCACTTCTATTGAAAATTAATAACCCCAAGAATTACGCATCCATACAACACACTATAGCTAATGTTATAGTAAACCTCAAGACCATTTGGGTTTATATATACCATCTTAGCACAAATTCCTAAATGGCGTCATTTTCTACATGCGACATAAATTCCTTTTATTATACATCAATCATTGTATGGAATGGATTTATTTGAAATCAATAGAAAGCCAGCAGAAAGTTGTCGGTATGTCAATCAGACCCGTCAGTAACACGACAATCATCATTCATGATCTACTTTACCACATGCCTGCAAAATAAATTCATAGCATTATGTCTCGTCACCATCACAAGAGTGTTGGATGCAACTTTATTACTTGAAAAAAATAATTCGAAGTTTTTTTTTATTCAATAAATGCAGATAATGTTATACAAATATGCAAACAAATTCATTACAAAAACATATCACAGTCTGAAAAATCACAAAAGGTGTCTCGTATGCAAACGTAATTTTCTTTTTGTACATAGCAGCTATCGATATCCGCTGCAGTAAGTAGCCTAAGGATCGGGGCTCGGAGTTCCTTGTCATTAGTTTCCCCAGCTTCTTCAAGAAAATTGTTGTTTCGGGGCCTACTGAACCAAATGTGTGAAAATGTACTGACTCTTCAAGTCGACGTATTTGTTATGCTCATCGCGTTCGGCATTGTCAGCAACTGAACCGCCGAGCACTGAGGTCCACTTCAAATAACTCGGCGCGAGCGTGTCCGCTACCGTTACGTCCCACAAAAAAGATTTGCCATGGCTCACGGGCAGCTAGTTAAAACGTCGGAACGCTTGCCATCTCGTCGTACAGTTTATTTGGAAAGCTTGCTGTTCTGAGTGCCGACGAGAAATCTTTGTTCAATTCTGAGTGTCTGGCATAGTTTACTTTTGACAGCTTGCATGCCAAAGCATGATGGCTGTAAGGATGGACTAATTCACCGCAAACACACGAATGAGCCTTGCATACTTTGTTACCAAGCCCTGCCACGGCAGTTCTAGCAGAATCATTGTCCAAAAGTAGGCCAAATTGGGGAGACGGAACCGCTTGCAGCCACTTTGATGATGGTTTAGTCGATGATACAAGAAGTCTGGCTCGATCAATGAGACCACTAGAAGACTGTAAATTTGAGATACTCTTAAGAAATCCCATGCTGATTGAGTCATTTTATGTTTTGGTGTATCCATTTGGGTGGATAAGATTCGAGTGAGAGTAAAAATTGATCGTCCTACGCGCTCAAATTGAATTTCACTCATATTCGGTTTGATAGGTCCTGTGACTGATGAACAGAGGCCAAATAAGCTGAGTGCGGTAAATCCACCAGCTTTCTAATTTCCAAACCAGTAGACGTCACTGGCAGCGTTGCTTGAGTCCAATAGTTGATAGTTTCCATTGTGGCACGGTAGAAATCATCGATTTCGCACAACTGCTGAGTACACATGAACGTTGGGCTAGACCTTAACAAATGGACAAATCGTGGTGATGAAGCAGAACAGCGGAGCAGAATTAGGGCTAGATGATCTCCAGCAACGCCAAACGCTTGCATAATGTTTTCACCACGTCCTTACCAGCGGTCAAAGCAGATGGGATGTGATCGGTGCGCCGAGTAAATGGAACGAAGCCTTTTCCAGCAGTTTCATACCCGGTAACATTTGATATAATTTTTTTGGTGTTTCGGCCATTACATCCAATGAGGTGTTGATGAAAAACACTTCACATTTCGTTGGGTTTAAAGTTCATCCGGGGATATTTGAGAACGCCAGCACCTTGGCTAGTTTCTTGATTGCAAGGCAACAGCCAACTGGGAAGCATGGGTCACCTTGCTGAGTACCCCTATTTGAATCAACTATGGCGTCACCGAAGAAGAGACTTGATGAGCAATGGACATGCATAGGCGTGATGTAGCATTGGGTACACCGACGGGGCGTTTTCTGCGACGTCACTTCTGAATAATTCACTAAATACGTTCTTGAAGTCGAACTTAACGATCGATAGAATGTTGAGCCCGAAAGAAAGTTCGGATAGCAGATTAAAGTCCACCCGCTTGAATCAACATTTAAAAACCACTCACAATTCTTACTCCTACTTCCAATTGTTTACCAAAATCGAAAAACTAAAAGTGCTGATTTCGTCGTTTACGACTCATCAGTACACCTTGTCTTAAGACCATGTGTATATCAGCAACGATGTCCATCGAATGATACTCAGACTATGTCAACTCGCCTTTTATACAATCCACATCCTACGATTGGATGCATGCCATTTCGTTTGAACAATTTGGAAGTAAACGAATTGTAAGAAAATAACCGAAACAAACTTATTTATAGTTTATAAGTAATTTTCAACTTCCTGATAGTGATCTTGAACGATACACGTGGTATGTTTAGAAACCACAGTAGTTAAATGCCATGCACATGTTATTGATTGGCTCATAAAGGCCATATTTTGTCCTGTGTTCGTCGACAACGAGAAAGTCATCACCACGAGTGGGTCTAGAATTACGAATGACTTTGCTTTTAATTTTAGGTGTGTTGATATTGCCATTCATCAGATCGGATACAAAAAGGCGCGGGCATTAATTCTGCGTCGGGCGAGTGTTTGTTGGTCGATTCGCATCTCTCAATATATGGCGGCAGCTTGTAGTTTCTGTCTCTTTCCATCGTCCGCCTCAGTGCGTACATTAAAAATTTTTTCTGAATAGATTCAATTCTGTTAACAAATGTGTCTTGATAAGGATGCCAACAACTGAAACATATTCTAAGTAAGAACGAACATAGGTAAAGTATATTCTTTTTAAAGTTTTAATATTTTTAAATTTATTACAAGTTCTCATGACGAAGCCAAGTATTGAGTAAGCTTTTGCAATTATATATTCAATGTGTTTACTGAATGTCAATTTTTGGTCCAAGAGGACTCCCAAATCTTTAATTACCTTAACACGAGTCAACACAACATCACCGATATTGTAACCGAACTCAATTTTGGATCTTTCTCGAGGGAAGGAGATAACCTTACACTTATCGACGTTCAATAAAGTTGGTTGATTTTGTACCACTGTAGAAACCTGTTCAGGTCACGTTGAAGAGCACAACCCCAATTATTCAATAATACACGAAACCGAATTCAGTTGTTTTCGGTAGTTAAATGATAAAAACTGAGTGCTATAACACCATATTTTGATTTCTAAAATGTATCCGGTTCCTTTACGTCCTTATGAACAATAATTATTGTATTAATGTACCAGTTTCTGAAATATTAAGCAATACCGTCATTTGAGTTAAGTCTATGGTAAACAGCTTGATAAACATATTTTATTTAATCAAATCAACTTTTACGAGCAGTTTCATGCTTAGCATGTGCAGTAGGTTGGTTTTATGCCAACGAACGAGCAGTCACCAGGCAACAACAAGCTTTTTTAAGTGCAATTGTTATTGCAGTAAAAAATGACTTCAAAATTATTTCTCATTTTCTAAAATTAGTTTATAGCTAATTGTTTGGTTATCAAATTTTATTGCCACTACTTCAATGTTGTATGTTCCAGGCGAACCACAAAATGGTTCTTGCTGATGGAAAACATTTACGAATCTTTAGTGTGGCATATTTTTATTGGATGAAAGCGTTCCGCATCTACACAATGCAAGGAACATAAACTAAATTAATTGCACCATACGACACAGCACAAAGGAGAATATTATTCGCATAAATTTAGTAGTCTGATGTCAAGAACATGTTTATGATGGCAAAGAAATTGTTAGAATCTCCACTGCATGGATAATAAATTGGATTCACTTACATTATATTAACTTAGTTTTTCTTTATTTAGCAGTTTTGATTTTATAAATTGCGAATTTAATAGCGGCAATAAAGACTAATTTGGTAAATATGAGAAAAACGGTTGCCATAAAATATTTGCAACGTTGTTTATTTTGCAATAATATTTACTTGGCTTTTATTAACTTATTGTTTGGTTATGGTTATAACGTTCTCAAAATCCTTGAATTCGAGAAAAACGATTTTGTTCGTTGCAATTATGTGATTTCCTTTGCTCGATGAACACACAGCATTTTAAGCTAAAAGGGACCTCGAGCCAAAGCTCATTGAAAGGAGCTTAAAAGTGACCCATATATTAAATGTAAGATCCTAGCTGAAGCTGAAGGCAGCATAAAATGCGAAAGATTGAAGGATTGAATTTCACATTTTTTCCTTTCAAATTGAGATTTTGAGAAACCAGCTCAAGTTTATTTATTTATTTATTACTGAGCCAACGGCAAAAAAACTTACTGGCCGACGAAAGCACGTACAATTGTATATTTGTCAATTAAAGAAAAAATAATAAAAATAACAATTAAAGCAAAACCCGAGGTAGTACTTCAGCCCAGTCGACCCGTCGGAGCATCCATACCCCTTTAGCTACTGCATTCTGCTTCCTCCGAATACATTCAGGCATCCAATTGATTCAAACCGGTGATATTGGTTTGCCCAGTTTTTCAGTTTGTCATCTTTCTAGGTTCGTCGTGAAGTTCGGATAAATAGAAAAAAAGAAGAGAAAGTGATTATTGCCATCGAAATTCATAAATGTTATCAAAATTGTGTTCAAAATTGCGTTCGCGAGCTGCCTATAACAACGAAATCAAGAAAACGTGATCCTTCATCATAGTATCAGTCAGGACAAACGACTTTACTGTGGCACGGAATGCATGACGAGTTTACAGGGAGGTGGGGGAAATAAATGAAAAAACAAGATTTTTCCTAAATTATTAATGTTTTCTTAGTTTCTTTTAAAATTCATAAATTTTTAGGTATAATTGTTGAAAACTTTATTCATGAGTAGTTGGTATTCGCTTTTATATTGTTTATAAAATTAATTGAACTATAAGTTTTAAGGAGCCCCTAATTTCATTATCTCTAGTAAACTGAAAGTTTACAATCTCATGCTTTTGTATAGGATGTACAATTTTAGCCGTTTCGCAGTTTTGCCAATGCAAAAAAACATTGAAAACAGAGATAACCTTAAAATCAGCTGAATTTTGAGAAATAGTTTTAAAATTACCTGACCGAATAATTACGTTGGTTTTGAATGGATCTTCATTAGAAGCTCGTGATGTGACGTGACGCTAAATTTTCTCAAATTTGATGTAATTTGGAAGAACTCAACAAGATCTCTCTAAATAGCCTCCATATGTAGCACCAAAAGTGCTACAAAAAAATTAAGAACTCAACGGAAATTTTATACAAAAACCGATTCATTGGAGAGTTCTAGTCAAGACGAAACTAACTGCATTAAAATTGAAGAAATGTGAGGATCACGAACGGCAAGAACTACAGAATAGCGCCAAAAATAACGATTTTCGACGTCGTAATGTAGAATGGTTTGTCGAAAAATATAGTAGTAATGTAGAAAACTTGATAAAATGTGGATTGAGTGGGCCAACACATTCATGAATATGATTAATTTAGGGACCTTTTGCGAAAAAAGCAAAGTTTTTACAAATAGAGGCTTTTTTTAATATCAATCAAACATCATCAGACTTGAGAAGCCTGAAAAAACCAAACAGAAAAACGCTACATATTCTATGCTGTTTTGTAAATATTTCCTTCGTATCTTCAAAACTGCCTGCCTTAGAACATCAAGAGCTTCTAATGAAGATCCATTCAAAACCAACGTAATTATTCGGTCGGGTAGTTTTAAAACTATTTGCTCTAAAAACTCAGCTTTTTTTAAGGTTATCTCTGTTTTCAATGTTTTTTTGCATTGGCAAAAATGCGAAACGGCTAAAATTGTACATCCAATAAAAAAGCATTAGATTTTAAACTTTCAGTTTACTAGAGATAATGAAATTAGGGGTTCCTTAAAACTAATAGTTCAAAAACTTTTACAAACAATATAAAAGCGAATACCAACTACTCACGAATAAAGTTTTCAACAAAATTTCAAAATTTAAAAATTGTAAAACAAACTGAGAAAAGCTAAAATCTTGTTTTTTCATTAATTTCCCGCACCTCCCTAGTGCCTTCACTTTGAATTCTACTCATGAAGAATCAGCAATTTTTTCTAAATTGAAAAAAAAACTTCTACTTCAAATGGATTCAATTTTGAGATAGGCGATTTCTTAGATGCGGAGTCTGCTACACCTTAAAGCATCTGATAAGATATTTAAATAGAAACTAAGAACAACCCTTTTAGAAATTTTATCTTAATGGAAGTTGAAAAAGAGACAGTAAAATTATGCTAAAGTTATTAGACATGACATTAAAATTTCAAGATACAGGACATGACACTTTATTTAAGCATCCGATATAATTACATAGGTTTTGAGATATAGTGTCGCTTATCAAACATATTCAGAGTTCCGTACGCCGACGACTCACAAACAAAGAGCAAAATTCACAAATATTTTATGTGAAAATGGAACATAAAACTCTCAATAATTATTCTATGTTCGCAAAATAATTTATCATCATTTTGTTCACCTGTCCTACTCGGTACTAACGAATTAATAAATTTATTAAAGAAAATTACTCGAAAGTTAAACAAAATCAAAGAAAAATGATCTTCAACAATGATAACTTACACACGTTTGTAGGAAAAAACGGACCGAAACTATTTTAAAACAAACTACAAAACTAATTGTGGACTCTGTGTAAGCAACAGGTTATAGATTTTTTTTCGAATAATTTTACAAGTGTATTACGATGGTATAATTAGAAATTAAAATTCATCGCTTCGACGTTGCAATAGTAGAAAGACACATTCTTATTTCTATTCTTTCATGAATAGCTATTGTCTACGACATTAAGACTAAGCGGATGAGGTCAAGATTCTGGCAAATTATTTAATGACACGTTTAGACCCGCACGAAAAACGAAGTGCTTCGAAAAAGGGTCTATTGTGTTTACTACGAAGTTTGCAACGAGGCGAATTTCGACCCAGGAGCTGTGTAGTTTTTGGTTTTGGGGTTTAAGTATAAGACAAATCTCCAAAAATAAAAAATAACTAACTCCTATAGTCGTCGGGCAGAAACGTCGTCGGAATAACCTTGGGTAAAAACTCCAGATTGATTTAGTATCACTAGCAGGAAGTCTATCACCATACACCACAGTATCGGTGATAGTATCCCTCCTTGGGGACAACCTCTAGTCACTCCCAACCTGATCGTAGTGCCACCTACTTTGGCCTCCACAGTTCTGCATTTCAACATCCTGACAATCCATCTAGTAGCGACGTCTACTGTATGCCTTGCCCTGGTTGCGGTCTCAATTACGTCAAAACCTGAATTATCGAAAGCGCCCTCTATATCCATGAAACATCCCAGGGCAACTTTGTCGTTTCCCAGCATGCTTTCAATCTTTTAAGTCATCTGGTGGAGCGCTGTGTCCGTAGATTTGCTCATTTGATATGCATGCTGGTTGGCATGATTTAAAAATTTTTTTTAATCGACAAGCCCAACAATTTATGGAAGAAACGTTTTTGAGGTTGGGCCCTTGGACTTATCTAGGGCACTATAATAAACGAGTCGATGCTAGCGTCCTACGTGTTTCTTATATATAACTAGAGTAAATCTTTTCCGATTTTCATAAATATTTTTTAACCGACAGGTCTATGAAAGCCCAACAATTTATGGGAAAAATTTTTTGAGTTTGGACCCCTAAGTCCAAGGGTGCACTAAAAACGAGTTTCTGCCGTGGTCTTACATGTGTTTTCTTTAGCGATAGTTACTTTATTTTTTCACCCTTCATGTCCGTTCGTTCGTCTGTGCACTACACTTCGCTGCACCTCACTGCACCACAATCAATCATCAACTTCTTTGACTTTATTCTATCGCACTTTACTATACCCATTTCAATGGTTTTTATATCGGATAAATTCCGTACGATTTTTATTGTTTCTCTTTTTATTTGAAAGGTAATCGAGTGATTCAAGAAGTATACAAGAAAAATGAGTGCTGTATTGTAGAGAAAATTGAATGAAACATTTTGGTCAATGGAAGTATACCTATACTTGTCTTTCCTTAGGGCCATACATCGCTCGTAGTCAAAGTTTTTTTATCTTTTTGGATTCATTCGAAGTACAAAGGCCCTATACGTTTACTACAAACAATTTTATTGTAAAATGGGGTAGATCGAGGTGAGAGTTGGGGTGATGAATCAGCAATAAAAAAAATGTCCGTCTCTCCGTCCCGTCATTTTTTCTAAACGGCTGCATCGATCACCCTAAACTTTCTTTTCCCTGAAAGGCACATATGTCCCATGATTCAAGTTCAAAGATTAGCAAAATCGGTCAAGTTTCGGTTTCGGAGATAAAGTCGCAAAAGTGACCAAAAACATGGTTTTTAGAGGGTCGGTGAAACTTTTTCGCAAATATCTCAGCAAGTATAGAACGGAAATTGCTCCTTTTGGTGTTAAATGAAAGCATTTGATCTCACAATACTGGGAAAAAATTTTTTGTGGAAATTGGGTGGTTTGGGCACTGGGACCAATGGAATGGACGAAGTTGAGTTTCTTGGCCAAATACGAAAGCAGATGGTTTTTCGTTTATATTTGCTCAACTATGACATATGGGGATTTACTGTCAGAAGCAAAGTTGTAGAAAATACAATTTTACGGAACACATGTTTCAGGGTTTTAGGGAAAAATAGTCCAATCATGGAATATTATCACTTCTATAATTGGTTGGGATGACCCATATCTCTAGAACTATGGAAGTTAGAAAGTTGCTTCTAAAGGCAAAGTTGTAAAGAGAAGCATTTTAGAGAAAACGTATTTCAGGGTTTTAAGGAAAAATGACACAATCCTGATATATGACCACTTCTACAATGACCCATATCTATAAAACTATGGCAGTTAGAAAGTTGCTTCCAAAGGCAAAGTTGTAGAGAATAAAATTTTAGAGAACATATGTTTCAGGGTTTTAGGAAAAAACTTCTAGAATTGCGAGGGATGACACATATCTATAAAATTACGGCAGATTGAACTTTTCTTCTAGGCTAAAGTTAGTGAGAATTACATAAAATAGTTTCAGGACTTTTTGAAGAAACTACGTTGGTCCTCTTTTTGATATGGTGCAGAGGAGAACATTTAGGCCATCAAAATCAATGGCCTCAGACGTACTTCGGTAAGGCCTTTGACATTACCTTGGGTAATTTCTATGGATCTTTGAAATTCTTACAGTTATAAAAGAACAGAAAACATTGGATTGTTTGCTCATATCTATATTTAGATACGTTCGAGTCTTTTTGCAACATCTGTTCTGTTCGCCAAATCTATTCTGTCTGTCACGTCTATCCTGATGCTTTGCATGTATGTTTTATTAGGGAATGTCCATAAAGTGTCGTAACCGGACGGGTAATAACTATTTCTTTTTAGTGAAATTTATTAAAATATTCTCCATTATTTCAAAATACGTATAATTTCCGAAACTGAAAACTAAACGATTCACGCTAATCTTTTTTATGTTAATATATTTCCAACGGGCAAAAAGCCATCAGAAATCAAAACAATAAACTCTTATATTTTTCTCATCTGTTAAAGATTCCAAATATTCTTTTCAAAATATTCTTCTTCTTCAAAACGAAATAAATTATTCCCCTTATGAGAGAAGAGAAAAAGATGGAGACTTCTACTACGCGCAAATCGCGATTCTCCTACTGGAAAACTGGAATGAACTCGTTGAGCAGACTATACCATGTGTTCGAGCATATGAAACTCTGTACTTTTGTCACGATTGAGTAACTAGTCGACGATGCGGAACATAAATGAGAGAGAGTGTGAGAATATTCTTGTGTGAATTTCAGATAATTTGATTGAGAATACGAACGGTTGGCTGGTCTAAGAAAAATATAAAATTTAAATTCTAATGTAAATAATTCATCTCCCGTCCTACGATCCATCCATGTAAGAATTACGGGCTAGAATTAATTTGTTAAAACTGGAATGTGATACACACTTACGGAAACCTCAATTGAAATATCTGAAATATTTTTACCTTTTGACCAAATCAAATAATTAAAACAGTAACCCCATAATTTGATTCGCTTTCCATGTTTGAAACATTCTTTTAAAATGCTTGTTATTCAATTTGTACGCTGTACTTGTCTATTGTTAATGTGGTGAGGAGTGTAGCTCGAAAAATGCAATTTACATTTTTGTCATCCCATAATGAGGAATTCACAGCAATTCTAATTACTGTATGTGAACGCCCGTGTTGTTTTTAATTCTATGCTTTGCTTTAACAACAGTGTACGTCGTTGAGGTAAGTTAAAAACGTTCATTTCGTATGAAAGGTAGTTTCAATCACAGATGCAAATTTGTGTTTATGAATGGGACCCCTACCAGACTGTATGCAACTAATGTAAAGTGACTCTTGTCTTGTTCTTGCTATAATTCGAAAAGTTTAAAATTCTTGGATTTCCTGCTATAAGTTTAATCTCTTTAATGGTGGTCTGTTACTTTGACGTTAAAACGGTTTGATAATGCCGCGAATTATTATCAAGCATTTGTCCGCATAGGACGAATGGTTGCAGGCAACTGCTGCACGGCGAAGGAAGAGAGTGGCGACGTAAGTGGCTGCATCTTCTACCGTGATGTTACCCTTACGGGGGAAATAAATCGCCTTCCGAGTCGTCCCACAGTCAAACCTTCATAGGGAGTATGTGGGCTAACGAATGGACGGTGATATAAACCGACCGCTGCGAGTCAATGGCCATATTCGTGAGAATATGGACACTTTACTCGCTGGGCGGTGAGGTTAACTCTGATTCATATCAGGGAAAGTTCATGTAACTCAAGGCGTTCAGAGATGAGTGCCTCAGCTACAAACACATCTTCATCTCTTCAACGATTGTAAAGTTTATTACACCTAAAAAATTGATACATGTACCAACAACAACAACTGTCTGTGTCTCGAAAGTATTTCTTATTGCATATTACGGTCGTGTGCTTATAAATTTACTTGTTATCAAGTTTCAGCTGTTTTCAAGGTCTGCCATAGAAAAAATATATTGAAAAAAGAGATAATGTCGATAATGTTGAAAACAGCATAACAAGTAAATTTAAAAGCACGTGTTTTTATATTTTTTCATTTTTTTAACAAATTAACAATTTTTTCTCGTCATCATCATAAGCATCAAATTTTAAATTTTAATACCTATCGATGAGCAATTAGCAGCAAGAGCTGGTGCCTGTTCAGATACCCAGTAGAGTGTGAGCGAAGATCACTGATAAAGTTGGAAGGTAGGATTAGCCACTGAAAAAAGTCCAGATCTCATGATTGCTCCCCCATCTTTATCTTCTTTTTAATTTTATTTCCTGCATGTATGTGCATTTCAGTTGACTATCATATCTGAAGCAACGAAATAAATAAATGGTTGAACCACCACTAAAGAACCTCATTACAAATCCACTTCTAGGTCAATATTCTACCCTTTGAAAAGCTATTACTTCACGATAAATAAGTGTCAAAACTGCAGCAACTCATTGCGAATAGCATGTTGTATTCGACGTGAATTTTCCATAATTCTTTTGTTATGAAACCGAAAGACAATTACGTTTGTTTGGAGTGAGCTGGGCCGATTCGAAAGTTGAGTGCTGACATTTGATCAATGAACTGTTTATCCGGGTGGTCCTTACTCACATACAAAAACCTGCATGATCTCCTTCATACAATAAACAAAAAAACTTTTCTTGAATCCCAAAGCCGATTAACATTGCCATAGAACCAACAAATTCAAATCCTGTTTCAGTCTTAAAAGACATTGTTAGAACTAAAGTATCTATTTCTCTATTTATTAATAACATTTCTTACATATTTTTCGTTTTGATCTCATTGCATGAAAGAGTTGAGTCTGTTGGATTGCGTATAATGTCTGTAAAAGAGTCTGTGAGTCTACCTTTGTATGAAACCGTAATCGAATTCAACAACTAAATCATAAATTTTCCAGTGAGAGAGAAAGAGAACCTTGCCTCCCCATTCTGTATTTACTCATTGTAAATTCTTTATAATTCCCTTCACTCTACCATTCGTTCGTAAAACATTTATTTTGTTTTAGTCAACGTTGGGCATCGAAATTGCGAGCACTTGTAGTTTGATCCGATAACGATTATTTATAGCGGTCTTGTGTACACGGTCGTTAACGTAAATTGTGAATGTATAATCTAAGCACATTCTTCGCAAGTCGTACATTAGAAACAAAATTCTATATATACAAAGTGAATGGCAATTTATAGATTAAATTCTTTGAAAATTTGTTGCAAATCTTTTGCGATTAAATTTGATTCGATCTTTCATAATGGTTTGTGTTTGTGTGATGCGTTTGATAATCATGGAGTTTGTAAAAATATGAGCGAGAAATACATTTTTTGGGTTTTTTGAAATTTCTTCAAACTGTCATTTTTATGAGTTTTGGATACTTTTGCGTATGTTCTTCCTACATTAACAAAAAAAAGTGAGCAAAGGTCCGAAATGTGTGAATTTTGTATGAAAATACAAAAACTTTTGAATCGTTAACCACATACGACCAAATGTGCAATTTCAATTTGCAGTTGGTATAAAACATAGAACCACCTACGCTACACAGCTTCGTAAAATACTGAAGATTTTAATATCAACGAAAACCCATGGCAATGGTAATTTAATACTTCTTCGAGTCTCCAATCTCTCTTCATTCAACTGAACAAGAACATGAACCGGTTGGTTTTGCACAAATAAAATTAAAAATTCCGACCTTAAAAAAACGGCCACTTCGAAAAGGTAATGCCGTTAAATAATGTTAATGTTTTAAACAATATTTATTACATCAAATTACACTAAAAATTTACGAAAAGTATAGAAAAAAAAATCAAAATTGACTCGTCGCCGTCGCTGAGTAAACTCAGTTTCTTTTTTGAACTAAAACTTTTGCTGAATTTATGATTTCTGGAAAAAATGATATTTTGAGAAATGAGCCGGGTGGTTATGTTGCTTTTTTTCTTTATTTTCTTCAGCCAACGAAATTTCTGTTGAATGTTATATCGAGTTTAATTGAATGAAGGAAAAGTTTTAGTGTTTTACAACAAGAATTTCATTATTGAGTTATACATGGAAGTTGGTTCTCAAGAATGTCGAATAATAATGATATAATAATCATTATGAAGTGGGTTTGGTTGGGTATGATTCCTTACTTTTGCAATACGTTCGGTTTGCCAGAAACAAGCACTTCAAGCGTTTCATATCTGCTTCAAGACGAAAAGTTTTGAAATAAGTGTCTAAGTTTTAAATAAAAATATCAGAAAGTTGTCCTCTGATCGTACTAAGACTACATTATGTACCATGTACGTAACACACGTATACTACCCCAAACGAAGGAAAAATGCTAATCTTACACTTTGGTCATCCATTTTTAGGATTGCTTTCTTTATATTTGATTCGATCTTATTTTGAATTTGGATTCAACCCGATGCAACCAATGTAGGCCGATTTTTTGGACAAGTCAATCGAAATAGTTCCTTCATCCACGATCCACATAAAATATTGTTTTGCAATCGAAATAGTTCTATTATCCACAATTGATGCAAAAGATAATTTTTTTTTGAAAAAGCTTCCTTCAAATTCAAAGTGGACGTGGATTTCCTGCATATGGACAAGAATGGTTATTGACGTTACAAGGGAGTATTACGAAAGTGCCGAGTGACGTCTGAAGTTTTTCATGCTTCATGTAGTATTATGTCAATAGGAAATTGAATAGTCAGAAACAGTCAGAAAACTTTTCCAAGGTCGACGTTGAATTTTACACTGAATAATTAATTGTTTAACATTATGTCTCTTAGTTTAAAACTATATTTTAATATGCTCGACTGTCACTGTACGTATCAGATGTAAACATACGTGGAATACATTACATTTGTATACTGAACCAATAATATTCCTAATTGTCGCATATTTCACATGTCTGAAGTACATCACGTACCGATGTAAGCGAACATAAACTCGTGCTCACCGTTGTAGGCTCTCGTCTTTCGTTCGAGCGATGAACACGTCAAAAATCTAAAACTCTATTGTATTTTCACCGGCGTGGTGGTTACAAACTAATGTTTCACCATTACTTCAACTCTCATGCATCATCACACTCTGTCATACATCGCTACCTATTTTTAAGAAGAAAGCTCAAACGCAATTGTGAGTAAAGTTGAATGTACCTGATGATCATTCTGTATTCGTTGTGTTGTGACAATATGCTCAAAATACTTGCTCACGTGCAAAAAAGTCACTATAGTAATATTTATTTGGCAATTCTTTATTCTCCGATAAAAATAACCCGATCGATGCTATCGAAAACATCAAATGATCGAAATCAAACAAGTGACACACTGACTCGGAAAAAGTATTTCAATTCGGCTAGGAATTATTTGTGCTCGAGTGGAGAGGCTATATATACCAGCAAACACTTCTGTTGCGAATTAATCGGAGAGCATCAATCAAGTGGCAAAAAAAACAGTTGGCTCATTTGAACGTAAATTAGTTACATTTCGACCAGGAAAGATTCAGTTACAAGATTCAAATTAAGTAAAAAGTGTGATTTGTTTATCAAGTGTGAAAGATGTCGGACGTCGAGAACATCTACTTCTTCGAAAGATGTTTTCCGGCGAATTATGGCTTACCATTTCGTCCACCCCTTCAACCGTATCCAGGCAAAATCGATTGCACTAAAGAAGATCTTCAAAGCCAACCGGTTGTTACCAGTAAAGGATTTCGAGCTATTGTGGACTGTTCAGGATTCGAATCGAACGAAATCAGCGTTATTGCCTGCAATCAAGACATTACGGTTACAGGACTGCAAATACTTCCTATAACTTATAACGAAGATGGAACCTGGGAAAAACCGGACATTGAGCCGCGTCATATGTCTCAAAAATTTAGACTACCTGATTTTTATAATTCAGAAGATGTTTCTCCCTCTTTATCTGACAATAAGATCTTGGAAATAAAAGCTTTTCCCGCAGATGAGAAGAAAATTCGGCGTTAGGCTGGAGTAGCAGTGTGCAGTAGTGCTGTGCTGTAGTGCTGTACCATTTAAGTTGCAACGAAATTCATCAACCAAATCAACAAATCAAATTCAATGTTTCATTCTTAGATTCTTAAGTTTAAAGTCGAAAAAAGTTCCTACCATTAAAGATATTTCAGAAATGAGATTGATAAGTTTAAGACGGAAAGAAAATGCAATGATGTAACAATTTTCGATTCGGAATGTGTACAGTGAAGAACCTTAAAATTCTATAAATAAATTGATCGATTCACAGTCGCATTTTCAATTTATAATTAGTTTGAAAACAAATGATGTGTCTTCTTTGATGTGTGATAACTAAAAAATACTGACAGCGCGGCGTACTCGTGCGATACGTATCCAAAGAAGAGATATCGAAAAATCTTATAAAAGTCAATTTGGAAGATCCGTTTGAATTTGTAGACCAAAAATTAAAGTTATGCTGTAAGCTTCAAGTCCCATATAGCAAAAGGAGGTTTAGAAGCATAAGGACGGAGGTTTCAGAGAAACAGACGAATATTCCCATATTTTCCTCATACCTCAAATCGAATTACCCATCTACTCCGGACAGCAAACACACCAGATCTTCATACTTTGTACGGGTCTGAAAACTTTTACTTTACGACGAATTTCTTTGTAACAATGAAGATGTCTGAGGAAAACTTTCTGAATGAATTTCATGGTAAATGTTAAATTATCCTCATCAACGTGGATTTACAAGTAGTTCAAGAATAAACGTTTAACTACTAATTTGAATTTGACTTTGAATTTATTCTTTCATTAGTCCGTTCCATGTCGTTATTCACGTTATTTAGGGTACTTTCGAAAATAATCTTAGCAAGACAAAAAGCTTTGAACACTGTCTGAGAGTCACCCCAACAACAATCTTGGACGCTTTGTAATTAGAAACATCAGTTGTTTGCATGTTACGTTCCTAAATGTTTTAACTCCATGTGCGCTGTTTGAAACCTGACAATCAAAGCAATGCAAGTAAAAATCATACAAATTTTATTTAATTACAATATTACGTTGCCCTTCCTGATCTTCCGCTGCCAATAGTCGGTGTCCAAGACTTCGAAAAGTAATAGCGATAGAAAGACACCAACTACACCAACTTTCCGTTCAATAGTTACATGTCATCCCACCTGTTCACTTTGTTATTAGATTAATTTTTAGTGATGAAAATTAACACGCAATACAAATATTGCAAACACGAGACTGCACATCCGAAACAACAGATTCCGATCTTACCGAAAAGCAAAAGTCAAACTTATATCCCTTTCCTTTCTTTGAAATGCAAATAAAGAGCAACAAAAAGAAACGAAACAGAATTGCCGTTCCATAGGTTCCACACATTAAACGAAAAGGAAACAGCAATGTTTGACATTATGAAATTTAATACAATTTGCGTTCAAAACAAATATATGGGCTCTGTGGCAGTCTCTATTTCGAGTGTAATATCTTTCTCGGTTCTCGCCGCTCGGCCTGTATACAACATTGTTCTTTTATTTGTTTGTTTAATATGTTGAATATTCTGTATAATTCATTCACAACCAACCAACGTTCTAGACATTGTGTACATTTTCGTCATTATATTAAATGACAAAACCGCACAATGTGATTACTTAAGTTCATTTTACTCGATGAAAAAAAAAAGAAAAAAATCTTTCATTTTAACATAATGTCTTTTTGTACGGATATACTTGACATCCATGGTTCTATAATACTTCTAATGTGATATGGTTTATGTTATGGGGGATTTCTTTTACTCTGTGCGGTTATATGGTGTATGGCGATGGGTAATATAATACGTCGACCGTTCCGTGGAACATGGATACATTTAAAAGAGACAATTGGGGGTAAGCAATATATTTTCAGATTTGACTTTTATTGCTTTTATAGAGCTAGGAGGATTGTGCTAGGAAAATAGTTTTAACTCTGCGGTTTCGAAAATGTTTTTATTTCCAATTTTTAAATATGGAAGAAGAAGGAATAGACACGTTGAATGGTTCAACGGTTGTTCCGAAGGTATTTAAAGATTATGTTAGAGATTTTGTCGTGATAAAGAATTATATGGTGATTCTAGACAATGTGGTAGAGTTGACGATATTGCAAGGAACTGCGGTAATTCGTCCATAAAGGGCATCAAAGTAAGACAAACGTAATAAAAACAGCGGTTCCAGTAACTAATCGGAAGTCTTAGCACTTTCAGAGAAAATTCGAATACGGAGAATCAACGTTAATGCACTGCACTTCATAAAACCAAATTTAGGCTACTAATTGCACCCGATTAATATATTTCCTTTACAACGCTTCATGTATTGTCACTGTTTTAATCACGAGCGAAGAGTCAAGTATTTTGTGCAAAAATGTATAAAAAAAATTAATAAATGGTATCTGCCAGTGACCTAGGTAGCATACTGAATTAAATGGAGGGATGCGGCACGGCACGAGCACGAAGTGTATGAAATTAATTGAAGTTAGAAAATCTTGGAAAAAAAGGTTTCCGAGCAACGCAAATTTTCTTTTAGATTTAATGTTTTTTCAATTCGAAACACAAATCTTCTAATAACGGGACAAAGCCCATTTCCCATTAGGAGGCGAGAAGATGTGACTCCATCACATGACTTTTACCGCATTGTATGTTCCGTAACTTCAGTGCCCCAGCGGACTATCGGTACCGGAGCTCACTATAAACTAACTAGAACTGACTCAACACTTCGAAGTAGGGTTGTCAACAAGACAATGCAACGCAACAGATTTATCTCGTTACCACACACAAAACATTGTAGCACTCCAAAAATATTTTTTTGGGTGAAAATGTGAGTTTTCCGCCATTTTTGAAATTTCAAACGTTCGCAACGGCATCGTAAAGCCTTTTTTGTAAAAAATACATATTTTATAAGCGGCCTGTTTTAAACATTAAACGTTATCAAACGGCACCTCACCAGTCAAATTTGATCAACAAATGAATTTTATCAAACGATTTTTGTAGACGCATGTGCTGCGGCTACCTTGAAGAAATTAATTTTCTAAAAAAAAATCCTGAGGAACATTACGTCGAGCGTCCACAAAAATCGTTTCACAAAATTTATTTGTTGTTTAAGATAGGTAATGATAGACCTCCTATAAACATTTTTCCGAAAGTTGAGTATTACATGTTTTTCTTATTAAACCATGTTTACACCCTACATGTAATGCATAGTTTTCGTAGGCGGTAAACATACATGTAATGTTCAATTTTCGGATGGATACGAAATAAACATTATATAGTGGACCCTGCTACACAATTCATTACTTTGGACACAATTTTGAGAACTCAAAATTGTGTCCTTATTATAATGAATTACTTTTGCAAGGTCCACTGTAACATACTATTACATAGCATGTGATACGGTGGCGCTGCAAGCGTTTCAAATTTAAAAAAATGGCGGAGATATCATATTTTCACTCAAAAAAATAAAAATAACATTTTTGGGTGTTTTTGACTCTTACAATTTTTTGTGTCGAGTAATGAGATTCAGCTTGATCTAGATTTTCTTGTTGGCAACCCTATTCCAAGATCGTCTCGTGCGGGCAACTTTCTGGTCTGTTTGACTTGGACGTTGCACGTCCTTCTCAGCCCTAAAAAATATTCAGAGAGAAATCCAGAACATTTTGTGGTCACCAAGAACATTCGAAACCTTTGTAAAAGAACTTTTATAATTATGGGGATTTTTGTCCACTTTTAAAAAATATATTTGCCCAAGAAGTTATTGACAACTCAAAATTTAGGTTTTTAATTTGAATTACTCATAAGCTGTCGAATTTCTGACTACACGCCCGATTCAGAAAACAACACATTTCCTAGCAATTCATTGAATGCAGAATCTTTTTTAGACGCTAAAATTATATGACGAGGTTTAATTCGTTGACAGTTATCGTAGCTAGCCTCTGAACCGGCTACATCTAGAAGATCAACGCACAAGTACTCCAAAACTGCAGCAAAATACACGCTAGAAAGTTTTGATATGCGACGAGCATAACTTCCATTCACTAGTTTTTGACGAATTCTTCCAACGGGAAATAATAGTCCTGCCTTCTTAGATTTTGATAATTTGACTAATGAAAATATTTTATTTTTCTAAAAAATCTTTTGATGATAAACAAAACAGTTTCTCGGTACATACCTCTTCTATTTGGGGTTGGAGACGATTGCATTTTTAGTATTTTAAACAAAAGAAAATTGGAAAATTGTGTTCAGTTTTGAATGCTTCAAGTAGATCTTGGTTATTATATTTTTAACGGAAAGGCATTCTTTGTTAAAATGACTTTTGCGACGTATTCTGAAAGAAAGTAGTTTGACACCTTTGCAATTTTGTCACTATTGCTATTAGTAACACAAATTACTGTTGTCAAATTAGATTTTTCATTCAATCTATTGACGGGTTGGCTGTAAGCTCTCTACATATACTGAATTTTGAGATAATTTGCGGACGAGTGAATGAAACGTAAAACACACTTCAATGATCCTTTATGGGAGGACCTATTTCAAGCGAGTCAATTTTCCAAAACTGTCTACAAATGTTTAGCAATCTTCAGCTTACTCGAAATTCATTAAAAAAAATTACAAAAACATTGCAAATAAGCGTAAAACATTCTTAGGGGCTGTGCGCAAATGACGTCACGCTAAATTTCGGTATTTCATTTCGAAATGTCATTGCTACAAAGCTGTGAGTAAAATTATAGCTTTGAGTTTCCCTATATGAGGAAATTAATTGTCACTTTCAATTTAAAGTTTCAGTTACAAGTGACAATTAGCTTTAAAATCACCAGAAAATTTATCCTTTTTCTTCGGACTTGGCTCGTTTTCACTTGTTATCAATTGACTTAACGTTCAAAATTGATTCCTATACAAAGCTATAGCTCATCGAACTTAAAACATAGGACAAACACTTCGTCAAAAGATTGGCGATTATCAGTCTGCGTATGCATGTCACACATAGAAAGAAGCAACCGCAGTGCTCTACTAAAATTGATTTGGCTGTCTCAGCGTTGACTTGGATGTAAATGCAGAGGCATACTAAGCCCGACTAATTTCTAGACTATTCTGATTATTTATAAATCATCATAAACAATGAAATGAGTATTCTTAATTTAGTACTAACTGAAAGTCTAGAGTGGTTTGAGACGAGTTTTATTAGATATGAAATTTACATCAGCGTTGCAAAATATGTAGTGGGTAGCGGGTAGATTTGGGGAAGAAACTCTGAATTCAAATGGTAAACGGTTGTTAGATTTTTGTGATTTCAATGGGTTAGCGATAACCAACTCTTTCTATAGGCACAAATGGATCCATCGGTATATGTACGTCAAGGAGGGTTTGGGTCACAAATCCATAATTGATTTCATGGTTGTAGAACAGGACAGGAGACAGGTAGTCAGGGACACGCGTGTTTTCAGGGGTTTCACTTTCGGTTCTGACCACTACTTTTTGTGTACCCATCTGTCGGTTGGTTAACTCTGTCAGACTAAAAGGAAGAAGGTGGTAAGTCGCAAATTTCGTGTGCGCAAATTTAGGGAGGAGGCGGTTAGGTCTCGCTTTATGGCAAGATTCGCCGAGGTATTTGGGTGGCTGCCAGCTGACTGAGGGGATATTGAGACTGAGTGGGCGAATTTTAAGGAATTTATCTTGGGCCTGGCAGAGGAATGTCGAATGGGTCGAAACAAAAAAAAACAAGTTGGTGGAACGTCGATGTCAGGGATGCTGTATTGGAGAAAAGGAAACTATACTTGATCTGGTTACAGGACAGGACGAAGGGGAAGTGGGTTGCTTATAAGGCTTGCAGGGAAGTGGTTAAGGATCTAATCAGTGAAGCGAAGAACCGGGAGAGGAAGAAATTTGTGGAGGAATTGGAAAAGGCAGGTCGAGGCAGGGGTAAGAAATTTTGGTCGATGGCTAAGAACATTAGGCGCGGTGGCGTGAAAGAAGGATGTAGTAGCATTTTAGATGAAGACGGCGGGATAATTACAGATAAAGGTGAAGTCTTGAAGACTTGGCGGGATTACTTTCAGGATTTAATTACGTCTGTCAATCAGGTAGAAGAAAATGATAGGGAGGCAGGTCCAAGCTCGGGGGTGGAGGAAGAAATTACACTGGATGAGGTGTCCCGGAAGGTCGGCAGATTAAGGGCAGGAAAATCCGCAGGGGTGGATGAAATTAGGACGGAATTTATTAAATATAGCGGATCAGGTGGGATCCAATGGCTTTGTAGGATTTTCAATTTGGCCATGAAGTCTTCTACGGTACCTGCTGACTGGAGCTTCGGTGTTATTGCTCCAATTTATAAGAAGGGCTGGATGAGATTCAGGGTGGTTTCAGGCCTCTGAGGGAGTGTCAGGATCAGATTTTCTGCCTCAGGCAGACTATCGAAAAGCTTTATGAAAAGAACAGGGACTTGTACTTACGCTTCATCGACTTGGAGAAGGCATTCGACCGGGTACCAAGGCAGAAGCTGTTCGGAGTTCTTAGCGAGTACGGTATCAATGGGGGCTTACTGCGCGCCATTAAGAGTATTTACTCTGAAAGTAGGGCCGCTGTAAAAATAGATGGCGAAATTAGTGAGTCTTTAGAGGTTAAAGAGGGCGTTCGTCAGGGTTGTTGTCTTTCCCCGCTTTTGTTCATAATTTTCATGGACAAAATCATCAAGCGGGCAAGCTTGCAGGGAAATTTCGAGGTGGGTGAGGTAATAATGAAAATCCTGGCCTACGCGGATGACTTGATTCTGTTAGCAGATAATACTAGAGATTTGCAGGGTGGAATTGACTGCCTCAATGCTGCATGTGAGGAGTACGGGATGAAGATAAGTGTAGCGAAAACTAAGGTCATGCATATCGGCAAATTTCAGAAAGAGATAGTTTGCAGTTTAAATGGGCAGGAGCTGGAGCAGGTTTCTGAATTCAAGTACTTAGGAACCATTTTTTCAGAGGATGGCAAGTTAGTTAGGGAATTTGAGGAAAGGAGGAAAATGGGAAATGCGGTGGCCAGTTAGTTGAGGTCGCACATGTTCAACAAAAGGGAATTAAGTAGCGACACAAAGTTAGCTATTCACGGGTCAATATTCCGGCCAACGATTCTGTATGGTGGTGAGAATTGGGTGGATTGCGGGTATCTAGTGCATGACCTGGAGGTTTCTGATATGAAGGTTCTTAGGAATATAGCGAAAATTAATAGGAGGGAGCAGTGGGATAACCATATCAGGAACGACGACATTAGGGAAAATTTAGGTATTTCGCCAGTGGAAGAGGCGGCAAGGGCCAGTCGTCTGCGTTGGTTCGGGCACGTTCAAAGGATGGGTAATAACAGGCTACCGAAAAGGATCTTGGATGCACAGGTCCCGGGTGTTAGGTCAAGGGGTAGACCAAGGAGAAGGTTTATAGATTCAATTAAATCAGATTTAGAATTTGGGGAACTTTCTCTGGGCGAACAAACCATCTCCTTGGCAGGCGATAGGAGGGCATGGAGGACGATAGTTCACCATTCTGGGGTTGTGGCATAAAGACCTCACACCGAAAGGTAATAATGATCTATAAAGTTTGATGATGATGGTTGCAAAATATGAAATCTAAATAAAAGACCGAGACCCGAAAAAAATGATACGGAAACTCGACCCGACCCGAACCCGATTAAAATTTTCGAAACCCGAAACCCGCGTGAACCCGATAAAAACAATTCGGGTTTGGGTCGGGTTTTTCACTACGTTTGTAACCGGTCGATTTGAGGTAAGGGGAGCATCGATCATGGTCCTTCGATACCGAATCCTCAAAGGAAAAATTTGTAAGTCTGCCCGTCTAACAATCTTTCCACTGAAAGGTAATCAAAAAAGTCGAGTTGGGATTAAAAATAGGCAATATAGGTCCAAAAGCCACTCGGCGTTGTTGGTTAAAGTGAGGTGAGGTGCCAGAAGGGTTTTTTTTACAAAAGCGTGGTACTGAGTACGGAGTTTTCTATATATTGCCATTTCAGCACTTTACAGTGCAGCTTTATAAGTAATCAGTAATTTTGTATAAAATTATGGGAAAAAATGTGACGTCAAGTTCCATGCAGACACCCCCTCCCCCTCGTCTGATTCCGTCACGTTTTCAGGGAAGCCCCCCTTCTGAGTGTGACGTCATATGTGCACGACCCCTTGATAAGAAAGCGCCGTTAGCTTCATGAAATAGAATGAGGATTTAGTTGTTTGTCGAATCCTATTCCGGCTACTATTATCTCTGATGAAGAGTCATACAAATCATACTCTTTTAATTTTTAGTTAAAAAAAACAGCAAAAAAGACGTGAAATTTCTAAACTTTTTAGGAATTTTTGAAAATTCATAATCCCTAAAATGTACCCGGAAGCAGCGGGAGAAGGTCCTTTAATTACGAAATTCAGCGGAATGTAGTTCATGTAGAATTTTCGATTAAATTTCAAATAATCATAAACAAAAACAATTTTTAAAAAATGTTTAAATGTTCGCCCAAGTTCGAGTTGAAGAAATATTAAAAAGAAGAAAATGATGCACATGCATATGCATACGCAAACCAAATTTCGAAATTTATTCTGTTTATTTCTTCAAATTGTCAGTCAAAACCAAATACATTTTCATTGTTGTGAATTAAGAACATAGAAGGGACCCGTAACGTATCAGAATAGATGCGGCAAACAGAGTTGATGTTACGAAAAGACTGGAACGTATTTAAGTAAATATTGCGTTCACATTAGACTGTATTGGAAATTGCCCGTTGGGCAATTTTGAAAAACCCGTCCAAAGTAACGGTGTAAAAAAATTCACCGAACGCACAAAATTGACCTCCAAATAGAGAAAAATGTTCTCCTCAATTTTGCCTACAACATAGCAAAAAACTATTTTTTGGGCTAGGGCCGACCTTAGTACTGACCTAGGGCCTTAAGTAGAGGCGTGGGATGCATACATCCATAGACAAAAATGTTTCCCTCAATTTGCTCTGCAACATAGCAAAACACATTTTTTTATGCTAGGGCCGACCTTAGGACCGACATTAGGCCCACTTGCGTCCTAAGCACAGGCAAAAATTCTTCTATAAATTGTCGGCCGTGCCGAGATCTTTCAAACAAAAAAAAGTTTTTGAAAATCGGAAGAGATTTACTCGAGTTATGTACAAGAAACACGTAGGGCCCTAACAAAGACTCTTTTTTAGTGCCCTAGCTACGTCCAAAGACTCAAATCGAAAAATGTTTCTTCCACAAATTGTACGTCATGCCCAGATCTTTCAAACAAAAAAAAATTTAAAATCGGTAAGGATTTACTCGAGTTATGTACAAAAAACACATAGAGCCCTAGCAGAGACTCGTTTTTAGTGCCCTAGCTAAGTCCAAGGACTCAAATTAAAAAAAGTTTCTTCCATAAATTGTCAACCATGCCCAGATCTTTCAAACAAATAGCAATTTATGAAAATCAGAAAAGATTTACTCGAGTTATGTGCAAAAGACCAAAAACCACTTAAACGGCCCTAGCTCGGCGGCCCTTGGGCCGACAATGCCCAGATTCAATACCATAAAATATTTTTCGACTACCTTTCAGGAAAAAAAAAGGTTTTGAAAATCGGTCAAGATTTACTCAAGTTATCGTGTTGACGGACAGACAGACCGACAGACAGACCGACAGACATTCAGACCGACAGACAGACAGACCGACAGACCGACAGACGGACATTGTTTTTTTTCGCTGATTTGTCATCTGGAGGCAACAAAAAAAGTTTCCACCTTACTCCCGGGTTCGAATTCGCAATGTAACAAACGTGGTAGTAAACGCATCAGACCTTCGTTCGGGTCTAAAAATAAATTAAGAGGCATCTATTTAAAAGCTCGGACACCCCATGTAAATTCAATGAAATTTGCGCTTGAACACTTCCAAAAATCTCCATAAATACTTCTCTTCAGACACGATTAGGCACAAAAAAAAACATTGAACTTTATTTCATTAAGTGTTCGTCGCACTTTTTCCATTAATTAACATTTTTTACTTTAACAAAAATGTCTATAATCCTTGCAAACATTTCCGGATTTACAAACACTTCCACTTTTCTATTATTATTTTGTATATTCACTTGAAACTACTATTTGTGAAAATTTTTTGCAAAAATTCCCTTCCAGATCTTGGTTCTGGTTTTTCGATTTATTATTTACAGACTTTTTATTTATTAAAATCAATTTGGAATCAATATGTAAACAAAGTAAGAACCATTTTTTTCTTCTTCTTCTTTGAATAAAACGTTCGAAAATTTTGACTGCTGAGTTCGAAATTAGCGCTATGACAGCTTCCGCAAATGACAGCGCGGGTAAAATGTCTTTCAAAATGAGCACACATACGCTATAATGTAGTAAGCCACATAATTTGCTGTCACTTTTTTTCGCACAAATGTCAAATTTAAAAATGAGATAGCAAATGTATGTGGCTTACAACCTTATAGTGTAAGAGTGTCGAAATATGAATCAATTTCGAGATACGACGGTTGGTGTCTCAGATATCTTCGAAAATTTCGCTAAACAGTATAGATGGCAACAGTCATGGGGTTGTGTCTATAGTAAATGATATGGTGTCCGGGCTTTTAAATAATTCGCTCTTAAAGTAGCAAAAATATGTTGTAATCATGTTAATAGGTGAACGATAAGTTACAATTGACTTTCTATCGAAAAATAATACAATTCAAAACGTGTTAGCTGGACAACTTATAAGATTGGACTGTTTTCAATAGCAGTGGTGGTGGTTCAATGACGGTTTTCAAAAACACGTCGTTTCACTGAAAACTATTAATATTCACACATTAATGTCATCGCAACGTATTATGGTCAATTCAATTAATTTGTTTTAATTCACAAGAATGAGAATAAAATTGGATTTAATTAAACATTCGGAAAAACAAACCGATTGAAGTCTGACATTTGATCTGCGTTCACATATTTTTCTTCTTTTCTGTCTTACCTCTACTTCGAACTTAGGGAAACATATGACCATTGATAAGTAAAACTATGTGTTTTAGTTTCCGATTATTTTGTTTATCCCAGTGACTCGTTTATGCTAAAATACATACATTTCATTAAATTTTGTAACTAAGGAAACTCTCCCGCAGCTTCCCGGGTAAACGGTAAAATTTTCATGTTAATGCATTATTTTTGGAGCGCTTTTGTTAAGGGTCTATCCATAAATTACGTACGCCTTTTTCAGTGCTGTCATCATATTTAAATCAACAATAACTTGGAAAATATTCACTTTTGAGACGTCCAATGTATGACCGACCCCACCATACTACCCCCCTAAATGGGGGGGTCGGCCATACATTTGATGTCTCAAAAGTAAATATTTTTCAAGTTATTGTTGATTTAAATCTGATGACAGCACTGAAAAAAGCGTACGTAATTTATGGATGGTCCCTAACAAAAAAAACTATATTATGAATTCTATAGGAAAAAATGATAAAACGTAACATTTGAGTAACAACCAAGTTTTGGAAAAGATTACATTTAACTGATTTATTATCATTCTCTAAAATTTCGGATAAATTCCTACGCATTTCTGCATTTCGAATTCAGAAATATGCGGAAATGGAAGTTGGTTCAAATAAACAAAAAACATTGCAGATGTGCGGGCATGTATACAAAAAGAAGATTATGAAATATCTACCTTGCACTTGTAAAGAATTCCTTTTACAAAGTCCTTTGCTAGATTAATTAAAACTGAAAAACACACGAAATGTAGTTCAACAACACACTTTGCATACACAAAAAGCAAATTTGTGACGTGCCCAATTTCCTGTTCAAGCAAAAAAGATTTTTAAAACGGTTTTCTTCACCAAGTAAGTGTTGAAATTAAGTACTGCCGCTTCATACTTTCATTTCAATTTGCCCATTCTACTTTTTTTGTTTTGTTTAGTTAGAATTAATGGTATATGGTATGCCCATTTAGCAATACACACCAAGAATGTTGTGCGGAATTTTACTCACATATTACTTAAGCAACATGAAGTTGCTAAGCCCAAAGTGTTTTTCGTACAAATGGTATAACATGTCTGATGTCTACTGCTATAATTGCTTTCATTTCGTATAGCTCATGCTGTTTTGCATACAAACAACTCTTGATAAGTTTTTTCTCCATTTATCGTGGAGATTGAAAAAAAGAATTACATTTTCTATGGGCAGCGAAACCCAGGCCAAGCAAAAATACAAACCATTTTTAGCACAATAAGTAACAGAAGCAGAAAACGTGTGTGAAGCTGAGTTTTAAATTTGTAAATGATATGAAAATGGTGTTGTATGAGTCTATAGGCAATGGGTATTTCATCGGTAAAGACCTAGGTAGAACAACAGGAACCGAAATCAAATCTTATCTCAATTTTTTCGAATATTATAAACAACTTTGACTCACTTTGTAATTATATGTAATAAGGTAATAAGGAATATACAAAGTATAAACGTACTACAACGTGTATTTCTTACTTGAACGATACAGCCTCCCCCCCCCCCCCCGCATTTGAATGGATTTATACCCTATTTTATTTTTCCTACAGTTTAGCAATGTTGTTTATGGTGATTACGATTTTTAGAAGACAAACAAAACAAATTTAGAAAATATCTAAGCAACGTAACATTGAACTTGTAGTTGTATCTCTATTAACGATAATTTGCTATTAAGCAGTAAGAGAAAAGAAAATTAGAATGAAGAGGAAATATAAATTTCGATTATCAAATACATGAATCGTTTGCTATTAATGCTCATAGTGCATGTGGCTGTGATTTACGAAATTAATCATATTTATGGTATACGTTTTGGTATTACATTTTCAGAAGGACTGTTCACGTTATTTCTGTTACATTTAGTATTGATTGTAGAGTCCTGTATAATACAATCAACTGGAGAACATTAAATGCAGACTATGCTGAAGGTATACTTTTAATCTAGTTCTTGATTTATGTGAGAGTCGAACCATTAAATTGAATTTACTCTGTTACAATAACAACAATTTCATAATGCACTTGATTAAAGTAGCGTAATTAACGTAATTTTCTTATTCTTCGTTTAGCAAGCTTGCATTAACAGCAGGCAGGCATTTTATTTGTTTATGAAGACTATATCGTCTCGGAACGGATCGATCAAAACGATAGTTAATAGAGAAAAAAAGTTATGCATCATCATCATCATCATCATCAAACTTTATAGACCGTTTATACCTTCCGGTGTGGGGTCTTTAAGCCGCAACCCGGTGGTCATTGACCACCCCCCTCCATACCCTTCTATCCTCTGCCAAGGAGATGGTTTGCTCGCCCAGTGAAAGCCCCTAACTTCTAAATCTGATTTAATTGAGTCTATGAACCTTCTCCTTGGCCTACCCCTAGGACGTACACCCGGGACCTGTGCATTCAATATCCTCTTTGGGAGCCTACTATTACCCATCCTTTGAACGTGCCCGTACCATATCAGACGACTAACCCTTGCCGCCTCCTCCACTGACCTAACCCCTAAATTTTCTCTGATGTCGCCGTTCCTGATATGATTGTCCCACTGTTCCCTCCGATTCACTTTTGATATGCTCCTAAGAACCCTCATATCTGAAACCTCCAAGCCATGCACAAGGTATCCGCAGTCCACCCAACTTTCACTACCATATAAAATTGTTGGCCTGAAGATTGATCTGTGAATAGCTAACTTTGTGCCACTACTTAATTCCTTCCTGTTAAACACATGAGACCTCAACTGACTGGCCACCGCATTTCCCATTCTCCTCCTTTCCTCAAATTCCCTACCTAACTTGCCATCCTCTGAAAACATGGCCCCTAAATATTTAAACTCAGAAACCTGTTCCAACTGCTCCCCATTTAAACTGCACACTACGTCTTTCCTAAATTTGCCAACATGCATAACCTTTGTTTTGCCGACGCTTATCTTCATCCCGTACTCCTCACATGCTACATTCAGACAGTCAATCCCCCTCTGCAAATCATCGGCATTATCTGCTAATAGGGTTAAATCATCCGCATAGGCCAGGATTTTCATAATTACATCCCCAATTTCCACATTCCCCTGCAAATTGGCCTGCTTGATGATTTTGTCCATGAAAATTATGAACAGAAGAGGAGAGAGACAACAACCCTGACGAACGCCTTCATTAACCTCGAAAGCCTCACTAATTTCACCATCTATCCTTACCGCAGCCTTGCTCCCTGAGTAGATGCTTTTAATGGCGCCCAATAAACCTCCATTAATCCCGTATTCGCTAAGCACCTCGGTACCCGATCAAATGCCTTTTCCAAGTCGATGATGCATAAGTACAGATCAATATTCCTCTCAAAGAGCTTTTCTATAGCCTGCCTAAGACAAAAGATCTGATCCTTACACCCTCTCAGAGGTCTGAAACCACTCTGAGCCTCGTCCAGAACCTCTTCCACTATAACCCTAACCCGATCTACTAGCACACTAGCATAAACCTTTCCGACCACGCTCAAAAGTGAAATCCCTCTGTAGTTGCTACAAACTTTACGGTTGCCCTTCTTAAAGATCGGAGCAATAACACCGAAGCTCCAGTCAGCGGTAGTACCCGCTACTTCATGGCTAAATTAAAAATCCTACAAAGCCATTGGATCCCACCAGACCCGCTATTCTTAATAAATTCTGTCCTAATTTCGTCTACACCTGCGGATTTTCCTGCCTTCAGCCTGCTGACCTTTCGTGTCACCTCCTCTAATGTACTTTCTTCCTCACCCTCCGAGTTAGCAAACTGATTTCTGTCAGGTGCCACTACCGGATTGACAGATGCAAATAGATCCTGAAAGTAATCACGCCAGGTTTCCAGTACTTCTCCCTTATCCGTAATTAACTGGCCATCTTTACCCAAACGCTACCACCACGCCTAATATCCTTAATCGTCGACCAGAATTTTTTACCCTTTCCTTGACCTGCTTCTTCCAATTCTTCTCCGAACCTCTTCCACGCGAGGTCCTTTGCTTCTTTAACTAGAGCCTTAACCGCCTGACTACAAGCCCTGTAAGCTCCTTCCTTCTCATCCGTTTTATCCTGTAACCAAACCAAATAAAGCTTTCTTTTCTCCAACACAGCCTTTTTGATATCGGCGTTCCACCAACCCGTCCTTTTGTTCCTACCTCCGCTAGAGACACTACCCAGACATCCCTCAGCTGCACTCAAAACACATTCCTTAAAATTTGCCCACTCAGCCTCGATGTCCCCGCAGTCCGAAGGAAGCCCCTCAAAACCTTCTGTGAACTTTGCCATGAAACGAGCCCTAACTTCCTCCTCCTTGAACTTTCCTACGCGAAATCTGCGAACTACCTTTTTCTTCCTTTTAGCCTGACAGAGTTTACCAACCGACAGATGTGCACCCAAACGATAGTGGTCCGAGCCGAAG
>CM055404.1:96458630-96483424 GCA_029228625.1 Pseudolycoriella hygida | reverse complement strand
CATTTACCTGAACTTTAATTTTAATTAAACTGTTTCGTAGACATATTCTTTCTCATAAAATGTTTTCAAATAGAAATGCCTAGTCTAGTCAATCATTCTTCATTAATGACAAGAAAAATTAAATGAGATTTCTCATTCGTGTGGTGTTTTATTTTCAAGAAAATATTTTCAACCTCACAATGGGTATAACGTCTTCGGGAATATTTCAGGAATCCCACTGCTACTTAATTGCACTTATGTTCCGTTGAAATTTTAAATTGAAAATAAATTTATAAAATATCAAGTCCTTACGACTTGGGAGGTGCGGAAAATGATTGATATTCAACAACGTTCTTTGACCATAAAGTGATATTTGTTATGTCCAAATGAGAAGAAGTAAATCTCAATAAAAGAATTATGATGATTGATTTTGACTAAACACTTTATTAACGAAGTTAACTCTTTGACGATCAAATTCCAACTGCCTTAACACGTACGCTGTATACGTACGTACACATACAACATCAATATATCATACACTACATCATCCCGCTTTTATCTTTTAAATAAAATAATACTTAATTAATACTTAAAAGTTTCATAACAATCATTCATTTGTGGAATTCGTGGAACCATATCGAATCGGCTTAGTCTTTGCCCTCGTCGAACGCCTCACCAAATTCTCCTCGGATACTCTCAAATTCTCCTCTGATAAACTCTGCGCCCTGCTTCTGGAATCATGTTGGTTTGGTATCTCAAACTGAACTCTTCTAGAAATCTGCTTACTGACTTGTGGATCTTGATATTTAATACTTGGCTTTGGAGTTTCCCACCTTGGACTAGACAACGGGGTGTAATACACTGGACTGGACAATTTTACTTCACTGTTTGGACTAGAAATAGGAGTTTGAATTTTTGGCTTTAAATCTCTTTCACTATAAATTCATTTATCGATTCACCGGACTGTTGCACCGCTTTGTTGAATTTATACCGTTCGGCTCTTTTGTTCTTTCGCGGAGCAAAATGATTGCGAAGAATTTTCAACAATTCGTTGAACGTTTTAGCGCTCGGTTTCTCGGGTACGGTCAACGATTTCAGAATGTCGTATATTTCATGCCCCATGATGCTAATGAATACGGACGTTTTCATACTGTCCTCTTCGACTTTATTTGCCTTTAGGAATTGGCACACTCGATCCTCGTACGATTCAAAATTTGAACCAGCCACGAACGGTTCCAGTTGACCAATATAATTAGCCATAATAAAAAAATAAAAATATGTTCAACTTACGAAGATCGAGCAAGACCACGCGCCACCATGTGGTCTGCACAAAGGACTCTATTGTCTTTTCACTGACGCTGAAATTCAGTTTTCCTTTTATTATATTTTTTTTTCCACTATGACTCCACTTGTTTTATTTCCTTTTCTTTATCCTCGTCGCCAAAATGTTATGTCCAAATGAGAAGTAAATCTCAATAAAAGAATCATGATGATTGATTTTGACTAAACACTTTATTAACGAAGTTAACTCTTTGACGATCAAATTCCAACTGCCTTAACACGTACGCTGTATACGTACGTACACATACAACATCAATATATCATACACTACAATATTATTCTATAGTTCCGGATACTTAGTCCTTTTCGAAATTTTTCTACATGTTGCAACGTATCTTGGGACGAAAACGGTAGAACATTTAGCCATGAACTTGCATCTCGTGCCACGTTTGCTTTGACTTTGGCTTTTTGTATTTCGGTCATCTTGCTCTCTAAAATTTGATGGTGGATGGCCTAAGTCATTTCGTTATCCCAATTACATTGATATCGCCTCAACGGACTTTCTAAGGCTTCACTGCCCGTGATCGTTCGTCACAAAGTTAGAGTTTCTTTAACTAAAGTAAGTGGCAGTTCGATGGAAGGATTTGACGGACTTATTAGGACACATAATGGTAAGAACCTAGGAAACTTGAAAAGCAAAGGTTAGTGACGCTTCTCAGGCTCAGACCACCGCATTTCACGTATAAAGAGCACTCAATCCCAGCGTTCGAATCCAACTGACAATTAGATATTCGTTCCAATGAAACACGCAGTAGTTGGTCATATTCTTGGAGACTTTCCATTTCGTGCCAACATGGTATTGTTCGAAAATGTAGGTCAATCTCGGCATCGAAAAAAAATGTCTAAACAAATAAAATGCCTGGTGCGAGTTCAATTTTCCCAGACGGCCAGCTGGCATGCTCCAAAATTCACTTTTTCGAATTCAACGCTGTTATAGTTCCATTTTCTGTTAACCTTAAACCTTAAGATCGCATTTTGAAAAATTTAGTCGAAATCCTAAGCTGGAGTACTTTCAGATCGTTTAAAACTTCTTCCGGAAGGCCTCCCAATGTGCCGTCATCTCATTAATTCTCGATTATAGTTAGAAGCAGTTTGCCTTATACTGAATTTAAGAACAAAAATAATTCAATGATTGAAAAAATATGATCTTGAATTTCTACTCAGGTGTTGATTAGTAAAGGTTGCAAAAATTGTGTGGGACCCCTAAACAATTTTTTTTTATTTACCTGTTGTTACTTGATACGTTTTAAGTGTGTCATTATATTTCTTTATTTTATAAATATTTCAGACCTTTAATTAAAATGTTTGCATCGATATACGTCTTAGGAAACCGACTCGACCGACGCACGCTTACTAATGTAGCGAACATTATATTATGCAAATAGGTTCAACATAAATTTTCTTAATTTTAGCAGATATTCTGTACACGTTATGCGTTTACATACATTTTTACATTACAATGTTTCAGTTTGCAAGCTGCAACCGTTTTCCTTAGACAATAATTATAGTTATCTGCGTGTACAACTTTATGCAAAATCACTCGTTAGTGGGGCTAGTAATTACTTAGTTTAATGCCTTAATATCTGACGGATGAGAAAATGAAACCCAAGAGTTTTAATTGAAATATTTACTTTCTTATGATAACGATTTCAGGCTTCACACACGTCCTTCATTTCCTAATTCATATTCTCTGAGTCCATGGAAACTTGAAATTACATTGGGAGCTGCGGTAATTTGTTCATAATCGGCATCAAAGTGAGACAAACGTAATAAAAACAGCCGTTCCAGTAACTAATCGAAAGTCTTAGCACTTTCAGAGAAAATTCAAATACGAACAATCAAAGTTGTTGATGCACTGCACTTTAAAGAACCAAATTTAGGCTTCTAATTGCCCCCGATTAATATATTACCTTGACACCCCCCCCCCCCGTCCTTGTCACACACTGTAACAATCACTCGAACCCCCCCCCCCCCTGTTACGTAACAAAACTGAGGAATTTATTTATTTTTTAACAAAAACAAGCAAATGTTATGACGTTCAACGTGGTATCTTCGGATTTTTTAAAACTAGCGAAAGATGACTAGAAACAATAGCATTGCGTGAGCAAGTGAAAAGCATATAACAGATGATCACAAAAAAGTTTCTCGTATGCGATTTTGAATAAATTTAATTAAAAATATAAGTTTTTGGTTGTAAAAGTGTTTGTTACGTAACATTTCTACAAACCCCCCACCCCCCCTCCCCTAAAGCCCGTAACAATCTGTCACAAATTCTTGTACCCCCCCCCCCCCCCTCCCATATGTGTACTACATTTTCCGACATTTCTGATGTGTTAAACTAAGCAAGTTGTGCCGATTCTTAGGCGAAAGCAAACGGCTTCCCAGGCTCGGGAGTAATAAGTTCGACATGTACCATATGTTACAATTTCAAATTACAACGTAATTCATTATTCAAATTATGTGCTCAAAACTCAAATTTCCCGTAACTCCCTATTTTCAACATTTGGCTTAAAGACCTATAAAAGTCGGGACCTATTTTTATTCTCTAAAGTTGTATTTACTTCAGAATATCACATAGAACTTTTGTAGGCATTTGTGGACAGCTCACAGATTGCAACACATTACCAGTTAGAGCGATTTGAGTCAATAAAACAACTCCTTTTCAAAATTTGCTAATATTGTTTTATAATGTTTTATTGACTCAAATTGCTCTAATTATTATAAATTTGTCGTGTTCTGCGCCACAGTTGGTTAAGGGTGTGTACAAAGTTTACACAATTAACGGACTAAATCATAAGTAGTTACATTACCGTACATATCAACATGGATACAAAGCGCTCGGAGTGCGCACATTTTGATTGTTCGAATTCATTGTTTCGCGCACATTTCGGTGCTATGTCAGTTTTATTTTAAACGATAATTGTTTCGGCCTTTCACAATAAAAATTTTTTTATTTTTTGGCGAGTTGTAATTGGTGATTGAAACTGTAACTATACATGAAGCGGTGTAAAGGGAATATATTAATCGGTGACAATTAGGAGGCTATTCTTTAAAGTGCAGTACATCAACGTTCACTGTCAAATACAAAGTTTTCTGGAACCGCTGTTTTTATTACGTTTGTCTTGCTTTGACATGTTATTCAGGAACTGCAGGTTTTGTTACTTGTCTCTTTAAAATTCGTCAGACATAAAGATCCATTTTATTGTCCTGTTGGGTACATATTTATCTCGTGTGTGACCCCTGCATTTTATTGAAAGCATCAATGTTTTATTACAAAATTGCACCATTTCATGCTACCAACAATCTCCTAGAAGAGCTCGTCTTTTATGCGATTCATGTTTGCTTTATTTTCCAGTATGACCGCCTTGACCGTAGTTCTCAATTTCACTAAATCAAGTTGGGGTATAAAGAAACAGTTCGGAAAACAATTGATAAAAACTGTGTTCGGAAAAATAAAGAAAACTTTATGATTCACTTCTACCAATGTTTGCCTCGTACTCTTTGATATTCCCTTATGACTGGCTTTAAATAATGTATAAAAAAACATACACTGGAAGCTATCGACGAAGCAGTGACATGAAACACATCGAATGAATAAACAAAATCAATTTTGAAATGTTCGATCTTTTGTGGTTATTTTTATTTTATTGATATTTATAAGAACTGTACACAAGACATCAACGTGCATGTTACACGTACCGTACACCTTACATTGTATACTTTTCAATGATGAATGTGCTGCAAACTATACGTCTATGATACATGGAGCGTATATTCGGTATATTCGCAAATCCAATAATATTAAACTAAAAAACAATCATTTAAGTCATTCATTATATAAAAAAAGTAAGTTGAGTTAGGCTACGCAATTTTTTGACCCAATGTTACCGTTTTTCGATAATTGTCTCACATTCAGTGCCGCAGCCAGACTGCTTCGTCAAGGGGGGCTGAAGCCTCTACCGTTCAATTTTTTTTCAATCATTATCAAAGTGTATGCGAGCAAAGTTTTTCAAATTTTGTTGCTAAGAGTGAATAATTAGAAACTTAAATAGAAATTGTAAGCGAGCAAACGGAATTTCATCAATTGTCAAAATGCCCGTCGGGAGTCTTCCGAATTTACAGTATGACCAGTCCGAGCCTGATGATTCCTCAGAATTTTTTAGATTGCTGTGTAGATTTTTTAATTTTTTGAGGATTTTCTTCGAATTTGAAGATATTCTGATGAAATACGATTTTCTAGTTTATCTGCTCCGCGACATTTCGGCATAAAGATCTCTACGAAAATGAGTTTTAACTCATTGGTTACTTGCCCATTTTTTAGGAAACTTCTTACAAAATTACAGCTAGTTTTTTTTTCAAAGTCTCTGGGGGGCGGAAGAATCTCTATCCCACCCCTCTTCCCCCCCCCGTAGCTACGGCCCTGCACACATTGAATTTATGTCGCAGGTGAGTGCTGAAATTTTCTGATAATGATGTTAAAATCTTACGAAAGTAGGTGAAATAAACAATCTCAGTCCGAAGTCATGTAAAGTGTAGTACGTCACTCGGGTGAACCAAAAGCAATTTTCGTTTTTCAGTGTATGGTTTCGTTTGGAACACTGAACATTCTGATGCTAAATTGGTCCCTACGGACGAACGACTCATATAAACAATGGAAATATTTTGTGACTTTATTGCGAAATTCGTATTATTTTTGTTAAATAAAAATATCGCCATCCAATCAAAAGGTGGGCTGTATGTTTCGATAGAATTGTTGATGAATTGCTAATTTCTGTGCACAATTTTCGATTTGTCAAAGATAGCTCTCAAATTTATACTAAATATTCTCAAAATTTGCAAGTAGTATAAGCGAATTAACGTCAAATAACTGGGGAATGAAATTCGAAGATCTGACCATTTGAGAGCTAACGCCAAATTAGGTGGAAAAATTTCATTAGCTTTATGAAGCGAAAATGTCGATAGAACTAAAATGTTTTTCAGTACTTCTTCCTCAATCAAAGTAGATGAATTAATTTTTTCATGACGATATCAATAACTTCATAAGAAGAAAAGTTTTCTGTTTTCATTAATTTGTACTTTTGATTGAACAATTTCTGGCCAACTATGATTTTTAAAAAGGCGTTTTATGTTGATTCCAACGTGGCTTTTTTTAAAATAGTACCGAAATTTCATTAAAGGACATAATTCTACACGAAATCGGTGTACTATTGTGGAAAAAGCCATTTTGGAGTCACAACCTAAGGGTGCTTTGAAAATCCAGAAATCCTTACATTGTACTAATGGTCTTAGGCTGACCCTACAAACCTCGTAACTGCATCACAAATAACTGCAACCCATTAATGTAACTCGATCGAGTAGCGCGAATTTTACGCACTGGCACGCTATGGACCCGAACAACTCAACAGCCTTCATATAACTTTTTTGTTGGTTTCCAGAGGTCCATTTCATTACAATCTTGATACCTAGTACGACTCACGAAAATTGGAAAATTTTCAAAAAACCGCTTTGGGCAAGCAATAGCCGGACTTTTTAAAATTTTTCTTTTGACCCAAAATGCTATAAATGGTTGAATACGTCGATCAAAATAGGTCCAGAGTTGAAAAAAAAAAACATTTTCCATTTCTCGACCCACCGTATTCAGCACACTGGAGGGCGAGGAACCTGGCTCTGTTCAAATTATCGGGGAGATTCAGTTCGCTGTTAATGATCCTAGTCACGTTAATATAATTATAATCCCATTTCTGCTCGATGTTCGCGCTGGTAATGAATCGTTTGAAATGTTCCAAGATTCGATGGCATCGCTCAAGTGACTTTTTACGTTCTCGTCTAATGTGTTGAGAATTTGGCAGACGATATGCAAAGTGCCAAATGACGAGCTAAGAAATGCTGGAAGGGCGATGTCTTTCAAGTGCCTAATACCGAGACCACCGCGACTTGTGGGTAAAATGGCTTGAATCAAAATTTTGTTGTCCATTTTGATGTTTAAAATGGCCTCGAGAGTTGACTTCTTGACGTTGACAAAATTGTTTAAAAAGAACGAATGGAGCCACGCGAGAGTGGAGCGAATGAAATAATTCAGCTTTGGTATCGCAAATCAATTTCTTAATAAGAAATATGCGGAGTGAGATGACAAATTTTTCAAACGACTGACGAGCAGGTTGACTTTTTCCATTATTTCCGATGCAAAATTTCGAAAGCCAGCTTCGAGGATGGGTGCTCCGAGCAAGTTGAAATTTTCGTCGTTGATGATGCGAATACCTGGGGCTAAGGATTCGAATTTTCGGACGATATCTTCGTTGATATCCCCAGATGAAAAATGCAATTCGCGTCGTCTTGGTACCATATGAGTCATTCTTTTTCAAATCATCACAACTTAAAAATTCATGATTTTATTATTCAGAGCAACCTCATTGAAATCATTCAACGACCGAAACTAATGCACAATGTGAAATTTGTTTTTCAAAAAGTCAATCCGTTTGGACTCCACAGATTCCAGAAATAGACGATAGTTATTTTCATGACAAGGGGAGAAAATTGCAACTCGAGTGAATTGCGGCCCTCGCTACGCTCTGGCCACAAACTTCGCTCTCGTTGCAATTGTCTCTGCTTGTGTCACAAACTTTACTCTCGTTGCAATTTTCTCTGCTTTGGCTTCAACCGAGTTAAGAATTTTCTATTTTTTATGAATTACAATTTTCACATTTGTTAGGCGAAAATTCATATTTTCACCCGAAAAAGATTCACTATTACAATTATTGTAGATAACTTAACACATTTAAGCATATAAAAACGAATTTCACAGAAAACATGGAAGGTAACTCAAAAACACATTCGACTGTGTTGTTTCCAAACTCTTATATCTCGAGAAATATTTGCCAGATTAGCTAATGAATTACTTTAGAGTAATCCTGTGATGCTAAACTATGTGCTGTCATTTTGTTTAGCTCGTATCCGTCGAGTCAAAAATTAATTATTTTTTGTTTACTTTCTTCATCGCAAAAAACAATTCATATGAACAGATCGGCCACGATACTTCATGGTAAGTATTTATTTTCAAACCTTCTTTTATTTTCTCACCTCACATGAGGTGCGAAAATTTACTTTTCATCCCGCTACAAACTACTCATGCAAAATTCAATTTTCGCACCTCATTTGAGGTGAGAGAATATCAATTTTCACCTAACAAATGTGAAATATTGAACATCACGGCGTGCTAGGACGTTTATCTCAAAATATATTTGAATAATACTGTATCAAATGGTAACTCAATTGAAAACATATGAATTGGACTTTCTATCGGAACAAAAACGGAGTCATTTGGGAAAGACATATAGACAGGATCCACCGAAGAAAACGTTTTTTTGAATAACTAAAAGTGCATTTTCCGATCAGTCTAATATTTTGATATGACATCAGTACCAGGACAATGAAACGAAAAAACAAAGTTTCATTGTGGGGAAACCAAAACTTCGGCCAAAAAGTGAAAAGCAAGCTTTTGAAACATTCTCAAAAACTGTTTTCTCACTTTTCTGCCAAAGTTTTCGGTTCCCCACATTGAAACTTTGTTTTTTCGATACATTGTCCTGGTACTGGTGACATATCAAAATATTAGTCTAATCAGAAAATGCACATTTTAGTTATTCAAAGAAAACGTTTTTTTCGGTGGATCCTGTTTTTGTGGCTTTCCCAAATGACTCCGTTTATGTTCCGATAGAAAGTCCAATTAATATGCTTTCAATTGAGTTACCATTTATTTTGAGATAAACGTCCTAGCACGTAGTGATATTCAATATATTTCGTCTATTTCTGGAATCTGTGGAGTCCAAACGGATGGACTTTTTAAAAAACAAACAGATTGTCGATTAGTTTGGGTTGTTGAATGATTTCAACGAGGTTGCTCTGAATAATAAAATCATGAATTTTTAAGTTGTGATGATTTGAAAAAGAATGACTCATATATTCAATTCGGATTCCGTTTTGTCAATGGTGTAATTAATTTGAAAATGCGAAAAATCATAAAATTAAATTCATTTCGAAAAATAAAAATTTGCAAATTTCGTCACAACCAAATCTTTAACGTATAAAATTCATAATGTATCAAACCAAAATCAATTATTTTGCCGAACATACATGTATGATAAGCAATGAGTGAGTTGTTGTTGTTGATTTTTTAAGCATCCACCGTCATAGAAGGCACTCTTTCAAAGGGGTAAAAAATATTTTGATTTTTTTTTTAATTTTGCTTTTTTTGTTCATTATAGGGAGGTAGTTCATTATAGAGAGAGCTCACTGTAATTAGTGTAATTTGTATAAGGTAACATGAATTCCTTCTTTGAAAAAATGGAATTGTACTAGATTTCTTGCAGTTCATTGCTGGACTTCCTGTATAATATGGTTAATAAATGAATGAATGAAGTTCCTGGAAGAAATCAAATCTCTAAGTCTTACCATTCCCGAGCTAAAATTCGAAAACTCATACAACCCAAAAGATGTACCACTTTTCCAGATGGCGCTCCTTATGCATTTCTTTGCATTTAGTACAGCTAAATGTACTATGGAAAAATCTTAATATGAAAAATATTGTGCTAATTTCAGGGACATGATATCTAACTTGTTTCCAACCGATTTTCATTAGTGATAGCTCGATGAGATGGAAATTTGGAGGGGCAAGCGGAAGTCAAAGTTCGCCTACACGCACGTTTTTTGGGTTTATAGACCTCTTTTCTTGGTGTGAGGACTGCACCATGCCCTCCGCTACAGCTGCGAATATGATTCAGTTACAAACGTGGCGGTAAACGCATAAGCTCCGAATGCTTCGTACGGATCTTAAAGTAGTGCAAATATTCTAGTCACAAATCAATCCAATACTCATATTTTGCTGAAGGCACTGTGTTCAGTATAAAGGATTTTAATTTAAAACTTCAATAACCAATAACAAAGGAGCACAGTTTCTGTTTGGAATATTTACTGACCAATATAATTTAAGCACTTTATTGGTACTAAAATACACAAAATGCTTTGTTCCCAAATGGAAACTATGGCGCATAATATCGCTTTGCTCAAACAAAAGCTCCGAACAAAAGGACTAAAATATTGTACATAACAAATCTATACCGACAGGTTACTATATCAATACGAGGATATCAAAATCAATTTTATTTATTTACCCCCCTCCCTTCTCTTTCCAAAACCCAACAAAAAATGCAAAACAAAAACGCGAACATAATACCTTCCCCATTTACCATATTTATACGATATCACCGACTTTTCTTTTGTCTGTTTTATATGCAAAATGTATAATAAAATATTTTTGGTTAGATGGTTGGGAAAAATCCATTTTGTCATGGCATATTGTTATTTTATGATCCTTTAAAACATATAATATTGTATGGTTTTTCGGTCGCATCGTCATTTTTGTGTTGCTGTTGTTTTTTTTTGTGACTCGACTAAATGTACGAGGACATGTTTAGAGAAAGGATTAGTATTATTATTATATTTTAACATGCGTAAGCGAAAATCAATGTATGATATCCCTCTTTACACGTCTATGTCTCCTCTCCTCCCATCCATCCATTCATCAAAATATCATAGTGCAACATATGCCACGTTTTTCGGTTTGACAATATTATTAAAGCAATGCCTCTACCTCTTCCATGTTTGCATTTTCCACCCACCTACTGAGAACATCATGTGCGGTGAATGGTGATGTAATTCTCTAAATGGCAACCAAAGCATCAAGTACGGTCGGTTCATAAATGTTGTAATGTTTGTTTACCTACCTCATCTATTATGACATGTTAGTATTCATATGCCAAACACATTATTGTCATCTGTGTTTTGTTCTACATTGTGTACTAATACTCACCCAAACATGTTTGTTGAGATACACATGTCCCGCAACATATATTTTTTGTTGCATCGCAAAGTATCACATCTATAAAGCGTTTTGTGTTCCGTGTTCAATAATACATTTTCAATATGAATGAGTGGTCTTATTGTGTGTTGTGTTGCCACAACTATGGAAAGTTTCTTCTAATGTTTAACTTTTGCATAATTTATAAATAAGCTGCTCAGGATGGAAGCATTAACAAAACATACAAAAAGAACCAGTCTGGGTTTTATTTGTCACACAGCTTACGTCTATAGTGTGATTCAGTTTTTGTTGTTGGTTGAACAAAATTTACTTTTCGGATCCTATCCCATATCTTCCACTCAATGATGACTCGGCTTCTTTATGTTTTCTTAACCCAATTCAAAGAGCATCTTAACCTTTTTAATGTCCGATTTCGAGAATATTTGATTGTAACTCAATAGTAACCTTACTTTCGACGTAAATTGTCCAATTTTTTTTTTAATATAAAAGTATAATAGCAAATTTATCACAATTGCAAAAAAAGTAGATTACAAATTAAATTACAAATTATTACGTGAAAACATTAAAATCTTTGTCGTCATAAGTATCTCGGATACATATAGCATTGCCCCTTTGAATAGCTATGGAAACACGCTGAAGGAGAAAGTCCAGAGATCGAGTTTCGCCCGTGTTTTTCCTCATTAGTTTGCCCAGCTTCTTCTTGTAGATCGATTGTCCAATGTAATCAGTAAAATGTAACCTTTAGAAGTAATAAAAGTAATAATTATTGCGCATCTGCGAGAACATCTGTTTAACTTCGAGAAGGAAGTTTGTTTCCCGGGCCGAAGGCAAGGGATATAAACTTCCTCGAGGATAATAGTATAATACAGCTCTCAACAATAAGAAGGGGACATTTTTCATTGATTTAGTTAAATCTTGATGAACTAGAATTCTTATCTTCCACTATATCCACATCAGCAGTGAATTTTATGGCGCATCTTTTACATAAATTCAAATCTTCAAGCCAAATAGCCGGAAGCTGCGGGAAAAGTTATTTATTTCGCATTTATATATATTTAATTTTAGTTGGGTACATTTCTCAATCTTTAGCGTCGATTGCAACAAACTTAAATCATGTTTGCACCTCGAATAAACAAATTATTCCTATATTCCGTCTATATTTGCAATATGAAGATTTACTGCCAAGGTCAAAGTTGTAGAAAATAAAATTTTAGGGCACACGTGTTTCAGGGTTTTAGGGAAAAATTACCAAATCCCGTGATAAAGCAACTTCTAGAATTGTGAGGGATGATGCAAATTTCTAGAACTACAGCAGTTGGGCTTCTAAAGGTAAAGTTGGTGAGAATTACATTTTAGAGAAAATAGTTTCAGGATTGCTGACTCGAACGTATCTAAATATATATTTAGATACGTTCGAGTCTTTTTGCAACATATCTATTCTATTTGCGACATCTATTCTTATGTGTACGGATCTTCGCTTCTGTATCTTTAACGTGGTGTCACGCTTGGCCATATGATATTTTTATATCTACATTTTTGCGTAAATTTTCTCTGCATAAGAATATTTTCCCGCATGTTCCAAGTAGCACCACAAAATACACAGCCAATATGTGGATAGCAATCTACTTTGGTATTGCTGGCTTTACGCATACACAGTTTGTTGGGATTTGTAGATATACTGTTGTTTTGACGGCGAGGTATGCAACTGCACGCGTCAAAATAACAGTTTCCAAAGAGAGTTGCTTAAAAACACACGAGTGTGTTGGCGAGTTCACAAAGTTGATCTCGAATTAATGGATGATTTTCAAGCATACAATGTAAGTTATTTTTTTGGCTGTACCATCCGAAATTTGAGCATTAAATGTATGTTTATCCCCTAAGGCAAAGGAAAAATTCACTTTAGCAGCACTCCAAACAAATGGGATTTTTTATAACACGCGACAACTGTAATTTCTTGAAAAATTAGAAGAACATGCAAACCAGTGTGTCAAACCAAACGATATTGTTATGATATTATTTATTCAACAAACGATATTGTTATTTCAATAAACGATACTGATACAATATTGTTTATTCAACAAACAACATTGTTACGATTAGAGGTGAACGGGTTGCCCGAAATTCGAAAAAAAACCCGCCCGAACCCGACCCGACCCGAACCCGAACTACTTTTCATGGGTTTGGGTTTCGGGCTTTCGGGTTTAGAAAATCCCGGTCGGTCGGGCTTCGGGTTTTTAAATTTTCGGTCGGGCGGGTTTCAGGTGTACCTTTGATCGGGTTTACGATTCGGGTTTGATAATATTGGTACAAAAAGAAATTTTGAAAATATCCAAATTACATCGACTAACTAACAATGTTATTGCAATGTACCAGTTATCAGTGTCATTGTTGTAAGTATACTTTGGTAATGATTTCAGATAAAAGAACATTACTCGTTTGTGAGCCGTATGATGAGCAAGTTTATTTTAAACATTTTAAGCGTTATTTTGTGTAAAAGGTTTAATTAAAGTCAAATCTCCCAATTCAATTTGGCCTAAAATTTCATTGAGTTCAATTTTGTAACACAAGCGATAAAAATTGGAACACTGCAAATTAGTCAATATCAATTTTGTCAACCTTCCTTTTTTCATACTATAAATATAATATAAGAAGTTTGACTTTATGTCATACTTATATTTGATAACTTTAAAGTCAAACTTTATGTCACTGTTTTGATATACGCGCTTACTCAGTTATGTGTTGTCTTTGGTTCATTGTATTTATGTTCATAATACAAAACGTAGTGTGCACAAATGGAATTTTAATGGCCTGGTCCTAAATATTGTCCTACTCGGCTTCGCCATTTAGGACTCCGCCATTAAAATTAATCTTTGTGCACTTAGGAACACAAACTACTATAGTTTCACGGCAAATAAACGACAACAACAATTGAGAATCTAGTTGAATGACTTTCGAAGCCAGTACGCATCTCCCGTGCAAAGCATGAAAAAAGCTAGAAAAAACCAACAGAAACCGTTTTTGTCGGTTTTTTACGTTTTTTTCTCCCTTTTTTCATGCATGCTTGAGTTCAACTCAATCGAATAGAGGTGAGCGGGTTGCACGAAATTCGAAAAAAAGCCCGCCCGAACCCGAACTACTTTTCACGGGTTTGGGTTTCGGGCTTTCGGGTCTAGAAAATTCCGGTCGGTCGGGTTTCGGGTTTTAATTTCGGATCGGGTTCGGGTCGGGTCGGGCCGAGCCGCCTGCGTTTTCCGGGAGGTCGGACTTCGGGTTTTAATTTCGGATCGGGTTCGGTCCGGGCCGGGCTTCCAAAAAAGGTCGGCCCGCACACCTCTAGTTACGATATTGTTAATGAAACGTTATCGTATGTAATACACTTTCGCTCCCTAGGGACGTAAAGCATTTTTTACCTCCCTTGGGACGAAAGTAATTTTATCGCAAAAGACCCTACATGTAATCAACAATTTTCGTGAGAGGTGCAAACATGCATGTAATGCGAAACTTTCGGAGAAGGTGTTTACTCACGAAAATTGTTGATTACATGTAGGGTCTTTTGCGATAGAAACACAAATAACCCGTAGCGAAAATTACTTTCGTCCCAAGTGAGGTAAAATACTTTACGTCCCTAGGGAGCGAAAGTGTATTACATGTCGCTATTCGATAAGGTTTGGCTTGTCGTTTCACTAACAATATCGTAACAATGTTGTTTGTTGAATAAACAATATCGTTTATTGAAATAACAATATTGTTTGGTTTGACACACTGGTTTGCATATTCTTCTAATTTTTCAAGAAATTACAGTTGTCGCGTGTTATAAAAAATCCCATGTGTTTGGAGTGCTGCTAAAGTGAATTTTTCCTTTGCCTTAAGGGATAAACATACATATAATGCTCAACTTTCGGATGGTACAGCCAAAAAAATAACTTACATTGTATGCTTGGAAATCATTCATTAATTCGAGATCAACTTTGTGAACTCGCCAACACACTCGTGTGTTCAAGCAACTCTCTTTGGAAACTGTTCGCTTGCAGTTGCATACCTCGCCGTCAAAACAACAGTATATCTAAAAATCCCAACAAACTGTGTATGCGTAAGGCCAGCAATACCAAAGTAGATTGCTATCCACGTATATAACTAGTTTTCTGATTCTACGTCGGTCTCATGTTCTTAATCAATTTTTTTCACCATTAAAAATTTAACAACAAATATTTGTACGCAAAATTATTGAGCGGAAAATCTAAAAAGAAAACAAAATTTTCAAATTTGCAAATGAAGCTAATAATAAATTTTAATTAGTCACATTTACCATTTGTACAATTTCTCACCATTTAAACCCATCGCAAAAATTACGTAGTGTTTCAAGAATCCTTTCCCGAAAATTCATTTCTAGCACACATAACAGATTTAATTAATCTCAAGTATGTTAAGCTATGCGACAGTTTAATTTTATGTATGCGTTCTACTCATGCATGTAAAATTTTGAAAACTTGGAAAGCTCAACCTATACGAATGTATACCACCACACCGTTTCAAAATTCATTTTAAAATACATAACCCCTCCGTTTTATTATTCACTCGTATGGTATGAGGTGTATGAGTGGTGTTTTTATTCATTGAACAGAATTCTTCTCATACACTTCGTGCACTAGAGAACATCGAAATGACTGGCATGAGTTGGAAAGATGATATAAATACGAAGCAAGAAAAGCATATTATTAAGTACACGACGAATGAACTTGCGGCTGGGTTTGAATTACTCTTGTCAAAGCATATTATGTGCAGAATTAGTCGTACAATGTTATTAAAGGATTTAGACTCCTTATTGAACATCAGCAATACCATATCGTATATTGCACCTTTCTGTTCTAAATTTGAACAATTTTGATTTTTCCGAAGTAGATTGAAACAATTTGCCCCTCCATAATAAAAGAGAGGGTTAATTTCATTCAGGTTAAGCTTTAAATTCTTGAAATATTTTAAGAATTATAGAAGAAATTATAAACTCATATATACGCAGACCAGTACGATGCCTTATTATTAGGGAATGCTCGACTGTGTGTGTCGAATGTGACGCTCGAGTTGTGATCGGACTCTCTACTTTATAAATTGTAACATTGTTGGTAAATTTTATGTGTCTGGTCTTTGATTATCTGTAATGTTTTACCTGTGTCCTGGTGGCTTAACTCTAAAGCTACTGTCACTTTCGGACATCCTTTCATGAATAACTTTCCAGGTGAATAACTAAGTAAACTTAGTTTACCTTAAGGATTTTAATGAGTTTATCTTATGCTGATATGCCGTTGAATTTTATTGATCTCAGTGCAGTGCTAGGTGCTAGGCTAGTTGTCCCGGTCCGGTGTCGCTTACCAAATGAAATTGACAACATAGTTTTTGTAATGTTAGTGTTTGAGAATAATAATTTTAGGAAAAAAACAAATTAGCTTCAACTCCATTTATTTGATTTTACAAATTATCAATTGTGTTTGAGGTTCAGCAGTTTCATGGGCGGCCCGAAAAGCAGTGGGAAGGTGCTGGCAATAGGGAGATGTATCACTGTCAGTGCATTTGCCCTGATCGAGATAATGTCTTTTAGAAATCTCTTGACATAACATCCTCTAACTCCTTTTATCTGTTGCTGGGTAGTTTTTTTTCCGGTAACTGAAAAAGTATGCGAAATGGATGCACATCGGCTTTTATATTTTGTTACTAAAGCGCTGTAGTTTTGTCATGAAAAATCCAGTACTTGCTTGCGGAAATGGCTTATTACTTGTTTTCGTGACTAAATATGTGTGCTCCAATGCATATAACTTATACACTGCATTCATAAACAAAGTTTATGTGATGGCAGAAACAAACTCTGTTAAATTAACAGATCTTCAAATTGCGATTATTAGCTGAAAGTTCTGACATATTTCATAGAAATTGTATAATAAAATCTCGTTAGCATAGCTAAAGGGAATATATAAATTTGTTTGCGATTCAGATACTTCGATTTATGCACAAAGTTATTATGTATTTCCTTTCAAATACTAAGACGATGTTACCCCGTCACATATTTTATATATTTGTTCATACACATGGTTAAACATAACGAGTACGACGACGAAACGATAACGAGACAATTTACAAGAGGGTTAATTCTAAAGCTGAAATGACCTTTCAGCGTGTTTCAATTTTAAGTCTCGTAAAATTTTCGTGGGCTTTTGATAAGACCTCCTCACTATGCGTACTTTATGGAGCAGCTAATAATTTCTTCATATCAGCATTTAATGTTCACTTCCAATTCGATCTAGTAATTGAAACTCACGTCTATCGCTAGTGACGCATCTATCTGTTGATTGATCTTGTGAGAAATGTAGGCCGGTTTCCATATTTTTCACCTTTCTAAGGAATTTCAAAACATAATTCTAGCGCGCTTGTAGCACAGCTTACCTATATTTCTTTTGTATCTATGAATATAGCATTAAGTTAAACTGGACGAGCTCTGATCGACACTAGAAAACATCAGTCATTTCATTTAATATACCGAACATATAGAAAAAATCCAATTCCTTTTCACATCAATTTAATCTTCCGGAATATTGGCTAGATAAGTTACTAAACGATGTCATAACTATTGTTTTTTGCTGAGAACGACAAAAGGATAATTCAATGTGGAGTATCGATAAAAGCGTTTTCATCCGAAAACAGTGAACATGACATTTATGTGTGAACAACTTTCGCCTGGATGTATTATGTGTAGGCAATGTTGAAAGCTTGTAACAATATTGTGAAAGGAACTTCTTCTTCACTCTTATGTGGAAGATGAAGGAAACCTTATACAAGGGACCCGTACGCATTTTGACCAAACTCAATTCTGTAATCAATTTTTAGATTATCTTTCAGGAAAAGAAAATATTTTGAAAATCAGATGAGATTTATATGATTTATGTAGAAAAAACACGTTGGGCCCTAGTAGAGACAGTTTTAAGCCCTGACTCAAAATCAGAAAATATACTCGAGGTATGTACAAAGGACAGTGCCCAGATTCCATCCCATAAGAGATTTTTCGATTATCTTTCAAGTTTTCGAAAATCAGTTAAGTTTTACTCGAGTTGTCGTGTTGACAGACGGACGGACATATTTTTTCTTTTTGCATTTTTCTCTTATTTAGACCCCTAAACGAAAAAGTAACCCGAGAGAAAAGTAACTCCCGAGTCGAAATCCGGCTGGTTACTGGCGTCGTGGTAACCGATAATGAGCTTCGTATGTTCGTACCGGTCTAAAAAATGATTTTCCATATAAGTTGAAAATAGAAAAACGAGTGTTTTTTATGGGTGCAAATAGACTAGGATATTAAATTTATTGATGCCGTCGTAAAAGAAGTGGTCCAAATTCATGGCACATGATCTTGTCACGTATATCGTTTAGGACTTTGACTCATAAGACATTGTCTGCGTGAAAATGAAATTGCAACGGGAAACACATAATAGTTCGAAATACCATTTTCTTCAATCGTTATTGTTTGTTATGTGTTGCGATAAACACAACCATATACTTAAGTTTCTCGACTTTCAAAACGCTATTAGGAAGATGTCATACTATTAAGGCTTTTGTAGAATATAATTGTAACTGAATCTACAAACCTATGGGTAAAGTTTCCTGCAACTGCAATAATATTATTTTGCGATTTTATCATTTTTTTTGTACACAGAATATAATCGAAACAGAGTCGAAACTTTTCCAGATCTCAATTCGTTTCAACTATTATCAGGCAATATAAACACGACAGATTCGGCGCCCAATATATTTGTTTGCTTATCTGCCACAGGGCAGGGGTGTAAATGTATTTGGTGTTGTGTTCGTGTAGGTTTTGGATACGTTTTTTCTAAATTGTGCGAGCTTTGAAATTTGAATTTTCGTGATTTGGTTGCGAGAAGGGAAATAGACATCATTGTGTTAGTATTAACAGCCACAACTTAATAGTCGAAATGCAGGTTTTTATCATTTTTTGCAACTTTCTGATCTAGAGCTTAAATATTGATTCATGTGCGACTTGTGCTGGAAACCTGCTCGCAAAACCTTTTTAATGCGTTAACTCGTGCGTTAATAAAACCTACATATTTCTGCTCGGTAAATGCGTCATTAGCTCGTCGGAATCGACTCGGAAAACGCATTTACCAAGGATCAACGTGTAAAAAATTGTGCGTAAGTGGAAACATAAATGTAATATACTATAATATTATACAACTAGTTGGAAATGCGCTTCTGCGACTCAGTGCTAAAAAACGATTCGGATACAAATTTACTTCATTTTTTTGTTGACGCCACTGACGCGACGGAAAAAGGTGCAACATAGAAGGCTCGATATTCGTTGGCTGTGAAGACGAAATCTACGCGAGTTGAAAGTTAGATATGTTGCTACATGATACATTGCTGCTACACCCGTGTTATCTATCATGACGCTGTAGTTTTGGGTTGATTTTCATTTCGAAGATACATCTTCAATATTCAAACAATACAACCTAACACACTAACAACGAACTCACTATGGCAATATTGAGTACAATATATATTTTCATCTCGTAATTTCGTCAGTACATAAAACGAAGCCAGTACGTGAAAGTGTAGTGTACATATTACGTTCTGTTCGAACAACATGACTGGTGTATTATTATTTTTACTATGCCCGGTCGGAAGCTTTCATCTGAGATTGAATTGTTTATTCAAAAACTTGGTGCACAAATCCCATGTTTTCTGGTGTGGTGGAAAATTCATCCAAACATACAACAATTGTTCGTCACATAATAACGATTTTCTTCATTTTTTTTGGTTATAAAACGTAATAACAAGTCTAGGGGTCGATGAAAAGCTTCAAACAAAAAAAAAAGAACCCAAAACCATTATCACCGACTTTTCCCCTTGTGCAAATTCTCTTCTCGTTTCATGTAGTCGTCGTTTTACGTTCATTTATAACACAATGTCTATACAGCTTTCTATATACTGTTGTGGTGTTGTGAGTTGAGAACTTATACATTATCGCAGGAATAGCCCACAGATCTTTTATGTTTTGACCTTTTTTTCATTATTAATATCGTGAATATCCAGTTATAAAAATGTCTCATTAACAATACAATGATGACAGAATTAAGAAGGAAAGCGCCGTAATATTTTCAAATTAAACGACTGCTAAAGTAAAATTTACATTGTCCGTTCAGATTGTCTCGAAACTTTTGCTGAAGCGACTGACCAGGTTTGGCCGCTTACCACCCCTAGACCAGGAACTTTGCACAGCTCGCGTCTGCGTCAATATTACGATGGAATGTGGTGAATTTTTTAATTTACATCCTCATTAAATTGCATTGCAAATTGCCCGAAAGACAATATTGAAAAACTCTTCCGAAGCAACGGTGTAAAAAAATCTTTCCAAACCTCTACTAAATGCCCCAGCCTCGGACGCATATGTTCCATTAAAACATTAAAACAAAATTTGTCATTAATTAAATAATAAACAAGATGGAAATTAAAAAGAAAATAAAATTATATGAGTGTAAAAAGTTAAATAGGCATAAAAAATTTAGAATTAAAATTTTAAAGAAATATTGTAGCACAGCTAATCAAATAAATATACATACATACATTCCATCTCTAAATTCCTACTTTCCACCTGTCAGTAAAAACTAACAACACGCCCAATCCCACACCTAATTCGCCTTCTAATTTCATTGACATTTCCATTGCACTTATATGAAAAATAGTTTTACTCGTTGTCCCACCGAAAACTTGTCATTACATGTATATGTGCACCCCACGGAAATTATTCATTATATGTCATTCATAACATTCATTACATTTAGCCCCCACCGGAAACTTCTCATTACATGTATATCTGCATGAAATGACGCGTTTTCGGTTGGGACACCGAGTAAAACAGCATACAGTGGGGGATGCTTAATAAGTCATCCATTCTGGATAATTTCGTGACACTCGCAAACTCATTCGTGTATTTTAAGCAACTCGCTTTAAAAACTGTTTTTTGACTCTTGTAGTTGTATACCTCGCCTTCGGCTCGGGATACAAACTCTACACTCGTCAAAAAACAGTTTTCAAAGCTTTTTGCTTAAAAACACCCTCTTGAGTTTGGCTCATTTAAAAAAATTAATCCCTCATGTAATGACTTATTTCCGCATCCCTCACTGTAATCTACTATTTCCTTTAACTAAACCTGTTACAATTTCTGCTCAACTTCTCTATCGATATTTAGTTTTAACATTTTCCGTTTGACAACTTTTATGTTTCTGATAAATACATCAAGCACAAATTTTGAACTCAAAAACAAACACGATCTTTCATCAGCATCACATCACATTATTAACCACACAACTAAACAAAACTTTTGAAATGAAAATGTGAACGAAGTTAATTTCCGCTACCGTTTTCTATTCCAAGCGCATTCAAAGAACGTGTCGAAAAGCATTTTTCCATATCAACTTTTAGTAAGCTGACGAACAGATATGTTTATATTTAAAATCTCTTCACCATCTGTACGATTCTCATTCAGCGGATGCAACAAACTCGTACATGAATTTATTTTAAATGAAAAATAAATAATAATAAAAAGTCAAAGGAAATGACTGACACTTTCCTTTTTTGTTGGAAGAAAACTTTATATTTGCCTTTGTATTGAAAATTCAATGGAACAACAATTTACGTATGGAAGAGGAAAGAAGAGATTTTAGTTTTTTAATTAAACTTTTTATTAACTTTTTACTCCATGCATGTTGAAATTTGATATAAATTATATTTTTTATATCTCCGGTTAAGTGTAAAAATGAATTTCAATTTGATATTTATTTAAATCTTTGAAATTTTTTAATGGAGTAGTAGAGCAGGTTTCCTTATAAAGACTAAAGACTCTTTTTTCATTTTATGAATGCGATGTTTAAATACCGTAATTATTATGCACGAGAAAATGCTGCAAAAGAGCTGTTAATATTCTAAGTTTTTTTTTTAACTCATACAATGGCAAAATTAATCGTTTTAGTTCAGACAAAAATATGATAAAAAGTTCCGCTGCGATTGTATTTTAATTTGTGATTTTATGACTGACCCTTGCATATGCTAGAAATCGCGCAAAAATTTACTTTAACGTAGAAAATCGAACTTTCCCCTGGTTGTTGATCGGAGAAACGGAATGGTTCCAACCAAATGAATACGAGTAGGGATTTTCAGCATCCGTGCGAAAGACGAAAAACAAAAAGATAGTGCCTACATCGTACACAAGCTTATAAAGAAGTGTATTATTTACATCTTCGTCTAAATACCTCAAAGAAGCGAGAGATTTGACGAGATAACTATAGATTTGGTTCTGAGGCGAATTTTAACGTGTTTTCTCGGTGGTATATATGTTGTATGCATTTATGTATGCACGTATTTATGTATGAATGTATGTACGAATGAAAATGGACACGTTTATATAAAAATCCTCCGGGAGGTGTGGGAAATGACTGATTTTCAACTACGTTCTTTAAGTATTTTTAAAATTTCATTGTAATTAATATCACTATTCTATTTATGAAAATTTCCACCACTTTACTGTCACTTTATCTTGTAACTGATATTTAGTACAATGAAATTGAATGACAAATGACAAATATGTCGTCACCCATATTCGATGAATTCTGTGTACAAATATCTGAGTCTTGAGACGGAAATCCTAATGGTAAAATGCAAGCTACCGTTAGGTGTGGTTCGGAATTCACGTTAAGCATGTGGTCAAAAAATTGCCTGCCGGTAAAACACATTGATGGGGCAAACTGGCATTCTAAGCCCTACTACTTTCCGCTCTAGTACATCATAGATGGCACTAGGTTTGTGTGGAATTTACCACTGACACAGTGGGAGTAAAATAAAATAATCTAGCCTCTGACCAGGAGGGTTGTAACGGCGGATTATTATTATTATAGACAGTTTCTTAAGAAAATTTCTTATAGTTTTCTTCTAATTTTCTCAAATTTTGTCCTTTTTCCTAGATTTCGTCGAAAATTTTTAAAGATACCTCTCTTAAAATTAGACTATTTTTAGGTGCAGTTTGAGGAAATGTTTGATAAATTTTGCCATTTTTTGAAGCGCTACAGCGCAACAAATTATTTCATCACACGTCTTAGATCTCGTCGAGACCTTTCCAACGAGGTATCGCTCGTCAAAATCGGTGAAAATGCGGATACTTTTTGAAGGAAGTGAATTATCTCCGATTTTGGAAAATTTTCGTTACCAACTTTTTACACCCAACTTCATTTCCACCTATTTCCTGAACGAATGGTGAGAATCATATCAAGTTTCATCCTTTTTCCTAGTACAAGACTTGGTTAGCTCGCAAATTTCTTCCAAACATTCCGTTTCCCTCACGATTTGTACGGTACGGATTTGAGACACTGTCGCTTATGGTATCCGCTTGACCACAACTCGCAAAGTTCCCTAAAATACGTTGTCCAAAACACGTTTGTAAATAACTATTATACCGTTTTGTAATGAAGTTGAAAGGTGAAAGTTGGTTTTGTTTTTAGCAGTAAACGTTTTAGAAATATCATTTCTTCAGTTCAGCATTGCTTGCAGACATTTGAAACTCATACCGAAAAAGTATCAAAAATGTTCTGACCTGAATTACAAATAATTTACCGCCCTTAGCCACACTTGTTAAGCAATCGCTTTTAACGTTTACTAGAAACGTTCCCATAAAACATGATAAAACTACTTGCAGTTTACCACGTGGTATGGTGTAGTTCTCTATACAAGCAGAAGCATTAAAGTTAAAAAAAAATAGAGCAATTTTTTTATCAACTCAAATATGTTACACCCAAACTCCAAACGATAAATCTAAACTCACTTTGAAAAATGTTATCTCGTAACTGCAACCATTTGTTTGAAATGGAATAAATATTGCTTGCTTTGTCATTAAATAATTCAAAACACAAAAACTGACATTTGTAGACTGAAAAAAGGGGAAAAAATATTTTGAATAGTAAAATATTGTTGGTGCTCTGCTCGTAATACACATATGAATTTGCTATAATTTCGATTGAGTGAATTGAGGAGCAAGATATACAACTAGTGTGAATCGATCTTTTCATCGTTGGTAACCGAAATAACGCTTCATGTAAGTCTTAGGATAAAAACTTGCTCGTTTCGACAAAGAACTGTCCCAGGTAAAATGCCAAAATTCGTTGTTTCCATTCATTATGTAAAACTGAACTTTTCGCAATGTGAGCTCTCATTAAATATCAGCAAATAAATGCTTTTGCAAGGAGGGAAATCTTCATTTTTTATAAAAAAAACTGCAAATTAAGTTTCTCTGGCTAATTCTGGTAGACCATACACTGTCGCTACCATGTCACCAGGGGAGCGAATATGTTTTGTGTGTCATGTTAATATAAATCTCCATGAAAGAGATAAAATTCGTTACCCGTTTGACGGTACCGATGGAATTAGCCCTCTCGCAGCGACTAGCCTAGGCGATAAAAATGCAATTCTCGTATCTATTTATCTTCATGGTCTCCGGAGGCAGGTAGGCTGGTATCAAGTTGAGAATAAGTGAGATATTTATGAGGCTAGCGTGACACAA